>OY757315.1:24663837-24785859 GCA_963583905.1 Stenurella melanura
ACGATTATACAAAATATAAATATGTTGGAAAAGGGTGTGTTTTCTTTGCCCTTTCGTCAGTAAATGCAGTCAATGTCAAATATAAATATAAATACTTATTCATGGATATTGTCTTAGTTTTGCATGGAACATCGTTATGAGTGGCTTTAGGCTTTTCTGATGACTCCACAATAAGGACGAAAAACGTTTCAAAGGCTAAGCATTTCCAAGAAACTGAATGAGATTTTATGAAAATGTAATTCATTAGAATGAAAAAAAATTTTTAAAGACAAGGTACGTAAATAAATTAATTTCAGGCCTTTGTTCTCATTTTTGACTGAATTTACATCTCGTAGGGGATCATGTAGATACTAGTTTAGCCTGCCTAGCCGTAGGGGACTATGTTGGATGCTAGTGCTAAAATGAGAATGGCAAATAAGAATTTTTACTTGTTAGCATAACCAGTCGAAAGAATGCAAAGATTTCATTAATATTTTTATATATAGTTTTTCCTTTAGTTCTCATAGATAGTTTTTCTTTCCGCTGTTTGCAAAATCCTATAAAGAATATGTTTCATTGTTAATTTTGTTCAAAATGCTGCAAATTTATATAAGAGATGAAAAAGTGGACGTTGATCATTTGTGGGGAATGAAGAAAAAATGCAGCTACCGTTATGCGGAATGATCCAGACAATATCCTAGATAGGCAAGGCAATGTGCTGCGAGAAATTATTTTAAATGTCATGGAAATCAATTTCAAAGAGAGCCCAATGAACATTGTGTTATTGCGGAAGGAAGACTTAAGTCAAGTTGTGTTTGAATTAGAAATTAGTCATCAACCCAAAGGGTAGAGTGTTAACCAAATAGTAATAGTGAGACTTGAGAAAGTTTACCGAATAAATGGATTTTCACGAAACTTTGTGGATTCTGTTTGTTATGATGTCTAGATCAAACTGCAGAAAAAAATTATGCCGCTGTAGCCCCCCAATTGTTATAAACAATGATTTTGTTGCTAATTTGTTAATTGAGGTAAATTTAAAAAACAAAATGTATGTTCAGATAATTTGACGAAAAATAACAACTTTTTATTCTTATAAAAGTTTCGAAAAAAATGCGTATTTTCCGAGATATAGCGGTTTGAATTTTTCCAAAAAGGAGTGAGGGGGAATAGAAAGTGACAAGAAAAAATCCAGAAAAATTCTGGTGAATGTATTATTAAAATACAAGACTTTTTTTCCTTTAGACTTTTCCTAAAGTGCACTCTGTCCAAGTTTTCCGGAATAATACCCTTATCGGAAAATGGAAAATTTTGTAAACTATGAAATTTAAAAATCTGGAAAAATTCAGACATACAGGGTGGACCATTAATAATAGGCCATAGTGCAGGGGTAGATTCTTTGGGCCAAAACATGAGGATATAATCAAATATGCTTTAGTAAAATGTTGCTGTGGAAAAAGACACAGAGGGTGTCAAAATTCAAATTATTTTTTCATTTTTTTTGCAATAACTCGACAGCCTCTTGACTGATCTTCGGCAACTTGGCTAAAGGAACTTTTTTTATTCTAAGAAGCAATAATTTATGTATTACATAATAATAATAATAATAAACAATTTTATTAAACAAAATATAAATGCCATAGTACAATGTTTTCCCAGGTAATGTACATATATGTGTATATTTATTTTATGCAATATATAAGTTTAAAAGGCGCAAGTTCAGTTGAAATTAACTGCTCTTCCACTTTGGCCTCAGGTACTTACATTACGAAAATAAATTTTAAGTAGAGAGAAAAAGTAGTGTATAACTAAACGATATATGCTTCTAACAGAATTTGGGCTATGACATAATTGGGGATACTTAACATTATGTGTTACTAGAACAAAAATGAAACAGATATGAACACACAAACACTATTAATGCGGCTCTTGTTTTTTATGTAACAGATTGAGAACAAAGGTACGAAATCGTTTTACTGACAGAGACTTACACTCTTTTGGTAACTCATTTAACTGTGCGGCTATATTATATACAAAGGATCTTCGGAACAGCGAGGATTTATGCTGAGGAATAGTTAATGCATCCTTACGTCTTATATTTATATTATAAATATCTGTTCTGTATCTTATTTTATTATGAATATATGCCGGAGTATGATTAGTTAAAATTTTATGATATAGTATATAAGCATGCAATTTTCTACGACTAGCCATGTCCAGCCAATGGGCTTTAGTTAGGGTATGTGATATTCTATCGTATTTACGTATACCATATATAAACCTTAAGCATGAGTTTTGTAAGATTTGTATTCTTTTAGAATCTCTTGATGTAAGACATGACCCATAAACAAAGTCACAGTAATTGCACTGAGAAAGGACAAGAGAATCGCATAAAATTATTTTTGATTTTCTGTTTAAAGTGTGTCTGTTAGGATACATCATTCTTAGTTTGCCATAAGACTTTTTTAGTAAGTAAGAAACATGATCCGTAAATCTGAGTTGATTATCTATAACCATACCTAGATTTTTTGCTTTAGATGCATCCTCTATCTTATCCTCTCCCAGTTCAATCACCATGTCTTTTTCCGAGAGGTTACCAAATAATACAACCGAAGATTTTGTGGAATTGATTTTAAGATTGTGTTATTTGGAAAGATTTACTAAAGCTTTTATATCGTTATTAATTCTTTGACATTCAGCTGCAATACTATTACGATCAAAAAAGTGATATAGTTGTGTGTCGTCTGCATACATATGATAATTACAGGTATTAAGAACAGAGGGGAAGTTGCATGTATAGATCGTATATAAAAGTGGTCCCAAGATTGACCCTTGAGCAACCCCTCTGACAGCATCATAACTCTCTGATGTTTCCCCAGATAATATCACTTTTTGTGTCCGACCCTCTAAATAATTTTTGAACAGCATTATAGTGCTTTAACTTAAACCTATAAAGTGGAGTATTGCAAGTAATATGTCATGATTGATCATGTCAAAAGCTTTAGTATAATCAAGTAGTATTAAGGCTCCAACATTTTTTTTGTCCAGTTCTTGAACAATATCATCGGTTATATTAAGAAGTGCAGTTCCATAGCTGTGACCTGGACGAAAACCTGATTGATTAGGTGGTAAGGAGTTATATTTTATTAAGTGGTTACGTAATTGTCCTTCAATTATCCTTTCTATTACCTTAGATAAAGCCGGTAGAACAGTAATTGGGCGGAGGTCTTTTATTTCCTTAGGGGAATCTACTTTTGGAGTAGGTGTAACTCTACCCTCTTTCCATTGTTTCGGAAATACCGAGTGCTTAAAACAAAAATTTATTATGTGTGTTATATATGGCAATAGAAATGGACAAGAAAGTTCAATCATTACTATATTTATACCATCCATTCCATAGGCTTTAGATTTAATACTTCTTATGACTTTTAAGACTTCAATTTCTGTGACCTCGATTAGTTTAAACAGTTTCAGATTATTTGATTTTACGTCATTATTGTAGAAATCTATTAAATTTTTATTAGGTTCTTCTCTAGTGGAACATACATTTGAAAAATATTTCTTGATTTCGTTAAGGTTAAAATTTGAAATTATTTGGCTTCTATTATTGTTGTTAATATCGAACTGTTTAACTGTGTTCCATAACTGTTTGTCATTTGAATTTAATAATTTGTGTTCCATGTAGCGTCTTTTTTCGGTTCTAATTGCAAAAGTGGTATAATTTCTAAGTTCTTTATAGTAATTCCAATGATTTATATTTTGTGTTTTTTTGAACTTACTTAGAGCCTTATCTCGTAAATTCATTATTAATTTTATGTTGTCTGTAATCCATGGGGATGGAGGTTTTGTAAATCTTGACGTTTTAATTGGAGCATGTAGATTCATTAAAAAAATTAAATTGTCATTTAGAAACCTTACCCTATCATCCACTTCCATTAGATCATAAATTTGATGCCATGGAATTTCACGTAAGCTGTTCTCGTAACTGTCTAAATTAAATCTTTTAAAATCTCTATAACTTCTTACAATTGGATCTATTTTACTAACGTCTACTTCTATGTCACAGATAACTGCAGAATGATCCGATATATTCGAGATATCCTTAACATTGCAGTTACCATAACTTAAATAATTATCAACAATTATAAAGTCTATCAAAGAGGCAGTATTTTGAGTTATGCGAGTGGGTTCATTAACAATTTGCTTTAGGCCTATTCTACTTAGTAAAGTATCAAACTGCGCGGCATTGTTACTCACGTTTGATCAAAGAGGGGGCCGTAGGACCTGTATCTGATGATGAATTTTGTTCATATTTTTTTTTGACGAAACGTTGTGGTACTTCTGACCAGAAAATCTGATGAGGGCGTCATTTTCACGTATAAAAGGTACACTTGGTAGAACTTGATAACTCCAACCGTTTTCGAGGAAATTGCCGTTAAACATTTTTTGAAAGACAAATTCGAATTTAATGAAACAAAGTGTATTTAATTGCCCCGTAAAATTACGGAATACTTACATATTTTTGCAGACCATTGAAAGGGCTGCAAAAACGTACTCTTAAAATTTTTTGTAATAATCAAAATAATGGAATTATCGTTTCTTCCTCCATTTTGTATTTAACATTTATTTACAATTCTAGAATAAAATGTAATAACAGAAAATTACAGTTTATTCTAAAAAATAC
Organism: Stenurella melanura; assembly: GCA_963583905.1. NCBI lineage: Eukaryota > Metazoa > Arthropoda > Insecta > Coleoptera > Cerambycidae > Stenurella > Stenurella melanura. The sequence goes on from OY757315.1 coordinate 24,668,498, forward strand.
ATTGATAACAAATGCTTCACAAGACGTCCACCTGTTTCAATACAGAAATTAATACTTTTAAAACTTTTTGTAATATTAAGGAAAAATCAAGAATTATCATTTTTTCTCTGTGGGTCAAAGGCGTTTGTGGAACCGGAAACCTGTCGTGTTTGAGAAACAAAAGACATTTAGTTGTTATTGAGCTTACATATAGAGTACTTATCGAGATACACGTCCCATGAAAACTTGAAAATTTTATCTTAAATTAATGGATTTTTTTTTTCTGTATCACTTTAAGAGATTGAACTTCCTCAGGGATGCATTTTTAGACTGGGTTATATGGGCCCAATATGAACTCAGGAAGCACAGGTTCCCATCCGGGAACTCAATTCACATCCTGTATATATGTATAGTGAGCGCTGGAGTGAAATAAAATCTGCAGAGATGGATTTCCGTTTGTCTTCCCTCTCAGAATTAAAAACCCAAAGTGCCTCTTTCCGGTCCTAAAGGTTTTCCGAACCCCTTTTTGGGGATTTGGGGGGGGGGAGTAGTTTTCGCCTCTTGCAGGGTGCAGTCAAGGCAATTTAAAGAGATTCTCGTTTATGCGCTGCGACCATTCTGCAGTAAAAACAAGGAACAGTTGCTGTCCCAGATCTCCCTCTATTCCTGTCTTCCTCAACCCGGAGGGGGGTACTTTGTACCCTTCTGGAGGCTTAATCCTGAGTGGTATTACCCTCTACCATATTTCCTTTGCATTCTCAAGAGCTTGTAAGCTAGAAGCTTTTACGACGCAGTTGTAGAAGGGGTGCAGTGGATGTATCAACCCCTTCGGGAGAATTCTCGATCCCTCCTGAAGTCCTTGGTATTAAAAAAAAAGTACAAGAGGTAGAGTTCCCATTCATTTTTTAATGATAGGTACTTATATTCATAAATTTACGTTACTGAAGGGATGTTTGCTTCTACACAAAAACTGAAGGGTATAGGATTTTTTGTGTGACCTCGCCGGATTCAGCGTCGGAAAATACATGGAAATACCATGGTCAGTCATCCAGATCAAAAACTTTGTTAGTATTCCATGATCTTTCAGTTATTATAGTACATTTAAAGGTAAGATAATGTTTTTTCCCAAAAAATGAGTTTGAAAAATATACATTTTTCCCTTGCATATGTAGAATAGGGTTATTTCATGTTAAAGAGAAACTTAAAAATAGTTATCAATTTGAATAATGGAATATACAAGAATAATGTATTGGCAAATGCTATTTCTTTATTATTTGTTAATTATACATAAATCAATAAGAAGTATATCGTCAATAATTTCAAATTTTATTAACTTCTGACGTCACGGTTTACAACTAAATCTAGGAATATTTGTTTGGGTTAAGATTGATCACATCCTCACTGGCAATACAAAAGAGGTAGAAGAAGAGTCACACGTATGACAGTTTGCTTTGTAGTTTGTGTTAGTTCATCATACTAATAATCCAGTGAAATTAGAATTTTCTGATCTAACAAAATATATCCTTCATTTTTTTATTTTAAATCGATTTATTCCGGTTTTTTTTTTTGCGAATATCGCGCTTTTTATCGCTCGGAGGCCAATTGAAGTTATTATGCATGTAAATGAAAGATAATGAAATTTCGCACAAAAATGATCTCTTCCATTTTTTATACACAACGAACGGTTTAAGCAAAAATGTGCTTCAAAGTTTCCGCGCATGGCATAATATGCTCCATTTCATATAGTCCATGCATAGAAACGTGCTTGTTCTATGTATAGTATTTATTAGCTGATCGATATATCAAATAAAATACATATATATGTTAACTATTATACAGTATGTCCCACTTTTCATGACTTCTATATCACAGCACTCTTATTTTTACAATGTGATTTTTTTATAAAATTTGGGTGGAAGGTACTTATCCATCAGGAGATTGTACCACGGTTAAATATTTTAAAATCCGCCAGTGGCGTCCGTCGTTATGAAGGAAAATGTACCTAATTTTCCAAAAAAAGATATTAGGCAATGTTTTAGCTGTAGAAAAATCTCATAATCTTATTCGTTGTTAACAAAAACTCACTGAAACCGAATTTTAATAACATAGTGTATTGGTGTGCATGTAATAGAAAAAATAAAATTTCCCTTGCGCGGAATCTCTGAAGTACATTTTTGCCTAAACGGTTCATTGTACATTAAAAATGGAAGAGATCATTTTCGTGCGGAATTTCATTTATCTTTCATTTTCATAATACCTGACCTCAATTGGCCTCCGAGCCATGGAAAGCGCGATATTCTCAAAAAAACGTTTTTTGTGAACTTTGAATAATTTTTTATGCCATAGTGATCTCGTTTTCGATTTTTAATATTTTCATGAAAACACCAAAATAAAAAAAAATGAAACATATATTTTGCTGGATCAGAAGCCAAATTTTTATCTAAAGTGACTGGCGTATAATTATCATATTATGGATCCTAATTTAGTTACAGCTAGCCATATACATTAAAATATTACCAAAGATTAAGGACTAATCTTTGCTCTTACTTTAGCCACAGCTTTAGCTGTCAGTTTTTTGGCGGGAACTAATATTTTCAAATTACAAACCGAATTTAAAAATACGTAGCCGCAGAAAAAAAATTGTTTTCAAATATATTGAATTTTTAAGTTTCCTGATTGTACATACATTATTTATAACGTAAACTTACATTGTGAAATAACCCCATTGGCATAAATGTCGCTATGTCGGCATCGAAAACATTTGTCATAATTTTTTTTAACTACCCTCAAGTTGAGATGTGTGGCTTTAAAATTTCATAAAAACTTTAAACAATAATTTCTTTAAACAGAGATTGTAGAAAAACTAAGTATCTAAGTCTCGATAATATTGAACAATTATATAAAATCGTCAATAAACAGGCGAAGAGATTACATGTTTACATCTAGTTGTATATTACACTACTTATATTGATAACAGCGACGATAACAAACATACTTAAAGACTTGTGCTCTTTATCTCTTTCTAGATTAAAAGCTGGTCTTTATGGCACCCAGCTTCCAGAAGAACCAGCAGTAATAATAAAGCAATTGAAAATTTCATTCATGTTATCCATTTGTACTCTCTTCAACTTCCTCTAAATAATGAGATAATTTTAGATAACGATGTCCTAAATGTTTAATGAACAAAATAGAAAAGAGACCATTTATTACTTTAAATACTCTAGGCCGATATAGTGCAGTGCACTACGTGTGGCAGTTGTATGGTTTTTACTGTGCTTAAAACGGAATTTGAATTTTAATCTTTTAGCGATTATTGCCCTCTTTGTTATTAGTCTAAATAATAAGACGTAGATAATTTATTACTTAAAATACTTCTTACAATTATGCCAAATCATAACTTAAAAGTGGCATCTTCAATGTTTCTTTTCATAGTATTTTGTTCTTTGCCAGTGCAAATATTGTCGTTTACTGCAGAGGATATTAACACAGATTTAAGATTTATCAAAGCGTGCAACAGGACTTCGCCGATAAGTATGAGTAAGTACCAATTTATTTTTTCTTATTAGATAACTATATCGCCCAATCCGTTGGGTTGTGTCCTATTCATCGGTTGATTTTCCAAGAGGCTCTTCGCTGATAAAAGTAATTTTTAATTTCTTAATTCTGGATTAAGTCGATTTTAGTTACAGCGTTTTGAAAAGGGAAGATTCTACACTAAAAAGTGGTACCATTTTTTATTGAAAAGGTGGAAGAAAATAAAAGATATTTTTAGAAGGAGCATACATTTTCACAGAAAAATTTCGCCTAATGCCACGGATTTTCCATAAAAAAATTAGTGAAGTGGAGATATTGGATGAACCGCGGTGCAGGGCTGCCCGCGCCCGAACGCGCGTTTTGCAGTACTTGGCGCGCCAGAAACCTTTTACTTAGACAAACACAATTTACACAAATTAAAAAACTAAGGAATCATTTTAAAGTTGGAAGTGTCACATTTCTTATGCATATACTTGTATAATAATATAAGGTTAATATACATAGAAGCAAATCATCAATATATGTGTATATTATATTTCGAAAACGACCTCATTTTACTTCCACATCCACGTAGTGGATTGGAAGTATAGTAATCGCAAAAAAATTTTCAAAATTTTTTATTCGTGAAATAGGTTTAGAATGTCATGAAACGTCGAGATTTTAAATTTGAGCGAAAAAAATTTTTCTGTCTGTCGGTCGGTCTGTCTGTAACTTTTTTTGTCCGCACGCTTTCTCCGGAACGGTTTAAGATATTGACCTGAAATTTTGTACACGTATATATTATTACGAGATCTGGAACTGGATTGTTTTTGGAGGAAATCCGGTGAAGGGTTGGGGGTTAAATAGGGGTAAATAGGGGGAAATAAGTAAAGCAAGCTTGTAAGAGTACAGAAACTTGAAATTCGGTGTATGTACTAGAAGTTAAGGCCTCAGATTTTTTTATAATATTTTTCAACCCCCCACCACCCCTTCCCCATTAATGGGGTTGATAAAATAAAGTTGAGATATTCATTTGAAATTTCGTACACGTATGTATTATAACGATGTCTAGAATTAGATTATATTTTGGGATGATTCCGTTGAAGGGTTGGGGGTTAATTTGGGGTAAATAGAGGAATATAAGTAAAACAAGTTGGTAAGAGTACAGAAACTTGAAATTCGGTGTATGTACTAGAAGCCAAAGCGTCAGATTTTTTAATAATATTTTTCAACCCCCACCACCCCTACTCCAATTTGAAAAGGGTTGATAAAATAAAATTGAGATGTTCATTTGAAATTTTCTACACGTATGTATTATAACGACATCTGCAACTAGATTATATTTTGAGATAATTTTGTTGAAGGGTTGGGGGTTAAATAGGGGTAAATAGGGGAAAATAAGTAAAGCAAGCTGGTAAGACTACAGAAACTTGAAATTCGGTGTATGTACTAGAAGCCAAGGTCTCAGATTATTTATAATATTTTTCAACCCCCACCACCCCTACTTTATTATTAAAAGGGTTAATAAAATAAAATCGAGATATTCATTTGAAATTTGGTACACGTATGAATTATAACGACATCTGGAACTAGATTATACTTTGAGATGATTCCGTTAAAGGGTTGGGGGTTATTTAGGGGTCAATAGGGGGAAATAAGTAAAACAAGCTGGTATGAGTACAGAAACTTGAAATTCGGTGTATGTACAAGAAGTTAAGGCCTCAGATTTTTTTATAACATTTTTCAACCCCCCCCACCACCCCTACCCCATTAATGGGGTTGACAAAATAAAGTTGAGATATTCATTTGAAATTTCGTACACGTGTGTATTATAACGACGTCTGGAATTAGTTTATATTTTGAGATGATTCCGTTGAAGGGTTGGGGGTTAATTTGGGGTAAATAGAGGAATATAAGTAAAACGTTGGTAAGACTACAGAAACTTGAAATTCGGTGTATGTACTAGAAGCCACAGCGTCAGATTTTCTTATAATATTTTTCAACCCAACCACCCTTACTCCAATATGAAAAGGGTTGATAAAATAAAATTGAGATATTCATTTGAAATTTGGTACACGTATGTATTATAACGACGTCTGAAACTAGATCATAATTTGAGATGATGCCGTTGAAGGGTTGGGGGTTAAATAGGGGCAAATAGGGGAAAATAAGTAAAGCAAGCTGGTAAGACTACAGAAATTTGGGATTCGGTGTATATACTAGAAACCAAGGCCTCAGATTTCTTTCTAATAATTTTCAAACTCTACCACCTCCGCTTCATTATTAATGGGATTGATAACATCAAATTGAGATATTCACTTGAGAGTTAGTACACGTATGTATTGTAGTGACATCTGATTGAGATGACTCCATTGCTAGGTTGTAAATAGTGGAAAATAAGTACGGTAAACTAGAAACTTCATTTTTAACGTATATGGTAGAAACCAACTCCTCAAACTTTTCTATGACATCTACTCCAAATATTATTAAAATTCTATGACCAATAATTTCCACATACTAGAGTGCACATATAGTCAAGATGTTTCCTTTAAAGTGACTTGGACGAATAATCTGGATGTGGAAGTAGTGATTCCTTAGGCAGCGGTTTTTGTATATTGAATGATAAATCTGTAGGAAATGTTCGAACTTTTTTTGTAGTTTAAACAAACACTACTTCTGAAGTTATTATAATTTCGTAATTTCAAAATTAGTGGAACAAATTATTATACATGTTATCGGAACTTAGATACATAAAACAAATTTAGTTGTAAAGTAAAAGATACCAGCTATTCAAATTTAAAAAAAATATTATGTAATTCTACATGTTTTTCTAAATCTTCAGTGCATCTCGTGATAAGCAAAAATACGGATATTTACAGAATAAGTAGACAAGAATATCACCTACATAGAATATAGTGGAAATACACATTTGTCTACCTATATATAATACTGTTACGGATTTCCACCTTTTTGGGAACACCCTGTATGAATCCGTGGGTTCTAAATAATTTCAACAAGAGATAAACACTACTAACACTTTATTTAACAATTTACTGACTACAATACTTGTTTACTTAATAGTTAACCTCACTTTTTACCGAGCGTGTCACTTCTCAAATATAAACTTCTTTCTTCATAAAAACTTCCTTTTCTGCGCTTGTAATCGCGCCTTATATACTCCGAAATTAGCTCTAGATCAATCCAGAATCTTCTCCAACCATAATCTAGAAAAGTCCTTGGCTCTTTCTAGAGCCTTTCCAGTCACCATCAGAGGCATAGGCGTACCATGTCCAATTACAAGGGGGTGTAATTCATAACACTGCCCCCTCCTTAAGCCTGATCGTCCCGATCAGGCAACTCAGAATCATCGATGTATTTCGCCAGTCTGTCCAAATGCACGATCTTCATCTTGGACTTTTTGCTTCGTTGAATCCGATAGACGACGTCATTAATTCGGGTAATAACAGTGTACGGTCCGTCCCAAGGCGGTTGAAGTTTCGGTGACCTGCCTTTCTTCCGCTGTGGGTTGTACAGCCAAACCAGGTCTCCTGCCTTGAACCCTTCTGAACTACCCTTACGGTCATATCGAACCTTCATTCGGTCACTGGCTGGTGATGGTTCCGCTATATCGTTAGCCAACCTCTTGAAAGGAACTCCGGCGTTGAACTGCTTGTTTGCACCCTTACTTCCAGTCTGTGGTCCCTTACTGGCTGCACAAATCTTGCATTTGCGACACCAAGCCTCCACATCCTGACGACTTCTTATCCAATAAAATCGTTCTCGTATTTTCTTCAGGGTCTTGTTAACACCGAAGTGTCCCTCGGATGTTCCTTCGTGCACTTCCTGAAGCACCTTCGCAACTCGACACCTGGGAATCACTAGACGCATAACCACCTTTTTTCCATCCGGGCTTTCCCATGCTCTCCGCAACAGCCCGTTTCTGACTTTCAGTGAGTCCCACTGCGCCCATAATGCCTTCAGTCCCACTCTTTTGTCCGAAACATCCTTCCATTTTGGACGAGTTCCCCTTTCTTTGGCTCTCAATATAGGCCCAATTTCCACATCATTCAATTGCTCTTGTCTGAGCGCCTCATCTCTCCTGTCATCCGGCACCTCCACCTTGACAGTGTTGACTGCTCCCGTGACCTGCAGTTTCTCCTGGTGGTAGTACTTGCAATCTTCCTTGCACCTTCTTCCGGATGAAATATCTGCAATTTTCTGGGGTTTCACTTTACTTCCACGTCCTGGTAGTAGTGGACTTCTCGGAATGCTTCGAAGCTGAGAAATCTTTACTTCTCTCGGGGTACCATGTTCCTTATCTGACACAGTCTCTCTGGTACCAGCTTCCTCTGATTTTCCCCTCGGCTTCACAACATCGGCCTCTACTCTCTTTAAGTTTCTTCGTGGACATTCTAGCTGGATATGTCCTCGTTCTCCGCACCTGTAACATTTCATACGCCGTCCACTTGGCCTTCCACTACTTCTATTCTGTGTCTCATCCATGTTTCCAGCATTCACATTCCTCGAGTTCCGCTGTCGACAGTCTCGTTTGATATGCCCTGCTCTGCCACAGTTGTAACATTTAATACCCCCGCTTGGCTTGCCTTGTCTTTCTGCAGTATCCACTTGAGCCAGTAACTGATTGAACATCTTATGTATGTCGGCCAACATAGCGTTCTGGTTCTCCTTTTCCGACTGCGATCTTTCGAGACTCATAGCTTGTACTCTTGGACTCGGGGTATCCTGAAGGACAGCTTCCACCTCGAGTGCACGCACCAACGCTTCGCTGCTGTTCTGGTATCGAGATAACCTGAGGACTCGCCTGATCTCATTGTCCTGTATACCATCCAGAAAAGCCTCTACTGCCAGTTGGTCTTGGAATTCCTTCGGTACATCCGGGTAAGCCAGGTGAGCCAGTCTCCACACGGAAGCTTCAAACTCTTGCAAACTTTCCCCAGCCCCTTGAACACGTGATTTCAGCTGGGTCTGGTACACTTGGGCAAGGTGTTGATCGCCATATCGTAGATCTAGGGCAGCTTCTAAAACTTTAAAATCCCGTTGTTGGTCTACTGGGATTGTCTGGAGTATTTCCAATGCTTGGCCCCTTAATGCCACGATTAACGCCATAGCCTTTTCTTCGTCATTCCAGTTGTTTGCACTCGCTGCTGCCTCAAACTGTGTCTTGTAAGTCATCCAGGAACTTTGACCATCAAAGGAGGGAATTTTTAATCGCTGGCCTGACGATACCAGTTGCTGGTTTCCTCTATCCCTCAACTGTTGTTTAAGCTGGTCAATTTCTCCTTCTACCTGGTGCATTTTCTCTTTGACTTCATTTACTTCTCCTTTGACTTCGCTTACCTCTTGTTTGACTCCACCGACTTCTTCCGCTACCTTATTTTTGAGTTCTTCAGTAACGGCAAATATGGCACTCTGTTGGCCTTCTATAATTTTCCTTAGTTCATCTCTTTCTTCTTGATGTCGTTTCTCTTGTTCTTGTTTATCCTCTTGACGTCGTTTCTCCTCCTCTTGTTTTTCCTGTTGACGTCGTTTCTCCTCTTCTTGTTTTTCCTCTTGACGTCGTTTCTCCTCTTCTTGTTTCTCCTCTTGACGTCTTCGTTCTTGATCCTCAAAAATTTTTCTTAATTCTTCTTGACGTTTTTGTTCTTTTCTTTCCTGTTCCTCTTTCTCTTCCTGGCGCTTCCTTTCCTGATCCATCATCATCTTTTGCATTTGGGCCATAAAGTCCTGCATTTGTTGTTCGGATGCCATGCTTCTGGTTGTTACCGGCATATAATTATGATGAAATCAAATAAATTTAATAATTACGTCACTATCGGTAATGGGACTGTCCAGAAAAACCTCAAAACGGCACAAAAAAAGAGTCTTATCTAGAGTCTGTCACTTAACCACTAATGTCCAAATAAAATGTTCCAAAAATGTCTCAAAAAATGCACTTGACACTATTTTCCTGTTCGAAAATAACCATCGAACAACGTCCAGTAAATTAGTCCTCCGTGTTAGCACCAACTTCGAGAATACACTGCCAAACCTTCTCGAACACTTCCGAAAAATCCTCTTGTCAAAATTCCGCTTCCGACACCAAAATGTTACGGATTTCCACCTTTTTGGGAACACCCTGTATGAATCCGTGGGTTCTAAATAATTTCAACAAGAGATAAACACTACTAACACTTTATTTAACAATTTACTGACTACAATACTTGTTTACTTAATAGTTAACCTCACTTTTTACCGAGCGTGTCACTTCTCAAATATAAACTTCTTTCTTCATAAAAACTTCCTTTTCTGCGCTTGTAATCGCGCCTTATATACTCCGAAATTAGCTCTAGATCAATCCAGAATCTTCTCCAATCATAATCTAGAAAAGTCCTTGGCTCTTTCTAGAGCCTTTCCAGTCACCATCAGAGGCATAGGCGTACCATCTCCAATTCCAAGGGGGTGTAATTCATAACAATACAAAGCACTGTATTCAGGTACCGGAGCGGTAGTGTCGGCTTCGATCGACTTCGGTTTTACTGCTATTATGTGTTGTATGACTTTTTATAGAATAAATATCATTTATAATAGTTATTTTCCATTATTTCCTCTCAGAAAGAAATATTGTTTAATAATGCAATTTTCATAATATATTTCGTACCTGCGGTAATATTTTGCGAATATAGCACGATGCAGATTCCCACCTCGCTTGCACCTACTTCTACTTCAATAATTTTTAACGGAAAACACGTGACTTTAATAAGAAAACATTGTAGAGACATTTTTTGCTTAAAAATGTATGCTCTTTCTGAAAGTATTTTATATTTTCACATACATTGACGCATGTTAAAAATTTTGAAAAAAAAAGTTTTTCATTTTTAAGAACACTTGATATTATAGTCTAGGTGCCCGCCTACATAAATGCAATTTATACATATCCTCTTATAACTTCTTGTATGGCTTAATTGCGCACTTTTTTCTTCGAAAATTTTCGTAAACGCAGCTATCCATCTCCCCATTCCAACCGACAATTTCCACGCGTCGGACTGGACAATCGGAAAATTACGAAAGCGTAGAAGGGCCACAATAAATTTTAATTTTTTTTTCTTAAATTCCGACTTCAAACTCGGAATTATGTTATATTCCGACTTCAAACTCGGAATTTTGTAAAATTCCGACTTTAAACTCGGAATTTTGTTAAATTCCGACTTCAAACTCGGAATTTTGTTAAATTCCGACTTCAAACTCGGAATTTTGTTAAATTCCGACTTCAAACTCGGAATTTTGTAAAATTCCGACTTTAAACTCGGAATTTTGTTAAATTCCGACTTCAAACTCGGAATTTTGTTAAATTCCGACTTCAAACTCGGAATTTTGTTAAATTCCGACTTCAAACTCGGAATTTTGTAAAATTCCAACTTTAAACTCGGAATTTTGTTAAATTCCGACTTCAAACTCGGAATTTTGTTAAATTCCTACTTTAAACTCGGAATATAACATAATTCCGAGTTCCAAGTCAGAATTTAGGAAATACCCATCTTTAACTATACACATGAGGCAATTTATGTTAGTAGCAGCGGGGAGATCAGAGCTTGAGGACAATTACTTTCACATCCACGCAGTGGAGTGGAAATATCGCTAAATTTTCAAACATTTTTTTGTTACGAAAGGTTTGCAGCGGGGAAATCAGAGCTAGAGGACAATTACTTTCACATCCACGCAGTGGAGTGGAAATGTTGCAAAATTTTCAATTTTTTTTTTGTTGAGATAGGTTTAGAATGCCATGTAACGTCGAGATTTTAAGTTTGAGTGAAAACAAATGTTCTGTCAGTCTGTCTGGCGGTCGGTCTGTCTGTCTGTTTGTAACTGTTTTTGTTCGCACGTTTTCTACAGAGCGGTAAGTATAAGATATTGACTTAAAATTTTATACACATGTATATTATAACGATATCTGGAACTGGATTGTTTTTTGAAAATATCCGATGAAGGGTTGGGGGGTAAATAAGGGGAAATGAGTAAAGCAAGCTGGTATAAAGAGTACAGAAACTTGAGATTTGCTGAATATAATAGGAGCCAGGGTCTCATATAGGTTTCTTTATCATATTTTTCAAATCCTCCACCACCTCCATTCTATTATTAAAGCGGTTGATAAAATAAAATTGAGATATTTACTTGAAACTTGGTAAGTATGTATTATATAGACATCTGACTGAGAAAAGATTCCGCTGAAGGGATGGGTGTAAACTGGAAAAAATGAGTAAGCAAGCTAATAAGATTTCAGAGACTTTAATTTTGGCGTATATAGTAAGGAACCAACGCCTCAATTTTTTTTATGACATCTTCCCAAGTATTGTTAAAATTCTATGACCAATTATATTTCCGCATGCTATAGTGCAATTATAGTCAAGATGTTTTACTTTAAAGAGACTTGGATTTTAGTAGTGATTCCTTAGGCGGCGGTTTTTTGTGTTGTCTTCCGAACTTATTTCAATGGTTTTTTTTTTATTTACTCTTAAGAATGTACATTGCTCATTAATTTTTTCTTTTACTTTGTATTATTGTTTAGGTATAGTGTTTTACTTTTAAAATGAGTTTTGATTTTCATGATTCATACTACACAGTAAATATAGTATTCATATCCGTGTGTACAAAAATATTTTCTATGATTATTAAATATTTTTGTTCGGTTATATTTATACCTACTTATACCTACTTGGTTAAATCAAATAATTAATTAGATTTACTTGGTCGATGAGCTAAGTGAAAATCAACCACTACTGTTTAAATTTATTGATAAAATAAACTCTTACAACAGTTTGTAAATCTCAAGTTTCTGTACTCTTATATACCAACTTGCTTTACTCATTTCCCCTTATTTACCCCCCAACCCTTCATCGGATATTTTCAAAAAACAATCCAGTTCCAGATATCGTTATAATATACATGTGTATAAAATTTTAAGTCAATATCTTATACCGCTCTGCAGAAAACGTGCGAGCAAAAACAGTTACAAACAGACAGACAGACCGACCGCCAGACAGACTGACAGGCATTTGTTTTCGCTCAAACTTAAAATCTCGACGTTACATGGCATTCTAAACCTATCTCAACAAAAAAATTTTTGAAAATTTTGCAATATTTCCACTCCACTGCGTGGATGTGAAAGTAATTGTCCTCTAGCTCTGATTTCCCCGCTGCAAACCTGTCATAACAAAAAAGTTTTTGAAAATTTATCGATATTTCCACTCCACTGCGTGGATGTGAAAGTAATTGTCCTCAAGCTCTGATCTCCCCGCTGCTGCTAACATAAATTACCTCATATGTATAGTTAAAGATGGGTATTTCTTAAATTCTGACTTGGAACTCGGAATTATGTTATATTCCGAGTTTAAAGTAGGAATTTAACAAAATTCCGAGTTTGAAGTCGGAATTTAACAAAATTCCGAGTTTGAAGTCGGAATTTAACAAAATTCCGAGTTTAAAGTCGGAATTTTACAAAATTCCGAGTTTGAAGTCGAAATATAACATAATTCCGAGTTTGAAGTCGGAATTTAACAAAATTCCGAGTTTGAAGTCGGAATTTAACAAAATTCCGAGTTTGAAGTCGGAATTTTACAAAATTCCGAGTTCAAAGTCGGAATTTTACAAAATTCCGAGTTTGAAGTCGGAATTTAACAAAATTCCGAGTTTGAAGTCGGAATATAACATAATTCCGAGTTTGAACTCGGAATTTAAGAAAAAAATATTTAAAATTTATTGTGGCCCTTCTACGCTTTCGTAGAAAATATATTTTGTCGTATAATTCGAAAATTGGATTCTACATATTACTTCCACATCCACGTAGTGGATTGGAAGTATAGTAATTGCAAAAAAAAATGAATTATTGAAATAGGTTTAGAATGTCATGAAACGTCGAGATTTTAAATTTTAGCGAAAAGAAATTTCTGTCTGTCTATCTGCCTGTCTGTCTGTAATTTTTTTTTGTCCTCACGTTTTCTCCGGAACGATTTAAGATATTGACTTGAAATTTGGTACACATATATATTATAACGAGATCTGGAACTGAATTTTTTGAAGATATCTGGTGAAGGGTTGGGGGTTAAATAAGGGTAAATAGGGGAAAATAAGTAAAGCAAGCTGATAAGAGTACAGAAACTTGAAATTCGGTGTATGTACTAGAAGCCAAGGCCTCAGATTTTTTAATAATATTTTTCAACCCCCCACCACCTCTCCATTATTAAAGGGGTTGATAAAATAAAATTGAGATATTCACATGAAATTTGGTACACGTATGTATTATAACGACATCTGGAACTAGATTATATTTTGAGATGATTCCGTTAAAGGGTTGGGGGTTAAATAGGGCTACATAGAGGAAAATAAGTAAAGCAAACTGGCAAGAATACAGAAATTTGGGATTTGGTGAATATACTAGAAGCGAAGGCCTCAGGTTTTTTATAGTATTTTCCATCCCCCACTCCCTTATTAAAAGAGTTGATAAAATTAAATTTAGAGTTTCACTTGAAGGTACATGTATGTGTTATAACTATATCTGAAACTAGATTATATTTTGACATAATTGCGTTGAAGGAGTGGGGGTAAGTAGAGGTAAATAGGGAAAAATAAGTAAAGCAAGCTGGTAAGAGTACATAAACTTGAAATTCGGTGTATGTCCTAGAAGCCAAGGCCTCAGATTTTTTAATAATATTTTTCAACCCCTCCATTACCCTTATACTCCATTATTAAAGGGGTTGATAAAATAAAATTGTGATATTCACTTGTAATTTAATAGACGTATGTATTATAACGACATCTGGAACTGGAATATATTTTGGTATGATTCCGTTGTAGGGTTGGGGGTTAATAGGAGTAAATAGGGGAAAATAGGTAAATTAAGCTGGTTAGAGTACAGAAATTTAGGATTTGGTGTATATACTAGAAACCAAGGCTTCAGATTTCTTTCTAAAGTTTTTCAAACCCCACCACATATCCGCTCCATTATTAATGGGATTGATAACATAAAATTGAGATATTCACTTGAAAATTAGTACACGTATGTATTGTAGTAACATCTGATTAAGATGATTCCATTGAAGGGGTGGGAGGTGGTAGGTTGTGTGGATAGGGGAAAATAAGTAGGGTAAACTAGAAACTTAATTTTTAACGTATATGGTAGAAACCAACGCCTCAAACTTTTCTATGACATCTACCCCAAATATTATTAAAATTTCCACATACTGGAGTGCAAATATAGTCAAGATATTTCCTTTAAAGTGATCTTTATCAAATCAGCTGGTTATACATTTTTAAAGTTTTTAAAGTCAGCACATTTAAACTTTAAAAACTTTAAAAGATGTATTGACAACCAGCTGATTTTTTCAAGATTGCTTAACAAAAATATGTAGAATCCAATTTTGGAATGATCCGACAAAATGTATTCTCCGATTGTCCTGTCCGATGTGTGGAAATCGTCGGTTGGAAGGGGGAAACCACGAAAATTTTCGCAGAGGAAAAAAATATGGTAGACTAGGCGCAATTAAGCCATACAAGAAGTTATAAGAGGATATGTATATTTCATTTATGTAGGCGGGCACCTAAATTATTACTGTTTCACAATTTTTATTCAGATTTCTTTGACATGTGTTTCAGACTTATTTCGACCATTATCAAAGAGTAACTTTTTTAATGTTGCCGATCTGAAAATCATGCAAACTTTAGATGATCTTATTAATTACTATAATTACACTTCAGAGAACCCATAAAAAATAAAGCATCGGCCTCCGAACATGTTTGAGATTTACAGACAAAATTACCCAATGAACAATTTTGCTGACTTAAAGTAACTGTTATTTTTATAAGTGGTTTATTAAGATTGCGAGTTTATAAAAGTGGTTTATAAGATTACTAAAGAGTTGCGAAGTTGCATAGTAGGTATGTAAAATTACTAAAAGTTTTAAAACCATAGGTTTTATAAAATGGCAACGGAAACATTTCCATCACAGACTTATACAACTTTTAGTAACTGTTACTATAATTTATATAAAGAGTTTTTATAGAAGTTGTAGTCGCAAATTTATAAAACTAATAGTTCTCAATTCCTATATAGGGGTTGGCTCTAGTGAATATAAAACTTCCTCGTCTCACAATAACAACAATAATTGTTAACATAACCGCAAATTCTACGTTTTTGTAAGTTTATTCTCCTTTTTAATGTTTTTATTTGCATTTCTAAACTAGAATCAGTGTGGCATTCATAAACTCTCAGATAGTATACACATTTTTTAATATTGTTGATTTTTGCAGGTTGGAAATTCAACTTATAATAATTAGTATTCAGTCTGAATTTTCATGGTCATTGCAGGGCCGGATTTCGTTCTACTGCTATTTAATTATGTTTAAGTTACTTTTACCCCAAAGTAATGATCGAGATAAGTATAATGATGAAATAATTCACAAAACTTAATAACAATAAATATCGAAAATAACCAGGTACTAACGCAATCTAAAAGCTACACTTTATTAGAACTACACCTAACCACTGTCTTTACTATACGTAAATACCTATAAGTAGGTAAACCTGGACATCAGTCTATAAATGAATACACACTTTAATAGCATTTGAAATTGCAGCATATCTGTCTTTCTGTTTGTGAGCGTCCAGAAAAAGGTCGACGATTTTTCTGCCATTTTAATGAGTATTACCAATCCATAAAGTTATATTTGTAGCAGGACCACTGACGTTACATATTTTTGTGGAAACACTTTAATAAATTAATTGAACTTTGATAAATTTTATTAGATATTGATAAATTTATTCAAGTCCACCCCTGAAATGTACAGGGAAAAATCCAACCACACATTCTTGGTTATATAGAGGCACAGAAGTTCTATAAGAATCCCAGAAGTTCCTTTTCGGATTTATAGTGTCCTTTTGGTATTTTCAATATGGATGCCTTATTTTCGATCCTGTCAGTGGAAGCCATATTGATACTTTTAAGAAAACTGTTGAAAAACAGGTTGAATATTTAACACACCCAGCTGATACTACATTTTATGTAAATATAAATATGTACCATAAGTTAAAAAGTGCAGTTTTTTATGAAGAATCGAATGTTGTGAGAAATCTAAAAAAGAATTTTTTAGTTAAAATTTTTAAATATGTATAATTTCGGTGGCGCCTTTATTTTTTCGAGGTACAAATGTCAATTTTACAGTAAAGATGCATTTGCATGAAAATTTCAGAGGCATATTTGCAATAAAAGTCAAGTATAATATATTTCTAATTGAAATACGTATATTTCGTATACAGAGTCAAAGTCTCCATATTGTTAGAAAGAAAGATGTGATAATTTCATCATCATCAACTAAAGAGAAAGAGGTTTGTGGTGAAAGAAAGAGCTAGAAGGAGAGGTTCTGTATTTAAAGTTTATAAGAATGTTTATAAGAGTAACAGTTACATTTCTATTACTTCTTACTATAAAACTTGGAGATAGGTAATGGGGACCCTTATAGAGCGCGCCATTTAAGCTCTTTAAGTGGTACAAAGTGGTAATTGAAAAGTTTTCATGGAAAATATTCATTACTAAAGTTTTTATAATTCGGTGATGGTGATATTCAGAGTACCTTTACAAAACAAAAATTGTTCATTGGGTAGCTACACCGCTCACCGCCTGGGCTATTAGGTATTATATTTCGTTTTGCCCATCCAGGTACAATGAACGAGGTCCTAATAAACAAAAAACTGGCAAAGGGCGAATCCAGTGCCTTCAAGTGTTTCCTGCATTGCTTGTTTGCAAATTACGGATGGATGGACGAAGAAGGAGGTTTTCTTTTGCACGATATTAAGTCAACATTAGAACAAGCAGAAGTAGAAATAGCCAGCTTAGAGTTCATACTGTACAAGTGTACCGCTATAGATTCCGTAGATAGATGCGAGAGGTCCTATTTGTTCACGGAGTGTTTTTGGGAAAAGATGGAGGAGGTATGTATTATTATTATTATTATCGCAGTAAAGGTCAGTGGCGTAGCCACAATGTTGGTTTGGGAAGGGCCTTGAAGGGTAGCAGAATTGAAATACCAGAGATTTGAAAAATTATTAAATTTAACGTTTTTAGAATAATAAAATTAAATTGGGATCTATACCCCTTATACAAAAATTGGTTATGTTTTTAAAGAGATTTTTTTTCAGAATTCCAATAGTTATTTTTTCTTAAAGCAGCGCGCGCAGGGGTTAGTTATAACTTACAGAATAATTCCTCATATAGTATGGCCGAAAAGTGTAGTCAGTATAGCAAAAAATCATTCTGGTCAAAGAACAGTAGCTGTTATGTAATACTTAAGCGGTACCTCGTTCTACTATATAATCCCACATAATCAAGATAAATATATTAAGTTTTATCCGCCCACCAGAGATGAAAATCACGACTAGGTCATTATGTGTAATTGGTACAATCGACCAAATAGAATAAACGTTTGAATGTGGTGCCTTTATGCCTAATAATTTGTTCAATTATACTGTGAAATTTGCGGAACTATGACAAACGAACTTCACGAGGCTAACCTAGCGCATTCAGCGGCGCCGCATATATATTTACAATAGTAACGATTTCAATGCAACGGATAAATATTTGCGGCTTGCGCTGCTATAATACGATAATGTTGCCAGATTTAAGCGTAATATTTTAAATTTAAGACATGTGGTAGCTCATGTTGTAACGGTCACGTTTTGTAAGAACACTCAGTACCTTAAATTAGATAAAGCGCGCGACTATTTTATTCTATGTATTTAAATTTAAATTATACGCGTTTAAATTTTATCGGCTAGTCATGACAAATGCTTGACCAATAGCATAGTAACATAGTAAGCGGGCATATTCCTACGCCGAGTCTGGCTAACAGGGAGACGCAAGAACGATGGCGTAGAGGCTGGTGGCCGTGTATGGCCGTAAGAATTAAAAGCCGCCATATATTTGTAAATATCTGTATATAGTGATAAATAACTGCGAATAGAATCAGTAAAGCAGTTATTATAGTTTATAGGTTCTGTATTATTGTGCTCCATTGCCCATAACTATAGTAAGGCAATGTTTCGTCGAATTAGCTGTAAGTACAGACTTTTATATTATGTATGCCTCTCGTGATGCTAATGTTCCTGTTTGGAAGCCGATTGCGGAAATGCAGAATTATTGACTGCTTTCAACACCTCATTCCACGTTTGGCCAGTAACATTCTTTGTTGTACCCAGTCTTACCGTCGGTAAAGACTTCTTTTACCCCATGAGAAGACTATAATAGTGCGTGAATAATTTCATGTGAACGTTATGTTTTCGTAACTATATAGCCCTGTTTTATTTAGACATCTCCCGTGTGTTTTGGGCATAAAAACCTAATGTACGACTACCGAACCAGTCTATATCGAAAATATTAATTGTCGGGCCATTTTTTTGTTATTAACTTTACATACAGTTAGTAAAATTTTCATTTTGTGTGTCTTAATAATGTTATCGTAAAAATTCTGTGTTTTACCGCTCTGGCCAGATCGTGTTTAGTTTAGTTTAATTATTTGCCGTATACGGGTTATTATTGTCTACACTTTGCATTGTATTTTGTTCTACGTCAGATGGACTAATGATTCGTTGATACGATTATTCTGACGCAAGTTTTTGTACAGTTTACTCACCGCCCTGATGTCAAATTGCTCTGCTTTGTTTGTGTATTTTGTGTAAATCATTAAAGTAAGTTAAATTCAATGATTCGTTTTATTTTCCCTAAAGAAATTATTACGTTACAATGCATAATTAACACAATTCAAATGCTTTCATTTCTTCGAATTACGTGCGTGAAAATTTATGAAATTCGTAGATATGCACGCCCCTGGTTTTACTGACTGCACTTTTCGGCCGTACTATAGTAATGTGATGTCAAGGTACAAATATCAGCATAACTTTTACGAGGGGTATCCGGCCCATGCTTACTCTGCTATACACTCTTTGATAGGCAGTCACTGAACTTCACAGTAAGTAAAATTCAGTGTACGCGGTACACTTGGATAGAATCAGTGGCGGCTCGTGATATTGTCTGCAGTGCAATATGACTACAATTTGTACATTTCCCCACCACCCCTGAGGTATTACAACGGCGCGTTACATTTTTTTGCCGTGGGTTGTTCGCCAGGATACCGATTCACGACTTGAGAGAATAGAACTAATAAAAGAATGGAATGAAAAGGAAATAGAAAATATGATGAGATGAAAAAATCATTCTCATGAAATTCTCGTTCCTACGACTCGAGTATCGGTATCCAAAGGAGTCCTACTATCCCACTTGTAATTAAATTATATAACTTTTAATGAAAATAAAAATAGTTTTGGTAAAAAAATTAAAGTGTTTTTCTACAAACAAAAAATTGTATTCATTATCACTGCCAGGCGTGTAAAATTATAAGTTTTAATAGAAATAGAAATAGTTTTGAGAAAGAAGTTATATAAAAAAATTATAACCGCGGAACTCTATATTATGGAGATTTATAAAAAATATTTCCTAAAAAATAAATAACACAAATAAATATTTTTTCTAAAATAACAACTACCTATATTAATCTCTGCTTTAAAGCCTGAATATTTTTATAAATGAGTGGTAACCTGCGATTTTTGGAACTAGCAAAATGGTTGATTATTTCATCATAAAATGAATCGCGTTTCCTCAATTCTGACAAAAAACGTTTTTCTATTGAAATAAGCGATACATTTGAAAGGCGGTCTTGACTCATTTTGTTTCTAGTAAAAATGTTTTTATGCGTTTAAGTGCTGAAAATGATCATTCTACAGAAGCCTACCGGATTTGTCTCAAAAAATAGTGGCGTTATTCAAAAAGTTCTCTAATTTTGGGTCACAAGTTTTTAAAAAATCTACCAGCTCTTTGAAATTTCCTTTATTCCACGATTCTCGTTTTTCGTCACGTCCTCGGAAAGAATTTTCTTGTGAAGATAACTATATAACGGCATCTATTAACCTCTTTAATATTTCCCTATTCTCACGGACCTTTTCGTTAACATTTACTATTTCTCTCTTATGTGCAGAATCCAAGAAATTTACAATATTTTGTTTACCAAACATTTCGAATTTAATGCAAGATGAAATGTGCTCCTGGGATTTTTCGTGCCTTTCTAAACCTCGCGACAAATTTTGCAAATTATTAAAACCGGCCCTGCCCCAAATTGAGGATTGATCATTAGTAAATAATAATAAACATCTCCAACAATATAATTTGTTTCTAACTGTTGATGCCGTTAACCACTCGACTTTTTTTATAATTGTTGTCACAAAACCCTCTGTTTTGTTTACCACTTTTAAAAACTAACGAAAGCATTGCTGGTGTAGGCCTGGCATTTCTTTTAATTCTTACCTTTTCGTCATAAATAAGAGTAGTAAATCCATTTAATAACAAATAATCCACCACGTCTGGACAACAAGACATGTTGGGAATATTTTCACCTAGAGCACTTATTTCTAGCCCGCCTATCAAATGTTTTATGTATTTATACGTCAAGTTGTTCTTAACCGGCTAAACGCAACTGTCAGACGTCAGTTCGTTTTCTTTGTGAATCACCTGACTCTTGAATGACCTGTGCACATGCGCTATAAAGAACTGAGATCTGGAGGCTAGCCTCATACTTGGCTATTCCAAGTGTTGCTATTTTACACAGCGCAAAGAAATTCAAGGTCATTCATGTTATAAGTAAATGCGGTAAAGTTGGAAGCTATTTCGTATTAGCCTCCAGTGAACCGCAGTGTTCATTCAGTAAAAGACCGGCCGACTGGGAAATATGCATACAAAGACTATCCGGGCTGTAACGTTATAGGTATGTTTGTGGAAAGGAAATGCAAAAATGTTATATATAAACTGAAAATTAATTAATGAATAATAAACAATAAAAAATATTGAAAATTGAGATATACCTAATAGAAATTTCTTAAGATATTACTTTTGAAGATATGGTGGTTCTTCCAAGGGGAGGCTCAGCCTCCCCTGACGAGCCGCCACTGAATAGAATGCTACATAACGTGATTTAGCTGAGTATATTTTACTCAAATATTTTAATGTAATTAAGTTACAACCCTGTATTAAAAAAATATATACACCTTTTGTTTGATTTCATCATTTTATCGTATTGTGTCGCCTCCGACAATCGTACGTAAAAGAAAATGCATTAGATGACCAAAAAAATCCAAAATTTCTATTTAAAGTAGTAGCATAGGGTCTGCTCGCGTCGAGGTCCTGCTTAGTTTGAAAACACTTTATTTTATCATTTCTTAGGTCTACTGGATCACCGAATGGCGAATTTACAGGGTTATTTTTCAACCAATACCTATAAATTTGTATATCTGTTTTATAAATTATAAATAAAATTAAAAAATAAATATTTCAGTTTTTTGGGAAATATTCCATTAGGCATTAAATATTTTTAACTCTAGTTTTTTTTTTCGTAAATTATATTTTCTTGCAAACTTTTTTGAAATTGAAAATTGGTCAATTATTACCGAAGATATGATTTTTTGAAAAATCGGCCTAGTCGCCATCTTGAATTGTGAATTACTGGATTAAAATCCATTTTCAGAAATGCCAACAAGGCATTTGGCGATCCCGTTGACTTATATTTTCATAAAAAAAAAGGATTTTAAAACTTAGCAAGACATCGACGCGAGCGTTCGTTTTTGAGCCCTATGATAATAGACTAATTCTAGTAACGGCGATTTTAGATTTATTTAAATATAAAGATTATTTTACTATTATTTGTATTTTCTACCTTTTTTCTTTTTCAGCAACAACCCACAGAGGATCAACTATTCTACAATATATACGACAAAAAATAGTAAAATACAATGTATATTAATAAAAAGTATTATGTATAGACAAATGCATATGATTTATATTTCTCAGTTATCATCACTCATCACTTAAATTCATATAAAAAGTACTTTCAAAAAAGGGTCTAAATAAAGTTTAATAAAATATGTAGATTTTAGCCCTAGCCCAATTTGCATGGAAGGTAAAAATAACTCCAACAGGTGATTTTGCAAAAAAAATTACTCAAGATAAAAAATTATTCAAATTCTTATATAAAAGTTCCTAACACCTTTTTATGCAAGAGCATGCAAGGCGCGTGCGGGCGTGGGCCTTGTCGTAAACCGTAACAATGAAATTCGCAATGACAATTCGTGGCCTGCTTGATATCCTTTTATCAAAATAGTACGGAACTAAGTTGAATGAACTTGATAAATGTAAATAAACTATTACTATTAAGGTAATTGTCAACAGTGGAAGTGTTCATTTATATAACCTTTTATTAATGGTGACTTCTTGGTTGTCATTTTAGTTTCGAGTTGACGGACATTATGTACTTTTTGGCACTTATGCGTTAAACTAAAAGTATACGGAAATACCAGGTAGCTACGAGATCAAGCACAACACCATTTTTTTCTTTATTTTTCAAGATAAAACTTTGAAATTAGGGTACAGGATTAGACCCAAAAATGCACATCCGGCTTAACCGGAAGTACTACGATTTAAAAAGAAAACGTTGAGATGGAGGTTTGAATCCCCTTTACGATGGTTTTTTCAAAATCAAAATCTAATTTAAGGTGGCCATTCCCTAGAAAGAGACATCAGATAGGGAAATATCTATTATTTTTTCCCATAACTTTTTCTTGTTTGTACGTGTATTTAAAAAAACTATAGGAGTACCTAAGTACCTAACAAGATTGTTAATATGAATTTTCACTCAATAATTTTAGTGGTTTGCAAAATAGCTGGATTTAAAACTAGGAAATAGGAAGATTAACATAATTTTTAAATTTAAATTGAGCTATTTTGCAAACCACTGAAATTATTTAGTGAAAATTCATAGTAATAGTCTTGTTATGGTTCTACTTAGGTACTCTTATAGCTTTTTTAAATACACGTATTAAGAAAAAAAAGTTATGGCCAAAAATAATAAATATTTCCCTATCGGATGTCTCTTTCTAGGGAATGGCCACCTTAAAATACTATGCTTGTTGTTAGTTACCAGTGGCGTAATTTCAGCATTTTTATTGGGTAGGCAGAGATTTTTCACAGATAACCCAATAGATGGAAGCAAAGCAAACCCTGTAATTCTTAAATGATAACCCTATAAACCCAAATGACCGAGGGAAAGCGAGTGCTACAAAAAGTTAGACTAGACAGAAAACCCGAAACCCGAGGAAAACCAGTTTATCACTTCAGAGGTAATATTAAACTCAAAAGGGGGAAAGAGAGTGGTGGGAAAAGACAACTTATGGTAAATAAAACTCGCGCAAATTGGCGATCGCTCACCGAACGGTTGTGCGAACGTTCCCCAGATGATTTTTGTTTGCATACGTTCGCTGATGTTGGCGAGCGCTCGCTGATTTGTACAATTTAAATTTTTTGCGATAACTCCAAAACAAGAAAAAAGTCATGTATGTTATGTTGAAAAGGTTTATAATAATAATAATTATAATAATAATAATAATAATTTATTGGTCAACGTTAGATACAAATTGTATGTGACAAGTCAAGAAGAGAATAAAGAAAGAAAGAAGTATAAGTGCAAGTATATGTCGGCATAATTGAAATATAATATTAAGATTTAAAATAAGGAACAAGTACAAATAAATATAATATTAAACTAGAAACAGAGCACAAACATTACTGATTGTAAAAAAAAGCGTAACAAATAAACAGATAGTAAGTAAATACCCGCATATGTTATGTTATTACAACATTGAGATAGTACTGGTTAAAACTATTTATCGCTAAAGAAATCTGATATCCTATAGTAGCATTTCTCATATAAATACTTTTGTGATGCATTGGTATACCCAAGAGATTGCCATGTCTTGTGGGGTACCCGTGATAGTTTTTTTTAAGTTTAAAAAGTTATTGTTAACGTATAAACATTGAAGAGATGCGTTTTTTAGCCCTTTTACCTTCAATAACTTTGGAATGGAAAGAAGTTTTTAGATTCTGAAAAAATATTTTGAAAGTGCAAGGCTTTAACTTCCAAACGCCGTAGGAATTATAAAAATTACATCAATATAAAAGTTACACCGATTCGAAAATTGGGAATTTTCAGCGCAGCGCGCCATGTTTTTGCGATTACAGACCAGTGGTGTTGGTCTGTGACAGCAGTCAACCTAAGTAAAGTGAACTTCATATTTCTAAGTCAAATAAAAAATTCCCGACAAAGGAGTGAACACGGCGCGAGACACCCAAAAAAAGCAATAAAACTCGGCCATAAAAATGTCAAAGCCGGCGTAATTTATTGCGGCTCCGGACCGTACTTAACATTATTGTGCCGGCCGTGAATTACAATCTAATTAATTTAATGTATGGTTGATAAATAAATAGTTATTTGTTACAGTGATAATGACAAATTTAAAAAAATGATTCTGTTTTCGCCAATAATAATTTAATATACCTATCGAATTATTATTGTTGCCCAGCAAGGACCACGAGGAGGTACGAGCAATTCCTTGCCAAAAAATGTGGCTTCAGAGTTAAGGTTATCGATATTATTAAAACAGGTCAAAGAAATAAAGTAAATTTTTAAATTCATTAAATAAAGAAAAGATTGAATTTATGTCAATAACCCGTAATCTAATTAACCCAGATTAAATAAATAAATAAAATTCTAGAAAACAAACAAATAATTGAAATAAATAAATTCAATTCTGGACAGCAAATAAGTAACTATAAAATAAATAAATTCAGTTCTGAAAAAGAAACAAATAAATAATTATCAAATAAAATATGTATACATATAATATAATAAATAAAAATCACGTTATATTGCATTTGCGCGTATGTAAAACACTAATGAAACGATAAATTCACAATGTACACATTGTACACTAGATCAAATCACACATAACATTTTGTTTAAAACTCTAATCACTACACTCACTCAACACTTGAATCTACAGATATTATTAAACGGTCTTGATTAGGGCTGATGCTTTTTTCTAACTTAATAAATTCATCTTCAATTTTAATGACATGCTGAATACACTTTTTCCAATTACTTGGTGTTATTTCTCCCACTTTAGCTTTAATAAGGTCGACTACTTTGGCATCAAATTTGGGGAAGGTGTTATTTTTGCGAATACTTATTTTCAGCTGACTCTATATTAGTTCTATCGGGTTAAAAATGCAAAAATATGGGGGTAACCGTAAAACTGTATGTCCTTGAGCTTTAGCCATGCTATCAATCACATATTGTTTTGGGAACTTTTGCTTCTTAACAATTTCAAAAGATCTTTCTTCCTAAAATTTTCTTCAAATTCCAAATTATGTTTTCGGAGAAATTCTTGAATATCTTTTTTCTTTGTTCCCGTATTTGGTATTTTCTATCTATCTATCTATACTTGTAATCTATGGCTGTGGCTGCAAAGCCATTCGCACAACACCGGTATTTTCTCAATTTGTTGCGAATGATACGAAGCATTGTCTAAAACAATTACGCTGTTTTCTTCTATATTTGGTAGCAATGAAGTCTGAAACCATGCTTTAAAATATCCGCAGTCATGTTTTGGTGATAGTCAACGTTTGATTCTTAAATTTTTTTTCCACTTAATTTGAGACCATTATGCACCCATCCATTTTCTGATCCACAATGTACAATTACTAATCTGGTTCCTTTATTTGCAGGCATATCAACTTTACATTTCTTTGAACCATCTATCCACCCTTTTTTCACTGTATCATGGGTATCATACCAAGTTCCATCTAAATAATAAATAGGTCGTTGTTCATTTTGAAATTTTCTAATATTTTCCAACTATTCATTACGCCACTGCACAATTCTGAAGCTTTCCATAATACCTGCCCTTTTATTAATAATCTTGAACCTAAATCCTATCTTTATTATCCAGCGCCGAAGTGTTGCTTGACTAACTGACATTGCACCATTTGTTTTCAGTTCCATATGTATTGATTCCACCGTTGGTACCTCATTTTCCATATACTTGCTATAAATTAAATCTCTTAACAATTTCACCATTGATGAATCTAATGCTCGTGCTGCTCCTTTATCCGATCTAACTTTTCGATTAGGTACCACATCCTTAATTATTCTATAGATAGACCGTTCCGAAATTTCTGTAAAGTAGGCCGTTTTTTTCCACGGCTCCTTTTTCACCTTCACTTTCTTTTATATTTTTATAAACGTTTAAAACTACTTTTTTAGCATGTTCGCATAAATATTGTCTAGAACTTTTCTCTGTAATTTGCGAGCCATTACCATTTCCCATATCTTCGCTAAATTCTCTGCTGGTGCTAGGTTGAGGATCTTCCCAAGGCCTGAACATTATCACAATATTATTTTACCACAGTCACTAAAAAACGGAAAACACTCGAATATTTCACCATCCGCCGGAATATTTTTACACAACTACATAAAATACGCTTAAACAAAGAGCAATTTCACTTATCTGTTAAAGTATTATACATTCTAGGCACTCACAATCAAAATAAAATGTAAACACTGAACCACACACTGTATTATTGTATGAAGCACATAACCTGTATATTCTAAATATAACACAACTCGTTCGAAATATCGCGGAAGACTGTGGTCCGTCTCTGCTTAATACCTGTGCCGTTCTGCTTGCCCTTTTACAGCACTATGTATGTGTGTAAAAAATTAAGTAAATAGTAGTGACCGTTAGATCGTAAAATATTTTAGAAGTGAGTGGCGTAATTATTAGAAATTATAACTGATACTGGCGAGTTTCCCTTAATTTCTTATTTTAATCCATGGCCCGCTCTATCCTAGTGGTAATAGGCGGCAAAGCTTTGAAATTTTTTATCTGACTTAGAAATATGAAGTTTACTTTATAGAAATCATAGCATTCTATAACTTTGGAACCATTGATGTAATTTTTATAAATCTTTCGGCATTTTGAAGTTGAAGTTTCCGATTATTTTTTGCAGAATCTAAATATTTCTTTCCGTTCAAAAGTTATTAAGGGTCAAAAACACTAAAAATCGCATTTTTTTCAATGTTTAAAATTAACAACTTGCTAAATTGTACGAAAAAAATTAAAAAATCATAGTAGGCCTTTTTTAATCAAAAAATAGAATAGAAGTAATAAGTAGTCAACAAATCGGGGGTTTATGAAATTAAATGTAAGGACTGTAACGCGGTATATATTGGCCAGAGCGGTAGAAGTATAGCTAATAGGGTAAAAGAACATAAACAATCTATTTTAAACAACAACAAAAACACAGGAATGTCAACACATTGCATTGAAAATAATCATTTTATCGACACAGAGACTATTAATTTAATCCATTCAGAAAGAAAAGGAAAACGCTTAAATCTCCTTGAACAATTAGAAATAAAAAAATCCCTTAAAAGCAACACTTGTACCACCAATGACCAACTAAATTTCATAAACACTCCTATAATAGACAAGGTTTTACGAATAGCCTATTGAATTATATTCCGAGTAGGTAGATCCTTAGTTTTATTACTAGAAATTTCACATGTTTGGGTATTATTGCATTTATGTTTATAACCGCCCCCATAGCTTTAGCATTCATTTGTAATGCTCTTGAGAAAGGCCTAACAAGCCGAAACATATGTAGAGTGTTTAGAAATACAATTTTTATTTGAAACATCAAAAAGCATTGTTTTTACATTTTCTAAAAATAATTATTCTAAAGATGTTTCACAAGAAACCTACCACATACTCAATCCAGTGTATTAAAAATAAATTTATTTACATACCTCGTCTTTTGCAAAATTTTTCATTCAAATGAATTACATTTTCATAACCAGAACTCAGGTTATTGATACTTTTTACCCACTTCCAGATGTCGCATTGACTTGAAATTTGACATGTGCATATATGACAATACAATTTGAGATTCTTTATAGAAAAATTCAAGATGACGGTGCAAAGATGGCGGATAGTCTATCGTCATTTAATATTTGATTGTACTAGAAACTGGTATCTGGGGATTCTTCAGGATTCTGATTGTAAATATGTGATCAAAACTCAAAAATTCAAAATGGCGGCGTCAGTATGGCGGATAAGTTTTATCATTTATCATCTGATTCGACTGAAAATCGATAATTTGAGGGTTATCGAGATTGCAGATTCCAATTATCTGGTCCAAATTTAACAATTCAAAATGGTAGGGTCAAAATGACGGATACGTTTTGTAATTTATGGTCTGATTCGTATGAAAACCGGCATCTGAGGATTTTAGAGGTGGCAGATTATAAATATTTAGTCGAAATTCAATAATTCAAAATGGTGGCTTCACGATGATAAATAAGTTTTGTCGTTTATAGGGAAGGAATTTTATCATACAAACGCACCATTATAATTCGAACAAAACTAAAAAAAAGGAAATAAATAAATAATAATTTTATAAAATAGAAAATGTTTCTCACTTGGAGCTTTTACGTTTATTAACATTATTATTATTATTATTATTGTTATTAATATTACTTTCTTCTTTTAATGTATTTTTTAACACTCAGTTTGTGTTTAAAAGCACATTATTTTTTTAAATGAATCCTCCTACAATTATAAAAATTAAAGAGGGTTTTTAGTTGCTTTAATAGGTATCTACTTAAATTAACAATATTACTATGTATACGCACAGAAGTTTATCATTAAACGTTTGGGAAGGAAAAATAGAAAATATGTAATTACACCCTTGTACCCAAAAAAAATAATATAATAAGTATTAAGTTTTATTAAGAAAGAGTGTCATTTTGTATACGAAAAGATGTTGGTATTTCTGAGTAAAAGTTGTAATAAAACAAGTGGTAATGCATATATGTAACATATTATTACGAAACAAAAATTTTGCAGAAATGCAGATGGTACAAAAATAGCAACATAATCAAATTCAGCTATAAAATATACTAATTAATTAATGTTTTAGTTTGTAAATAAGCTGTGCAGAAAACATTTAAAATTAAAAATGTGTGCCAAAAGGATATTGTGCTGGGTTTTTACATTCGTAGCGGTAAGTATGCTATTAATATTAAAATAAATATTAGCCCAGGCGGCCATGCAACTTTTCTATAAATCGTAAACATGTTCGGAGGCAGATTTATTTTTTTATGAGTTCTTTGAACTGTAGTTAATAAGATGATTTAAAGTTTGCTAGATTTCCAAACCAACAACATTAAAAAAAATCAAAAACTTTTTTTTTTGGTATATTTTCAAAATTTTAACAAGAGCCGATGTATATGTGAAAATAAAAAATAATTTTCAGAAAGAGCATCCATTTCTAAACAAAAAGTGTCTCAACAGAAGTTTTCATTAAAGTCATAGATTTTCCGTAAAAAATTATTTAATTAGAAATAGTGGAGCAAGTGAAAATATTACCTACCCCAGGTACAAAATGTATTATGAAAATTGTACTAGTTGGAGAAATAATAGAACATAATTGTCTATAATTGTATATTTGTGGCATATTCAGATTTTCTTACTTTTTGTTGGGTATTTTGCCACTGAAAAATATTGAAAAATTTTTAATGAAAAAACCTCTGCGCCAAACGGATCAGACAGAGGTTGGTTCTTAAATACTTGACTGTTTCAAAAAGTCTAACACCTAAAAATATATAAACTAGAACAATGTTATAAACTAAAAAATGAAAATGAAAGCTATGGGCAGTTAACGTTTCGGAAGAAAATCTACTTCCGTTCTCAAAACTTTTTTGGCCGTCAACCATGACAGTTCCTTGTTTATGTATTTCTATAGTCACGTGAGACATTAAATTATATTTATCTTATTTTTACTAGTCTCTAAGGATGGGCAACCAACTAGTACAAAAATTGGAAATAATTTGAAACGCATCTATCCTCGTTTAATAAAATAATCGCGGATTCTTTTAGTTCCGCTACTCTTTTTCTAAAATCTTCGCCTAGTTCCATTTAATCCTGTGCTTATTATCCCACGCATGTTCACAAATTATGGCTTTTTCAAATTCTCCCCTTCTAGTGTAATTTCTAAGTTCACCAAACCTTACATTGGAAGGTCTAGATGATTCACCTACGTAATGTTTTCCGCACTCACACGGAACACTATAAATACATTTTTTTGAATTTTGAACAATATTTAGAGGTTTGGTTTTTGATAAAACCGATCTTAGCGTGGAGCCCGTTTGAAAAACCGTTCGTACGGAAAACCTATTCCCAATTTTTCGTAATTTATCCGATAAACCTTGTATATATGGAACTACTGCCATTGACCTAAATACTTCAGGTTGTGATAGTATATTCTCTCTACTACCAATGTTCAATAACTGACTATCAACAAAACTCTCAGGATATTGATCATTTAATAAGACAGTTTTTATAAATTACTTTTCGTTCTTTAAGAGTGGGTATGCCGTCTAAAAATCAGAAATAAATTAGTCTAAAACGCCGCACCGTCCGCGACAAATTATAATTAGGCCATTGCAATTACGAAATTTGTACAAACGAAAAATAGAAGAAAACATATCAATCTAGGTTTGTATCGTTTTAATATTTTGAAAAAAATTGGTATTAATTAATAAGATTTGTTTTAATTAGTAGTAAATTGCGAGATTTTATGATTTTTTTAAAAATATTTAGAATCAAAATATGAGAAAAAGGACTCGATATAAATCTCCATACTTGTTTTCTGTGTATCGTACTATTTTTATTTTTTCAAAAAACATAATACTTTTTGCAAAAACATGTATAGCACGGAACCGTGCAAAGGCACATTTCGCAACAAATATTACACTGATACGAGCTCCCTCTGGATGTATTACAGTTTAAGCTCCGCCCTTCGACCAGAATTATTTTATGAATGAGAAAATATAACGAGGGAACGAAATAAGAAATTAAACCAAACCATTTCTAATAACACGGGACGCCCAATAAAATACCAAATTCCATTAATTTACTATTATACTTAACAGGTACTCTACTCTTTGATTATACTACAAGTACCGAATTATAACAATATAGTAACTAGTTATATGTAGCCACCCATGCACTAACAATAATATGTAATATTGTATTTCAATTCTTCTTTTTAAAATGGTCGTATGCTGGTATATTTGAAAACATTTATTGGGCAATATAATTGATATTAAATTTTAAAGATGTGTTCTTGTCGTAAACACATGCATATAGAATTATAAGGGGCAATGCGATTTGCAATGAAAGGAGTTAGAAACACAAAAGTAAATCGCACATTTTTCCCATTCTCTCATCAAGTCACACGCATCAGTTTGTTGCATTAGACCAAGCAACATGATTTTTTTCATAATAACTTTTATTTCTGGGAAAAATAGAAAGAAATTTTTGGGATAAAAACTGTGGGCAGTAAAGTTATCTATCGATCTGTCAAAATAATGAAATCTAGGCCCAAAATGTAAAAAGAAACATAGAAACCAACTTACTCCTTTAAACCCGAAAATATTTTCCAGAAAAAAGTAACTTTCGTGAAAATTTAACAAATCAGAGCTAAAAGTATTGTCCAGAAGGTGATGTGGACCGATGTTGAAAATATTTTCTTGTTGAGATCGCGCACCAATGTAGACGTTCTAAGACTCAAGTTGCAGGTTTTTATCTCTGCTTTCAAAATTTGTAGAGAAAACATTTTTTAATAAATACAAATTTTAGCCATCTTTTTTACTTTGAAAATTTTGCAAATTTTTAGAATCGCTCTGACATTCGTATTTTTTAAAAATGCACTATTAAATTTCATTGAAACAAATAATTGATGCTTTGGATTTTTAAAATCTAACCAGTAAAACCAGAGATATCCATATATTTGAGAAATAACCTATTATGTCGAAAGTTATTAATGATATTTTGATGCGGGGTTTAGTTTAAAACATCCGTCATTAAACTTTTGTCTACTATAAAAGCAAATTTGTAAGTTCTCCCCATCCAAATATTTTTTAAGAAAATATGAATAATAATTCGTAAAACGAAAAGTGTACACCAGGCAAGTTATTTTATATAATATGTGCTAATATGTGATATTTGCTAAGTATATAACACTAGTTCATTGGTCAAATCGAGAACTACTACTCCTAGAAAGTAAAGTTTCAAATAAAAGGTTGCCTCTATCCTAGATCTTTATTTATTCTCGATATACTTGTTACTGACTTCGAAAAATTGGCATTTGCTTGCTACATTTACGTCTGCAAATTTCCGGTTAGGGTTGTAAAGAAATTCTTATTTTATACTATATACTATCAAAACAGTTCCTGTAATTTCTGCCTTGTAGAAATTGCAGGAACTGCCGAGACTGCCTGGCCTGCGTAACTCCAACCGGACGCACTTGCGGGGCTTTCAATTATATTACCGCCATTGCCATGGCTGCCGACAGCCTGCCTAAAATTCGGAGGACGAGTGCCGACGGTGGTTTACCCCTCGATAGACAACTACTGGATTTCATAATGATCCGTTGAATAGTTTAATGATTATAAATAATTACTTATCGCTAACTTTCTACGAACTATTTCTCTTATTCTCGGCGTCTATTGGATGCATAACAATAATAATTAAAATTAGAAAACAATAATTTTTTGGTTTAACTTGCCATAATTCAAAAAACGAACACATTAATGGATCTCAATATTACTATGTCATCACTACATATTTATTAATGAACTGTGGTAATATGAAGGTCAAATAATAATTGTGAAAAATATGTTTTTTTCAAAAACCATGTCAATAAAATGTGAGCATTTGCAGTTAACGAACGGAAAACCGTTTAAGTCTATGCTGAGAAGAAAGAAAGATGAAGACACCTTTTTTATTTAAAACTGTTTTTCTAAGTTTAACAGTTTTTAAGAAAATCGCGTATAGACAAATTAGACCAATAAATAACCAATACTATACGCATAACACTTATTGGATAAAACAACTTGCGTGGTGTATATTTTTTATTTTAACAATGGTTGCTAATTTTTGTTTATTGGTAAACTACCATTATTTGAGGGAGACTACAAAATGAAAATTCAAGAAGTCCTGAGGAATCCCCTGAGGATACATGAGTTTAAATTTTGATTTGTTGAATGATGTGACAGCTAAAGCTTTAAGTTTTACACATACGAAAACTAAATAACATTAAAATGTTAAGTTTTCTATTTAGTTATAAACAAGAATTAGTGCTATACCCTATACAAGACTGCAGCTACGTATTTCGTAGTTATTGCTCTTCATATATGGCACATGAGGTACAAAGGTACAAAATAGAGTACTTACCATGTACTGTGGTTTCCTACCTTTGTTGGTCTTGCTTTTCATATGACAATATTATTTATGATATGCTACACTGATGGGGAGCAATAACTCTGAAACGTGTGTCCGTAGCTGCAATCTTGCATACCACTAATTTTGGTTTATAATTTTTATTGGACCTCATTAACTCTTTCATTCTTTTTATTTAATATTATTATTTCCTTATTGACGATTATTATTAATGAATGCATCTTTTCCATTATGCAAAAATATAGATATACTCGTATACTCTATATTACCAATTAAAATTCTAGAGAAGTAGGTAAATACTTAAAAATAAAGAAAATGTTTCATAAGTAAATACTTAGTCGCTTAAATTATAAATACTGTATTTATTGAAGGAATATGTTAAAAACGCATTTAGGTTAGAACGATAGGATAGATGTGTCGGCATAACCTTTGAGCTTTGGCAGGTAGAATTTATATGTCATGCGGCTCTCGCTGCTGACAACAAGCATGTCCAATGTCCAATCCAGCGTATGCAGCTGGTCCGGCGGTATATAAAAGCACTGGGGGTTTGTTCTGGCACACGGTGGGATGATCGGTGGGCGATCGGGCTGCGTGGTGGAACAAATCTCCCTGCACCGGAATTGGCAGCAATGCCCACCTTACGCTGGCAAATCAATCAATCAATCAATCAATCAACTCATGAACTAATTAGGTACGAGCTTATACGTAAGTTGAATCACGGTCATTCATTTATATTTACTACATAGTACTATAAAGACATAAAATAATATTTTATGGTTTTTAAAGGACCGCCCACTGGACTTTCCGTTTCACCTCCCCTGTTGCAAATTTTAGCAGGTTGTCGAGGCATACCTACTCTTAATATTACATTATTCGAAGAAACAATTTTGGCTATGTCATACAAGCACTTAACAATACCTTTCTTAACACTAATATGTTGATTTGAATTGAAATTTAAGTATCTGTTTGTGTGTATTTGTTTTCTATACACACTGGTTTGGTATGCGTGTTATCTATTATTTTTTAATTAAAATATCTAAGAAAGGTAATTCATTATTATTTTCTATTTCTATTGTAAATTTAACTGCAGATTCTTTTTCGTTAATCTGATTCAAAAATTACTTAAACATTCTTTACTATGAGGCCATATAGCAAAAATGTCATCTACGTATCTCCACCATACAATGGGCTAGATTATTAATATTACTTTCCTCAAAATTTCCCATGAAAATGTTACTTAATATTAGAGATAATGAAGAACCCAAGGCCATCCCAAAGTCTTGTTGACAGAAGTCATTATTTAATTGAAAGTATGTTGTTTTAATGCAAAGTGTAAGTAATTCCATTATAGTTTCAATGCTTAACTTAGTTCTATTCGCCAAATTCCCATCTTGTTGCAATTTGTTTTTAATTGTTATTAATGTTTTATCTACAGGAACATTTGTAAATAGGCTTACTACATCAAAACTGGCCATTAGATGATTATTGTTAAAATGATTTTCTGAAAGCTTTTCCAAAAAATGTTTGCTGTTTTTAATATATACGACTCGGAGGAACCTGATAATGGATTTAGGATTTTTAATAAATATTTTGAGAGTTTGCTACATGGAGAATTAATTGAACTCACAATTGGTCTTAACTGAATGTTAGGTTTATGAATTTTTGGCAAACCATAGAAATGAGGAGGTTTACTGTGATGTGTAGTTAATATATCTTTCGTTCAATATCTGTAAATTCGTTTTTGTGTTTAAATAAAACTCTATATATTTTGCTTTCTAAAGAATTTGTAGGATATTTATTTAATTTGGAATAATTTCCATCATTTACCAAGTTTGTAATTTTTGTATCATATATATCTGTATCTAAGACATCTTTATAATTATTGGACTAGTAGTTAGGAACTGGCGTGCAGATTCGATGACGAAAAGTTACCCTCTGACAGTCTAATAATCGAAGAGGGCATAACTACGAAACTTTTTTCTCTCTGAAATTTTTTGGTATGGTGGGAGAATATGGAGGGTGAACTTTTTTTTTAAACCAATGGTTACCAATATCTGTCTGCATAGGTAGTTAGTATATGTACTTGACATACCCCAATTACACTGACAGACGAAAATTCCGGTCGGTGCGCGATAGAGGAAATTAAAAAAAAAGTTCATTCTTTAAAATTCACGCCAATTGGTGTTAAGTCCGGAGACCTAGGTGGCCATATAAAGGGACCATGAATACCTATCCAATTTTCAATAATAAAAAATCGATTATCAAAACATTTCTTTTTTTAATTATAAATTTAGTACAAGGTGAAGGTAGACAATATGCATATCATTTTTTTCGTAATTTAATGATCCAATTAAAAAACAGGTCGTCCCATAGGAGTTCCACTAAAAAAATATAGTTTTCGTTCTAAAACCAATATCGTTGAAGTTAATGAGGGATAAATCGTGTTTAATATTAGTATCTGCAGAGATATTTTAACGGTGCTTGTAGGCCGATTTTTAACAGTTTTGGTTAAATCGCGGCCTTCTATGCTTAAAATTAAAAATTAAAAAAATAGATATTTTTTGAAAATCAAAATAATATTTGAGGGTCAGATCATATGTATTTTGGTCAGTAGGTTCCAAATATGCAAGAATATACAGGTTGTCCCATTTAAAAATTTGATTTTTATGTAAATTGCATTGAAACCGGAAGTCGGTCACTTTGTTTTTTTACATCACATAATTGGAAATTTCATCCCATATCACCACACCAAATTTGAAAAAAATCCATTCTCCCATTCAAAAGTTACAAGAGTGTCCCTATCGGCTGAGCCACCCGTATACTCCCCATCAAAATTTCAACTTAAGTGAGTCACACACTGTGTAAGATTTATATGTTTATTTTTTTTTAGCTTTGTATCATCGTTAACTGCGACTTGTCCACGAATTCCATAAAACGAAAAATAGACATGTACAATTTGAAAAACGCCGCCGGAAATCCATTTCAATTCGTCGACACCATAAGGAAACAAGTCCAAGCGAAGGAGAACGAGTTAGTAAAAGCCGAACAAATAAACAAAAACTTCGAGAAAATGATTCAATTGGTAAATATTTTGGGTCAGGTGGACTCTTTTTTGACGGAGAGAACGAGGACCATGATTAGAAAACTGGCCATGCTGGCAGATGCAGACGATAATCAGTACGAATACGAGATTAACCATAAGAATAAATTTTAAAGGCAAATAGAAATTTGCTTACGTTAAATGACTTTTACATTTTGTATATAAAACCCAGTTATATATAAGTACTTATATAGTTTTAGAGTTTAAGTAAGTACAATTAAAGAACAAACATTTTGTATTTTTCTGTAATCAAATAAACACCAGTAACTAAAAGCTCTTTCACTTTTTTTACAAATTGAAGGAATCTGCAGATCTGGGTAAGACTTTGGAGATAATACAATTTGTTCTCTTCAAATTGAGTTTGTTCTCAAAGAATTCTTGAAATTCTTTTCTCGTAAACGGTTGGATTTCTCATATTCCATCAAGTGTGCCATGTATACGTAGAAATGACCCCTGCATGAGATTTTCTAGTCAAAATTGTCACAACGTTTCGTAAAAAAGAAAAAAAAAATCATCATCAGGTATAGGTCATGAGGCGCGGGCTAGCGTGATGTGATACATAAATGATTGTTTCTTATTTTAAAAAATGTTTCCTTACCGGCGAAAATCGGTCAAGTAAGCGGTTGTTGGGGTATTGCAAAAAAAGAAAAAAAAATACAACTTTGACACCCTTTTTCCACAACAACAATTTACTAAAGCATGCTTGGTTACCTCCTCATATTTTGGTCCAAAGAATGTAACCTTTGAATTATGGCCTATTTTTTTAATAAAAAATATGGGTGGTCAACTTACGGAAAAAATCGGTAAAGGTATTTACACAGAACTTCCCTCGTTATTTGTGCATGGCGATCACTAAAAAAATATTAAATACGAAATGACATTGAGAATAATAATGGAAATATAGTTATTGTAATTATTACAAAGAAATCCTGATAACTTTTGGTCAAAAAAAATAGTGCTCATCCAACAGCAAAAGTTCAATACTAAATAACAGGTCTCCCATAAATTATTTCTTGGGATGACCACCCTGTATATTTTCCAATAAAAGTATAATAGCATATGTCAAATAGTATTGCCATTAGACAGTTCCACATTCACGCAGTGAAGTGGAAGTATAGTGGTGGTTAAAAATTTAATTTTTGTTTTTTTTTGAAATTTTTCAAAACTGTTGGATAAAAATGTTCACTCCTTTTTCTTCTGCAATAGGTTCAGAATGTCATGAAACATGGAAATTTTAAATTTGAGCAAAGAAAAAAAAATTCCATCTGTTTTAGTGGTTGAAAATTTTTCAAAAATGTGTGAAAAAAATTTTCAATTTTTTTTTTCTGAAATAGGTTTAGAATGTCATGAAACGTGAAAATTTTAAATTTCAGCAAAAACAAATTTTTCCGTCTATTCTAATGGTAATTTTTTTTCCAAAGTGGTAAAAAAAAAATTATCTATTCTATAGTACTGAAATAGATTTTATCAATTTTTCTTATTTGTTTGAATAGGTTTAGAATGCTATGGAAACGTTGAAATTTTAAATTTGAACAAAGAAAAAAAAATATTTTTTGAAATTTTTCCAAAATCTTGGTTAAAAAATTTTCAAAATTTTTTCTTCCGAAATAGGTTTAGAATGTCATGAAACGTGTATATTTTAAATTTGAGCAAAAACATTTTCCCATCTATTCTAGTGGTAATTTTTTTTCCAAAATGGTAAAAAAATGTTACAATTTTTTTTCTTCCGAAATAGGTTTGGAATGTCATGAAGCGTGGAAATTTTAAATTTGAGCAAACAAAATAGTTTCTTCTATTCTATAGTAAGTACCTACTTAGTGATGAATACATAAATTTTTCCAAGAAAATTTTTCGGAAAAATTTTTAAATTTGTTTTAGTACGTTTAGAATGCCATGGAAATGTGGAAATTTTAAATTTGAACAAAAAAAATTCCACCTATTTTGGTGGTAAAAATTTTTTCAAAAATGTTGGTAAAAAAATTTTCAAAAAAATTTTTTTTTTGAAATATGTTTAGAATGCCATGAAACGTGAAAATTTTAAATTTGAAGAAAGAAAAAAATTCTCATATTTTAGTGGTAAAATTTTTTTCAAAAATGTTGCAAAAAAAATTTTCAAAAATTTTTTTTTTCTGAAATAGGTTAGCGCGTCATGAAACGTGAAAATTTTAAATTTGAGGAAAAAAAAATTTTTTTCACCTTGGTAAAATTTTTTTCAAAAATGCTGGTGAAAAAAATTTTCAAATTTTTTTTTTTCTGAATTAGGTTTAGCGCGTAATGAAACGTGGAAATTTTAAATTTGAGCAAAAAAAAAATGTTTTTCATCTTGGTAAAAATTTTTTCAAAAATGTTGCAAAAAAAATTTTCAAAATTTTTTTTTTTCAGAAATAGGTTTAGCGCGTCATGAAACGTGAAAATTTTAAATTTGAGCAAAAAAAATTTTTTTTCACTATTTATTCCGTTTAGACGGTCCACCCTGTATATTTTCCAGTGAAATTTCTACCATGTCTTCGCTGACAGTAGCGTCAACTAGACAGACAGACAGACAGACAGACTGACGGAATTGAAAAACCTATATTTTCGTAATCTACGTGTTCTGAAACGTCAGAATCCGTAAAAATTTCGGAGGGTGATTTTTTCTCGAATACAATACTTCCCTTCGGTATGCGAGGGAAGTAAAAATAATTAATAAATAAAAGGGGGCAAATGAAGAGGGAAGTTCTGTGTAAATACCTTTACTGTTTTTTTTTTGTCCAGGAGTTAATCCACTATTGCTTAGTTTAATCATTTGTTCTTGATTTACCTGAATAAGTTTTAAAATGTAACCAACAGATGTATCAACTATGACTTTTTTGTAGAAATAGAGCAGAAAATTTCTGAAAGTATAGTCTAGTGTTCATAGGCGTAATTCGGAGGGGGGGGGCAAGGGTAGGCAACTGCCCACGCAATATTTTGAAAGAACATTAAATTATTTAAGACAAATCTGGCAAATTCCGAAATTTTTCCGGAAAAATAATAAGTATGACAATTATAGTCTATTATCATAGGACTCAAAAAAGACCGCTTGCGTCGATGTCTTGCTAAGTTTTAAAACGCTTTATTTTATGAAAATATAAGCCAACGGGATCACCAAATGCCTTGTTGGCATTTCTGAAAATGGATTTTTCTCCAGTATCCACAATTCAAGATGGTGACTACAACGATTTTTCAAGAAATCATATCTTCTGTAATAATTGGCCAATTTTCAATTTTACAAAAATAAAATGCTTACAATAAATATAATTTACGAAAATAAATTCTAGGGTAAGAAATATTTAATACCTAATGCAAAATTTCTATTTTTGAATTTTATTTATCATTTTTTATCTTGAAAACAGAATTTTATGCTGAATCCAACAATATACAAATTTATAGGTAATTGGTTGAAAAATAGCCCTACTTTGATGTGCATCACAGAGTTGATTCATTTCAATTAGTACAACCGTATACGTTTTTTCTTGAATACAGTGTATTACGTGTGTGTAAACTACACACTTAGAGTGTTAAAACAATATATAAATTTTGAAGTCTTAAAAACAATTTACTATGCAAATTTTCATTCAGTATTAAGATACGGTGTAATGTTTTGGGGAAATTGTTCCAATATTAATGAAGTTTTCGTGATACAAAAAAGAACAATAAGAACAATATTAAATCTTGGGTATAAGGAGTCCTGTCGTGGAAAATTTAAAGAAACTG
Source organism: Stenurella melanura (assembly GCA_963583905.1). Classification (NCBI taxonomy): domain Eukaryota; kingdom Metazoa; phylum Arthropoda; class Insecta; order Coleoptera; family Cerambycidae; genus Stenurella; species Stenurella melanura. Next base: position 24,709,108 of record OY757315.1, read on the forward strand.
GTGTCCTAACAGTCACGGGAATATATATTTATGAATGCTTGCTCTTCCTAAATAAAAATAAAGAAATATTTGACGAATATCAACATGTTCATAATTATCAAACGAGAACATTAAACTATAATTTTCCACAGCATAGACTTACTCTGACAGAAAAATCTCCAGTTTACTCGTGTATTAAATTCTACAATGTACTGCCTGATGAAATAAAAAATACTGTTAACTTTAAGTGTTTCAAGAAAGCTATTTATAAATATTTATTAGAGATGGAACCTTACACTGTGAGGGAATATATGCAATATTCGAATTAAATGTTAATCATATACCTTGTAATAAATCTGTGTAATTGTTGTAACATTTTATATTTGGATTTTTACCGTATGTTTTAATGTGTAAACTGTTTTAGTGTTGAATACTGTTCATGTCATATATATACATTAATTGTGAAACAGCAGCTATTGCTCATTATAATCACAACTTCTAATATAACGCCCTTTCATTCTGTTTAGATCTGTGTAAGACTAAATTTTTTGAAATAAAGTACTATTCTATTCTATTCTATTCTATTACGATCTGTTATTATTTACACTACACTTTTTATATAATTGTTGCACATTATATAGAACACTCTTCGCAACTTTATAGTAAATAATATTAGTTTTAGACATTTAATCTGCTCACTGCGAAATAACTTTAATTATAAAATTATCCCCAAGATGTGGTTTGGACTCCACTATAAACTGTAGGGCCTCGTTGTAATGTAATTTTTATAATTCCTTCGGCGTGTTGTAGTCAACGCCTTGCACTTTTAGAATGTTTTTTCAGAATCTACAAATTTCTTTCCGTTCCAAAGTTATTAAAGGCAAAAAGGCTAAAAAACGCATTTTTTCAATGTTTATACGTTAGCAACTTTTTAAACTTCTACCTTTCGACATAACAAACATGACTTTTTCTTGTTTTGACTCATACTATACGATAAAAGTATAGTCTGGAATCGAAAATCGCATTATTTACAAATTGTTTACAGAATTGAGAATGCTCGCGGAGTTATCGCAAAAAATTCAAATTGTACACATATCAGAGAGCGCTCGCCAATATATCAGCGAACGTATGCAAACGACAATCATCTGTGGGAAACGTTCGCATAACCGTTCGGTGAACAATCGCCAAGTCTTCCGATTTTTACGCAAGGCTTATTTACCAAATTGTTTTTTCACACCACTCGCTTTCCCTCTTTTAACTTCAAATATTACCTGTGAAGTGATAAACTCGCTTTCCCTCGGTCATTTGGGTTTATGGTTTTCTGTCTATATGGTTTAACTTTTTGTAGCACTCGCTTTCTCTCAAGCATTTGGGTTTATAGGGTTATCTTTTAAGAAATATTTTCCCTCGGTCATCTGCGAGTTTACAGGGTTATCGTTTAAGAATTATACAGGGTTCACTTCGCTTCCATCTATTGATTGGGTTATCTAGCTGTGGAAAATCCCTGCCTATCCAATAAAAATGCTGAAATTACGCGACTGGTGGTGTTTAATATAAGTACATATAGGTACTTATAGTCCTTTGGTTTGCGGTAGTATATTCACTACAGCCGCCAAGAAGTTTGAAAGTTTGGCTTGCGTAGATGCACTTCATTGGCCAGTGCGCAGGGTTGACAACTCAACTCAAATAGTGACAACTAAATTTTCAAAGAGAAATATATAAACTGTTCGCTTTAGGGGTCGTCCATAAATGATGTCACGCTTCTTTTGTCAATTTTTGATCCCCTCCCCGATTGTGTCACACATTGTCACGCTCGCCCGATCCCCCCTTCACCCCCTTTCTGTCACGTCACAGTAACTTTTATGCAAATTATTAACATCAAGGGTGTTGATAATAAATAATCAAGATATTAGGCATAACATTATTTTCGTGTATTGTGACATCACAATTGCTTTAGCCCCCTGCCCCCTCCCTGTTACAAAGTGTCAGAACTTTCAGACCCCCCCCCCCCCCCCCTTAAAGCGTGACATCATTTATGGATGGCCCCTTAAATTAAAAACACTAACTGAAAGTAGAGAGTAATAATTGCAATATACATATAAAGTTGCAGTAAATTAATGAAGTATTTATAAACCAATAATTTAATAAAGACATTTTTTGGAATTAAAAGATTATACAATGTAACAATAAAGATATTTACCAAATAAACACTACCAAATAAACACATTGCCAAAAGTTATTTCTTATAGGGCGCGTGCAAAATCTGACAGCTAACGAGAGTGGAGGGCATTTAATCTCAATGTTCCAAATTAATTATCATGAAATTCGCTGTTCTCGTTTGCTTTCTTAACTTTCTCGTGCTATCAGCTATTGAAATAAACATTTTTAAGTTTAGTTCTCATTATATATAGACATTCTTTATAGGATTTTGCAAATCCTATAAAGAATGTTTCAATACAATTATAAGCAAACAAATAATAATTCATTTTTAAATATATAGACAATTACGTGTTTTGTACAATAATATTTCCTTTAATTTGGCGAGATGTGCATTGTTTACCTATGTGTTTTTAGTTATTTTCTTCGTATTTAAACAATGTGTGGGATTGATCTTGTAATTATATATGGAGCATATTTGGATTATTTAAGATTTAAATGCTGTTAATTATTTTGTTATCAGTTTACGACAAAAAGCCATCATATTCTATGGTATTTGGTTGTCGAAGTCTCACCGAATGCCAATTTAAGCTTTTAAAGGTATGTGATTATTACTTAACATTAGAATTTAGTGTTTATTATATAACATATTTAATAAATACATAGTAGTAAATACCTTCTGCATGCACGAAAATAAAATTATTAATTATTTCAGAATGCCATCGCTTTACACCAAAATAAGTAAAGTTTGTGCTCAATCAAAACTGCAAAGCGAAAAGAGCCTTAGAGAGATCCGATCTTACTGAGTCAAAGATGAAATATGGTCATAGTTCCAGATATTATCTTTGCGGATAATCTTTATCGATAATAATTTCATTTAAATTTTATACTCTATAATTTTTAGGAAAACCTGCTGAACTAGATAAGGTAGCTCATCTAAATTGACTAACAAATAAATTTATAGGTTATGCAGCCTTAAAGCATTTAACTACTTTTCTCTTTGAACTCTTAATTGACCACAAACTTATCTTCTTTGGCGTAAATCGATGGCAATCTGAAATAACTATAACTTTATTTTCGTGCATGCGGTAAGTATACTACTATGTATTTATTAAGTATGTTATATAATAAGTATTAAATTCCAATGTTAAGTAATAATCACATACCTTTTAAAGCTTAAATTGGCATTCGGTGAGACTTTGACAACCAGTTCCATACAATATGATGGTTTTTGTGGTAAACTGGTAACAGCATTTAAATTTTAAATAATCTAAATATGCTCTATATATAACAATAAGATCAATCTCATACGTTGTTTAAGTACGAAGAAAATAACTAAAAACACATAGGTAAACAATGCACATCTCGCCAAATCAAAGGAAATATTATTCTATTCTATATATAATGAAAACTAAATGAAATATTATTCTATTCTATATATAATGAAAACTAAACTTAAAAATGTTTATTTCAATAGCTGATAGCACAAGAAAGTTAAGAAAGCAAACGAGAACAGCACAGACTACTCCAGACGTAGCACTCAATACAAAAATTAGTACCGCAATAATGTTCTATCTTCCTTAATTCTGTGTTCTACTCTCTCACTCTCCTTGCAAAACAAGGGAAGATGTCGCTTCGGACTCACTTGCAAAATGCTGGAAATCTCAGTAGATGGAGCCACAATCTGCCTGTCTTCGGCAGGTGACGTCACGAGTATATACAGGGTGTCCCATATATTACGCATATACAGTGTCTCCCAAAGAAATGCTCAGACGAAAATGCTAGAAAAGGCACGATATTTGATCGATAAAAAACCTATATTGTCAGGGTCTAAACGGCTTAGTGTTTATTTGGCGAGGCTTTAAATTTTTCTCTCTTTAATTAAGAATTGAGTCTTAGTTCTTAAAGTATTTCGGTAAAATAAACATGTACCTGTTTTTTTACTTAAGGTTATGAAACAAATTATTTTGATAAAAGAAAGATAATGTTTGTAGCAGAACAAATCAAAATGTAAATTTCTGTTGGTATTTATGTATCAGAAATAAACACTATGGAGGTTGCCAGTGGATTGTGATAAAACTATATCGCAACTTTGTCACGTAAAAACACATATTATAATGTTCTTATTTTTTTTACTATATGAGCAGTGACGGTATAAAAGATACCCTGCTTATGACAAATAATAATTTGTTGACGGGGTTATAACCTTAATTAACTCAAAAATGCATTAAATTGCTTTGCAAAACATTTTTTTATGTAACTTAACTGCATATAGTGTTTAAGATCTATGACAATTTTGATCTAAATAGAAAAAAATTGAAAAGCCCACCAAAAAAAAAACTAAGGCCCTCACAAAATAGGTATGTTATTGAACAAATATCGTGTCCTTTCTTCCATTTTCATCTGAGCAGTTCTCCCTCCTGAGTCTCAGCTGCGACAGATGGCAATGGTAGGTATTCAAATAAAAAAAAAACTCTTACAAAGTATCTTTAATTTAAAATATTTTGTAATATAGATAAACATAAACTAAGAGTACCTAACTTATATATATTTTTATATAGTTGATATTATATTTTGTAAAAAATTTACCTACGTTTGCACAATTTCTTTCGTAATTTGAAAGACAAATATTAAATTTCACTGTTATGAACAATTTCCAGCTTTTGCATTTTGTAAACAATTGACTGCCATTTCAAAACCTGACCGTCTCGGCTAATCAGCTGATCCACTAATTAAAAGAATACTAGAATGGGCTATCGCCCATTCTAGCTCCTCCGGAGGGGTGACAGCTAAAGCTGTCAATGCGAGTGCTCCGCACTCGATTAGGTAACGCTTGAATCATTGTAGAAAGCTTGATTTTTAGTTTTCAATTTTCACTTTTTTTGGGTTTTTTAAATTTTAAGTTTTCAGTTTTTTAATTTTCAGATTTTTAGTTTTTCGGTTTTTCATCTTTCAGTGTTTCGGTTTTTAAGTTTTCAATTTTTAAATTTTTCAGTTTTTCAGTTTAGTTTTTCAGTTTTCAGTTTTTCAGTCTTCAGTTTTTATTTTTTCAGTTTTTCAATTTTTCAGTTTTCAGTTTTTGAGGTTTTCAGTTTTCAGTTTCATTTTTCAGTTTATCTGTTTTTCAGTATTTCAGTTTATCAGTCTTTCAGTCCTTTAGTCTTTCAGTGTTTCAGTTTTTCAGTTTCTCAGTTTCTCAATTTCTCAGTTTCCCAGTTTTTCAGTTTCAGTTTAAAAGTTTTAAAGTTTCGAAGTTTTTAATTTTCTAAGTTTTTAAGTTTCTAAGTTTTTAAGTTTTTAGGTTTATAAGTTTTGAAGATTTGAATTTTGAAGTTTTTAAGTTGTTTTTCAGGTTTGCAGGTTTTCAGTGTTTCAGTGTTTAAGTGTTTCAGTTTTTTAGTTTTTCAGTATTTCAGTTTTTCATTGTTCAGTTTTTCATTTTTCAGACTTTTATTTCAGTTTTTCAGTTTTCAGATTTTCAGTTTCTAGTTTTTCACCTTTCAATTTTTTAGTTTTCAAGTTTTCAAGATTTCAAGTTTGCAAGTTTGCAAGTTTTCAAGTATTCAAGTTTTCAAGTTGTCAAGATTTCAAGTTTTCAAGTTTTCAATTTTTCAAGTTTGCAAGTTTTCAAGTTTTCAAGTCAAGTCTTCAAGTTTTCAAGTTTATCAGTTTTTCAGTATTTCAGTTTTTCAGTTTTTCACTTTCATATTCGTAATTAGGTACTTCAGTAACCTTCACATTCCGAGTTTCAGCTGAATCGGACGGCAAATAAGAAAGTTACAACAAATAGCGGATATTGGGCTATGGGGACGCCGCCATTTTGAAGTTTTCAATTTCACAATCAGCTACTTCAGTAACTTCAAGATATCGAGTTTCATTTGAATCGGACGGTAAATAAGGAAGTTACAGTAAATGATGAATATTATGCTATGGAGACGCCGCCATTTTGAATTTTTGAGTTACGATAACATATTCGTGATCTGTGACCTCGATAACATATACATACCTATTTTCAGACGAATGGCACCATAAATGGTAAAATGGGTCCTGCAACTCCGCCACCATTTTGAATTTTTCAATTTCGACGTCATATTCACAGTCAGCTACTTCAGTAACTTCAACATACCGAGTTTCATTTGAATCGATTGGAAAATATAGAAGTTACAATTGATGAATATTAGGCTATGGGGACGCCGCCATTTTGAATTTTTTAGTTACGATAACATATTCGTGATCCGTGACCTCGATAACATATACATACCTATTTTCAGACGAATTGCACCGTAAATGGTAAAATGGGTCCTGCAACTCTGCCGCCATTTTGAATTTTTCAATTTCGACGTCATATTCACAGTCAGCTACTTCAGTAACTTGAACATACCGAGTTTCATTTGAATCGATTGGAAAATATAGAAGTTACAGTAAATGATGAATATTAGGCTGTGGGGATGCCGCCATTTTGAATTTTTGAGTTACGATAACATATTCGTGATCTGTGACCTCGATAACACATACGTACTTATTTTCAGTCAAATGGCATCGTAAATGGCAAAATGTGTCCTGCAGCTCCGCCGCCATCTTGAATTTTTCAATTTCGATTTCTGATTCGTAATCGACGACCTCGAAAACCCTCACATACCGATTTTGAGCGGTGTGACGCCATAATAGACAAACATCGTCCGCCATTTTGGCGCCGCCATATTGAATTTTGCGATTCCGACGTCACATTCGTGAGCACCGTGGTAGATAATCCCCGAGTACCAAATTTCAGGCCAATCGGACGACAAATAAATTTAATTGCGATTTTCGAGATTTGTTTTGCGCACCCGTACTATTGCCATTCTATTTAATTTGTAAAAATGTAAAAATTTGACATCAAAACTTATTTCCGCGTTGCTGGCAACGCTTCCGCGTAGCTGACAACGCCTAACTTCACACAAATAATTTTTACCACCTATTTCAGAAATTTATGTCGGAATGGAAAACCTGGATTTTAAAAACTGTGATTTTTCAGGAAATAATGGGAGTTGAGAGGCTTTCTAGGTCTCAAATTAATCGGAAAGGACGATATTTTGTTGTGATAGTGGAATGTGCGGGCCAAATCGGAAATTCGGCCCGACACGGGCGTGTGAAAGTTGGGTTTTTTGCGAGAAAGTGAAAAACGTCTACGTACAAAAAAATTCATAATTAAGCAAGTACATAGAATAGAAGCTCGTTCTGTGTCTCGATGGAAAGGGGGAGCTTGGCCCTTTCCCGTGATACCAAATTTTACAGGGAAAATCGAAAATTCGGCCTCACAGGGGCGAGACAAATGTGACAAATTTGAGTGTGTTAAAACGTAACCTAGAAAATTGTAAAACATGAAATCTTAAAACACTCATATTTTAGTTAATACTTGACGTAAAAGCTGGATCTTAGTCTCTATTTGAACACGGAGATTGGCATTTTATCCACGCACTACGTGCTCTGGGTTAAATAAAAAATTTAGTGTAGTTCTGTGCGAAATAAGAATGGATATTTTCGTAAAAATTGAAAACCGTAAGTACTTTAAAAATTAATAAGTAAATAAAAATCGGGAGTGAAACGGTGTTCGAAGTCTCTCTAGAAAGCAGAAGAACGTAGCTTTCTGGCAATACCAAGTTTGACCAGAAAAATGGAAAATTAGGCCCGCGGCGAGCGCGACAAAAGTAGCTTTTCTGGGATCTTTTAAATTTAAAATATCACGTATTTACGAAAAATTCTTCCACTTTGACCGCCCGTGGCTCGTTAATCTTTGAAGCTGAAAAAAAACAAAAAAAAATACTTTTAGATAATTCATTTTTCTACATTTTCGTTAGGGCGAAGTATTTTGCTCTAGGAGGCCCCGTTTAGAAGTTATGGAGGTTTAAAGGTAAAAACGTCAAATTTTTCGCCTTTTTGCACCGCCGCACCTTCCGGCCGATATCTCCGAAACGAAGCGTCATACGGAATTTTGGAAGGTACCGGAGGGAGCGGAAAGAAACGCTCTTGTCCTTTGAGATTTTTTTATTTTGAGCTAGCTCCAGCCGTTTTCGAGTTATAGGCGAAAAACCGAAAAAATGAGTCTCGCTTCGGAAACGAAAAAGCGAAAAAACGTGCAATCCTAAAACGTCCGTATCTTTCGAAATACACATTTCGGAGCGCCGTACGGCGTCGCGGCGGAACGGGGAGAGATTCTAGTTATAGCTAGCCGCAAACTGCGAGGTCGAAATCGAAAATTAAGCCAGGCAGGAGCGAAAGGAAATCGTACATTTTTGACGTTTACGAAATACCAAATCGACTTCCCCTATTTTCTCTTTTACCCCTCGACTCCTCATTCCCCAAAAAAGCAGGCAAGAGAGATAGGTGACTTTCGTCCGATTGTAACGGAAAAACCCGGAAAAATACCGGAACCGAGTATAGCCTAAGCACTGTAGGATTCCGTCCCGATCACTTTCGAGGCGGGCACGGACCGGCGAAATGAAGCGCGTCTCGACAGCATGTACCTTAAGATCGCAAAGAGGAAGGGGCTCGCACCAACTGCTCTTTATTACTATGACTAGAATGGGCTATCGCCCATTCTAGCTCCCCCGGAGGGGTGACAGCTAAAGCTGTCAATGCGAGTGCTCCGCACTCGATTAGGTAACGCTTGAATCATTGTAGAAAGCTTGAATCATTGTAGAAAGCTTGGTTTTCAGTTTCGATTTCAGATTCGTCATCAGCGATCTGAAAAACGTCTACGTACCGATTTTCAGTCGAATCGGTCCATAAATGACACATGTTGTCAGCCATTTTGTTTGCCGCCATATTGAATTTTGTAAATCTGATGTTATATTCGTTATTAGCTATACCAATAACCTGTACGTACCGAGTTTCATTTGAATCGGACGGTAAATAAAAAAGTTACAATAAATGGCTATGGGGACGCCACCATTTTGAATTCTTTAGCGACGGAGACAGATTCGTGATCTGTAGCCTCGATAACACTCACATACCTATTTTTGGACGAATGCCGCCTTAAATAACGGATCGTGTCCTGCAATTTGTGCCGCCATTTTGAATTTTTCAATTTCGTAGACATGATCGTTATCGGCTACTCTAATTACCTCCAAATACCGAGTTTCAGCCGAATCGGTTGGCAAATAAGAAAGTTACAGTATAATAGGCCATGGGGACGCCGTCATTTTGAATTTTTCAATTTCGATGTCATATTCACAATCATCTACCTCAGTAACTTCATCATACCGAGTTTCATTCGAATCGGTCGGTAAATAAGAAAGTTACAGTAAAAGATGGATATTAGGCTATAGAGACGCCGCCATTTTGAATTTTTGAGTTACGGTTTGATATTCGTGATCACTGACCTCGATAACACATACGAACTTATTTTCAGACGAATGGCACCGTAAATGGCAAAATATGTCCCGCAACTCGGCCGCCATTTTGAATTTTTCAATTTCGACGTCATATTCACAATGAGGTACTTCGGTAACTTCAACATACCGAGTTTCACTCGAATCGGTCGGTAAATAAGAAAGTTACAGTAAAAGATGGATATTAGGCTATGGAGACGCCGCCATTTTGAATTTTTGAGTTACGATTTGATATTCGTGATCACTGACCTCGATAACACATACGAACTTATTTTCAGACGAATGGCACCGTAAATGGCAAAATATGTCCCGCAACTCGGCCGCCATCTTGAATTTTTCAATTTTGATTCCGGATTCGTAATCGGCGACCTCGAAAACCCCCACACACCGATTTTAAGCGGTGTGAGACCAAAAATGACCTAAGTCACCGGCCATTTTGGCGCCGCCATTTTGAATTTTTGAATTTCAATGTCATATTCGTGATCACCGCGGTCGATAATCCCCGGGTACCAAATTTCAGGCCAATCGGACGACAAATAGATTTAATTGCGATTTTTCTATGAATTTGGCTCACCCTATATAAATTTATTTTGCTCACCCATGCCGTTGACATTCTATTGATTTTTATTTCATTTTTATCATTTATTTCAGTGAACTGCATTGCCGGTCGAAATTTGTCTCGCAGGCGAAAACATGGACTTTTGAAACGGCGATATTTCAGGAAATAATGGGAGTGGAGAGGCTTTCTAGGTCTTGAATTAATCGGAAAGGACGATATTTTGTTGTGATAGTGGAGTGTGCGGGCCAAATCGGAAATTCGGCCCGGCACGGGCGTGTGAATGTTGGGTTTCTTGTGAGAAAGTGAAAAACATCTACGTACAATTAAATTCATAATTAAGCAATTACTTGGAGTAGAAGCTCGTTCTGTGTCTCGATGGAAAGGGGGAGCTTGGCCCTTTCCCGTGATACCAAATTGTATAGGGAAAATCGAAAATTCGGCCTCGCAGGGGCGAGACAAATGTGACAAATTTGAGTGTGTTAAAACGTAACCTAGAAAATTGTAGAACATGAAATCTTAAAACGCTCATATTTTAGTTAATACTGGACATAGAGGCTCGATCTTGGTCTCTATTTGAACACGAAGATTCGCATATTATTCGTGCAGTACGTGCCCAGGGTTAATTAAAAAAATTTGTGTAGTTCTGTGCGAAATAAGAATGGATATTTTCGTAAAAATCGAAAACCGTAAGTACTTTAAAAATCCATAAGTAAATAAATATCGGGAGTGAAACGGCGTGCGACGTCTCTCTGGAAAGCAGAAGAACGTAGTTTTCCGGCGATACCAAGTTCGAGGGGAAAAATGGAAAATTAGGCCCGCGGCGAGCGCGACAAAAGTAGCTTTTCTGGGATCTTTTAAATTTAAAATATCACATAATTTCGAAAAATTCTTCCACTTTGACCGCCCGTATCTCGTTAATTTTTGAAGCTGAAAAAAAACAAAAAAAAATACTTTTAGATAATTCATTTTTCTACATTTTCGTTAGGGCGAAGTATTTTGCTCTAGGAGGCCCCGTTTAGAAGATATGGAGGTTTAAAGGTAAAAATGTCAAATTTTTCGCCTTTTCGCACCGCCGCACCTTCCGGCCGATATCTCCGAAACGAAGCGTCGTACGGAATTTTTGAAGATACCGGAGGAAGCGGAAAGAAACGCTCTTGTCCTTTGAGATTTTTTTATTTTGAGCTAGCTCCAGCCGTTTTCGAGTTATAGGCGAAAAACCGAAAAAATGAGGCTCGCTTCGGATTCGAATCAGCGCAAAAACGTGCAATCTTAAAACGTCCGTATTTTTCGAAATACATATTTTTGAGCGCCGTACGGCGTCGCGGCGGAACGGGGAGAGGTTCTAGTTATAGCTAGCCGCAAGCTGCGAGGTCGAAATCGAAAATCGAGCCCGACAGGAACGAAAAGAAATCCAACATTTTTGACGTTTACTAAATACCAAAACGACCTCTCCTATTTTCTGTCTTACCCCTCGACTCCTCATTCCCAAAAAAAGCAGGCGAGAGAGATAGCGGACTTTTACTCGTTAATAACTAAAAAACCACGAAAAATACCCGCCCCGCATACGGCCTAAGCGACGTAAAATTCGGCGGCGAATCTAACGACGCCGGACCCGCGCAGAAAAACCGCCTCCCCGCGACAAACACTCCGCGGTAAAACGGCAATTTTAGAGGGGTACATACCAACTCCCTTTTCATACAACGCGGCCTCGCGCCAGCCGCGTTGATATCACTGTCAATAATTTTATACACTATGTACTTATCGCTAATTGCCACAGTTCATTAATACTGAAAAATTATGAGGTGAAATCACTGAAAAACAAATACACTGCTCTAAAGTTTATTTGTTTATACCTAAAACAACAAAAATAATAACCTAATTAGTGAACCACGGCTATACATACATTTACTTCTGCCATCTACAAGATTTATTCGGAACCAAATTAGTTTTCATACAAGAAGGACTAAAGTGCTCTACTACGGAAGTAGTTTCTGTACACACCACACCGCATATATGCATGTAGCGTCCCGCCCTCTACGACTGCTTTAGCAGAAGAAAGACGAGGATAAACTTATAGTCAATTTAATACGTGGAAGTGACATAGAGCAATCGGCATTTCTTTCCAATAAAGTAAACAGTCTGTAGTAGTCTGTGGAGAACAGCGAATTTCACGATAATTAAGTTGGAACATTGAGGTTATATGCCCTCCACTTTCGTTAGCTGACAGATTCTGCACGCGCCCCATAGATAAACTACACTAACGCGCCCTATTTCTCTCATCTTTGACATTGCATTACTATATTAGTATATTGGTAGTCCTGTTTGTTGACATTCCATTTCTGTTTTGAAAATTGCTGGTTTAAATGCTAACCTAAAAAGTGAATTCTACAAAATTTAAATTGACCATTTAGGTAAATGCATTGCACAATCATCATTACCTCAATCACATTAACATTTTTTTATAAATTGAAATCCTACAAAATGTCATATTTTCCATCACCTGTTATGGTTAGACTTCAAGAACTAAGATTGTGGCAAGGTAATTACGATAATATAATACAAAATAAATCAAAGGATGCCACAAACCCGTCGGATTACGAGACAATAGAGGAACTGGCAGCACTAGACACTACTCGAGAGAGTGCCCCTGTAACTCCTCTGTCATCACCGGGCAGAAGGAAAAATGTCGACTGGGACCAGAAAACCATCTCACCATGTAAGCCTTTTGATCAACTTTTGGAAGAAAAATTAGCCGAAGATAAACCTGGACAGCTCGTAGTAAAACAAAAAAAACCATTTCTAAAGAAAGGCGCAGGTCTAGTGAGATATAAATTAAAAGGACAAAATGAAAGTCTAAATAAGCAAAAACGGCTCGCGTTGAAAAGTTCAGTAGAAATCAAAATTAGGGAGAGGCAGCCAGTTAGTGGCAAAAAAGCTCGAAGTACCCCCAGCCCACGAAAAAGTTGCTTGAAAAATAATATCAATGTTAGAAAAGAACCAAAAATTGATTTAACACCTTTAAAAATGCCAGATTTGGTCATAAAGCCTAAAGGTACATGGCATAAAGCACAAGAAAAGGAAATGGGAGATATACCGCAAGAACCAAAGACCTCATCGGATATGAAAACACCAAAACACCATATTAATTCCCATCTAATTGGAAAAATGAACGAGTTTGCGTTACAGCACTTTTTACCGAGTTATTTGCCGAAGAATCTAGCCAATTTTCATAGAAACAATAATCAGTAAGTAAAATTGATATGAATTTATCATTTGTCTGTGTAGTTCATTTTCTATGGGTTTTGCCCCAAAAATAATTAGCTAATAACTAAGCAAATTTTGTGCATTCAAGTTGTATTTTATATACAGAATAGAATTTAAAAAGTTTGTAGTGACAGGGTTACCGGTTTATCTCAAATATCACTAAATAGTAAGGTAATTTATGTACCCAACGAAGTTTTTTTTATTGTATCTCATCATCAAGTATGAATATTATTGATTTTATGTAGGTATATGTATAGCAGACTGTGAGAGATGTGCAAATTTTATATTTTTGTTATAGGTATTTAAAAAGCATTGTAAGCAGGGGCGGCCTTAGCCATTGCGAGGCTCCAGGCGGGTAGATCTTTGCGAGGCCCTTGTCTTTGTGGAAATAGTTTTAATGATGAATGAAATGCAAAGTTATAAATAAATTAATTTAGAGTATTAAAATTGTTTGTTGAAAATTAACAAAAATTAATAAACAAAAAGATAACAAATTATTAATCATGATAAACTAAGGTGCATTATTGTTTTAATAAAAGAATCAGGGATTCAGAAATGATGTTTGCGGCTTTTTCTAAGACTAAAATCATTAATTAAATCATAATAATTTAACGAATGAACTACGTCACTTTAAATTGAAATAATAGCAATGCTGAAAGCCGATCTTGTGTCACAGTATTCCGCAGATATGTTTTAATAATTTCTAACCTCCAAAAACTTCTTTCTGCAGACGCAACTGTTACAGGTGTCCTGGCTGTAATTCTCAGGACTACTTCGACAGTATTAATTATAGAGCTTCAATAACTCTACTGTGGTGCAAAATTTCAGATCGAAATTAAAAATTTCAAGGCCTCTTTCGATTTTTTTTCAAGGCCAAAAATCCAAAAAAAGTTTTAGCAATTTTTTTAATCTCAAATCTGAATACGCCACTGAATTTAGAATACCTTCAAATGGATATGACCAAAATTTAACAAAATATTGGTTTCTAACAGAAATATAGCATAATTAAAATTTATAATATGTTCTCGAAATATTTCGAATATTCGTCATGTAATTCACAATTGTTTAATATAATATAATAATATTGTTTGGAATGCTCCATTAGATCGTTATCAGTTAAATTTAAAAATTTATAACCATCAGTTATTCAACATTGGCAATATTTGTTTTCTTTAAACATGCTCCGTATTAAGAATAATTATTTTTATTAGCAAGCTTTGCAAATTCTTAAGTTGCCATGGCAAGCCTGCAAAACAAACGAGGAAATCTGTCAAATTTATTCGAGTCAATAGTGAAGTTTATTGTTCCGCAAGTACACTATCGATATAAAGTATGGCTGATAATTTAACTTTACTTGAAAAAATTGAAATTATAAAACTTCGCGGTGACAATGACAGGTCCGAAAAATAATCTACAGAGTTGAAATTTGGAGACCTCACCGGCCATACATGAGGTCTTCCTCGACCAATTCCTCTGTTTGGATATGTATCATTTAAATGATTTCTAATTTGCTTGGAGAAATGTGGTGGGGCTCCATCATGCTGAAAGAACATACCTTAGATATTTACAATTTTTAAAAGATTTGGTAACGTATGTTGTAAAAAATTAAGATAAACGTTACCACTTAGTGTACCTTCAAAAAAATGTGGTCCTAACAAGTGACCGTCTACAAGTCCATTCCAAACGTTGATAGAGAATTTATGTTGTGAATGGCATTCACGTTTTGCATGTGGTTTTTCCTGGGCATTTCTAGAATTATTGATACCATTCCTTATAAACTGCGCCTCATCTGTAAATAAAGTTCTGTAAATTACTCATCCATTTTCAGATACCGAACAACAAAAGTCATTCTATGAATTGAATATGGTACGGGTAAGAATGTTCTTTTTTCAATATCCTCCATATCCTAGTGCAAGGAACACTTATCACACAACTATTTTTGTTTAACCATATGTAAAATATTATTTTCTAAATTAACTATACGGAGCCAAAAGTTTTATGGTCAGGCCGTCTTCCACAGTTACTTATTTGATACAAATCAATGCACAATAGTTCATACTTCGGAAGATATTTTTTATCAAATACTCGCTCTATAAAATCTGGTGTACCGCAGGGTTCCATTTTGGGAGCCTTGCTATTTTCCATTTTTATCTCGGATTTACAACATGTTACATTGAATCTTGTGATATATATATATCTGTTACTTGAGCCTGAAACAACTGTTTCCCTTTAAAGGTTATTTAGATGTTGGAATAAAAAAGATGTTAATAATCTAGTTTTATCACATATGAAATATGCTGATATTGTATACAGTCCTTGCCTGTCACTGAAAAATAAAGCTCGCATTCAAAAAATGCAAAATAACTACAAACTGCAAAATGCAAAATAACTGTATATGCTTTATAACTGAGTTGCCACGTTATGCCCACATTACCCCGTATTGTTTCTCTTGTTTCCTTAATAAATTTTAGCAGCTGGGCTGCCCGAATATCTGGCTGCTAAAATTGTTAGACGTGACCAAGTTCATGAGAGGAACTTAAGGTGGCCATTCCCTAGAAAGAGACATCCGATAGGGAAATATTTGTTATCCTTGCCCATAACTTTTTTTCTTAGTACGTATATTTAAAAAAATATATAAGAGTACCTAAGTAGAACTATAGCAAGACTATTACTATGAATTTTCACTCAATAATTTCAGTGGTTTGCAAAATAGCTCGATTTAAAACTACGAAATAGGAAGATTAACACAATTTTTAAATTTAAATCGAGCTATTTTGCAAATCACTAAAATTATTGAGTGAAAATTTATAGTAATAGTCTTGATATGGTACTACTTAGGTACTCTTATAGTTTTTTTAAATATACGTACTAAGAAAAAAAAGTTATAGCTAAAAATAGTAAATATTTCCCTATCGGATGTCTCTTTCTAGGGAATGGCCACCTTAAGAAATATTACTGGCAGACACACAGTTCCCTTGCATCATAGCGGTCTATTTCAAACAAGTCTTTCGTATCTTACGGCCTACACTCAAAATAATTTACCAACTAGTTTTCAAAATCTCACAGTACCTACATAATAATAATAATAATTCTTTGAATTGTATTCGTTTTTTACTTTCAAATTGTTAATTCTCAGGGTTAGGTTAAAATCATTAATATTCCATTTCTAGTCCTTTTGTATGTTTTTGTTTTTTTTTTATATTATGCACAATAAAGTATATTATTATTATTATTATTATTGCCACATAATTATGACGATTTTCAGGTCGAAACGGCAGCCCTATCCCGGCAAACTTTTAAAACTTTCATTGTATACCCTAAATGCTAGCTGAAAGCCAAAACATAACTTAGTTAGCTAATTAATTCAGGTTTTGGTCAATTTTAGTTTTTGGAAGATATAGTAGTATGTAGATCTATTTTTTAGAGATGAAATTGCAAAAGAGCAGGGGGATCGTGAGATGCAAGGAAACGAATCTTCATTTGAAAAGCTTAGCGAAAACGAACTTCGAATTTTTGAGGCCTTGGAGGAACGAGCTGGCAACAGCAGCTTTTCATCGACAAATTCCAGCATTTTGAGACTTCTGTCGAGTACGCCGAATAAGCTGAAAATACCCCAAGTAAATAGTCCCATACTAGAGGAAAATAAAACTTTGCTAGAAGAACAATTCATGAATGATTATTGTCACCAACAAATCACAAACGTAGACCAGAAAGTAGAAGAGTTAAATGTTAAGAGTGATGTTTTACATGATTTTTTAAAGAGTTTAAGGAAAATGGGAGTCAAAAGTGACTCTAAAAGGCTGAGTGGTGATTCCCAAGAATCAGGTATTAAAATCATTTGTTGGATGCAAATGTGTACGAGCGAAGTTAGAGAAGTTCATAGCCACTACAAATTATTTTGAATATCTATTAAAGGGTGTTTCAAAGTTAAAGGTACATACGTTATTTGTGGATAGAGGGCACTTTGGGGCTCCCAAATTACCCAGCATTAATGCATCCATTGTCCTTTCTTACTGAGATACAGGATGTTTAGTTGATTTTGGCCAAATCTTTCTTTGGTCATAACTATTGAAACACCCTGTATAATCGGCTCATACTTAGAATATATGTTTCACTTATTTTACTTGATAATAAACAAAAATAGAAATCCAGGACCGGCTTAATAAAAAACTGTTATGTTGTATGTCAAAATCAACACCCTGTATGACCAAAATTTGTAGTTCTGTTTCGATATGCGAAAAGCGCGGAAAATTGAATAGAGTAGCTTACTTAATTTGTTTGCGCATTTCATTCATCAACGTTGCCGTAAATCCAATTGGTCGAAACAGTTGGAACTAGAATATTTATTTCAGTGTTTAATTAACAAAAAAAAATTAACTTGCACCAGTGATAATTCTTACACTTCTAGACTAGGTAAGTGAACTGTTGTTGATCATTATCTTTGGGGACATTTAAAAGCAAAGGTATATGACGTGGCCATTAGTAGTAGATATGGACGTAATTTTAGTTTTTTAACTGGGATGGCAAGGCATGCCAGGTTTAGGGGTCTAGGGGGTATGGAATGCCCCTACGTCTAAGAGGCGTCCGGGGGTGCTCCCCCGGGGAAATTTTAAAAAACTAGCATTAACTTATTAATATTCATTGTTAATTACTTTAAATAATAGCGAGACTATTTCTGTTTAACATTATAATATACTTACAAGTTCCAATAAACATTTTATTTTTGTGCGCTAAACAAGGCTTGATTAATAATGAATCAAGAAAGTGCCGAGCTTGTACAAATATAAATACAAATAAAAAATTTATTAATCTTTTGGGCCACTGGAAACAGTGGATAAGACAGGTCAATAATACAAAAGTATAAAAAAATACAAAATAGATAAAATTAAGTATAAAACCTATTTTAAAACACATTTACATTTCTACATTATACTAATATTACATTTAAAAACTAGGTAAGAACTGGAGAAGTATGTGGTATAGATAAATTATTACAGAGTTTCTAGGTTGTGTAGTGCCTCTGTGAACTCATTAATGGTATAGAAATTTTCGAGTAAAAATCTTTTCAGTTTTTTTTTTAATTGAAAGAGATGTTAATTGTTTCATACAAGTTGGAAGTAAATTATATAATTTAGTGCCTGAATATATTGGTGATCTTTTGTATTTTGAGTGGTAGTGTTTTATGGTTTGAAAATTGTTTTTGCCTCTGGTATCGAAGTGATGTATTTGAGCATGAGTTTGAAGGACATCTTTGTTGTCATGTATGTAAGTTAAAATTTTTAAAAGGTAAAATTTTATTTTACAATTGTTTGTAACTTATATTTATATTTTTACAAAATTCTGGGTTGAAAGAAATAATCCAGACATAATTAGACATGCAATTAGAAATATTACTACTAGAGCAAGGAAATGTATTCAACGAAATGGAGGTCGCTTTGAAGAGTTATTGTAGTTATGTATTTATTACTTTTACTTATTTATTATTATTGTAGTATGTGCAATACATTAAAAATAATATTATTTTTAAATGTAGACTAACAAAATTATGTAGTATTTTAATATATATGTGCAAATCTACATTGTTTTTGAAATTATTTTACAATAGTTCACTTACCTAGTTTAGAAGTGTAAGAATTGGCACCTCTAAATCTTTTTGTTAATTAATCCCTGAAATTCAAGTTCCAACTGTCTAGACCATTTTAATGAATTAGATTTACGGCAAGTGATCAAGGTTGCTGAATGAAATGTGCAAACAAATTAAGTAAGCTACTCTATTCAATTTTTTCCGCTCTTTTCGAATATCGAAACAGATCTACAAAATTTTGTCATACAACATATTGTCAGCTTTTTATTAAGCCGGACCTGGATTTCTATTTTGGTTTATTATGAAGTTTTCTCAAGTAAAATAAGTGAAACATATATTCTAAGTATGAACCGATTGTACAGGGTGGTTCAATAGTTATGACCAAAGAAAGATTTGGCCAAAATCAATAAAACACCCTGTATCTCAGTAAGTAAGAACGATGGTTGCATTAGTGCCAGGTAATTTGGAACCGCCAAAGTGCCACAAGTATCTATCCACAAGTAACGTATGTACCTTTAACTTTAACCACCCTGTATATAAGACTAATACATGCATTCCATGAGTGCTTCAATGCAGTTGGGAGGAGATTTGTAGAGGTCTGCAAAAAAGCCTAATGCTGCAACACTCGTGGCAGTGTTCGGATGTCAGATCGCCATTTCACATTCTATAAGGGGCTAACTCAGACGCGTTTGTAAGTATGTTTTCGCTTCGATTAAACATAACCGAAGCTTTACAATATTAAATAATCACTCTCCGTTTACATTGTGCAGCTGACTAAAGATGGATCATTATTTCTGAACTGTTATTTCAAAGCAAACGAAAGAGGTTGGCCGCGCCTGCATACTTTCGAGACCACTACATGGCGTTCGTTAAAAAAAAACGTTATTCTTGGTTTTTTTTAGCAGCCGCACTTGTTACGCTAAATGAGTGGAACTAGTTATCCCATTTCTACTGCTGACAACGCTGTCTTAATTTGATGCATACTTACAAGCAATCGTCTGTATTGTGAAACAGACAATGGCAAGCGCGACCTTCATTCGCATGATGCAATTCAACAAAGAAAATATGTTTTCAAAGCACTTGCTGAGATACGAGCTATTAGTGTTTCTGACCCGGGAATCCCGGGAATTATGTCACTTTTTATCGTTCCCGTTCCCGGGAAATAACACTCGGGATTTCCCGTGGAAATAAAAATAAGTTTTAAAAATATTAAATTTGGTGCTCCGAAATTTTACCGAGTGTGCGCGTCGGACGGCATTTATGTTTTATTTGGTTATTGTATTATTTGCTGTAGTTAGTGTTGTTGTGTCTTTTTAATTATAAATAAAACAAAACTGACGGATTTATTTTTTGACCAAAGGAAGAAAAGAAAAAAAACGTTTAAAAAAATCGGTAAAGGTATTTACACAGAACTTCCCTCGTTATTTGTGCATGACTGTCACTCTAAAAAATGGTTAATTATGAAATGACATTGGAAATAATAATCAGAATATAGTTATTGCTATTATTACAAAGAAAACCTGATAACTTTTTGTCAAAAAAATATACAGAATGCTCACCCAACAGCAAAAGTTCAATACTAAATAACAAGTGCCAAATATGGAAGGCTTGCGCAAATACCTTTACAAATGTCCAACACGACTGAATTATTTCTTGAGATGACCACCCTGTACATTTTTCAATAAAAGTATAATAGGTGCATATGCCAGATATTATTGCCATTTGTCACACTTTCAATCCCACATTTACGTAATGGAGTGGAAATATAGTGGTGGTTAAAAAAATTTTCATTTTTTTTTTTATTTTTCAAAAATGTTGGTAAAAAAATTTTCAATATTTTTTTCTTCTGAAATAGGTTTAAAATATCACGAAACGAAGAAATTTTCAAATTTGAGCAAATAAAAAAATATGTTCCATCTATTTTAGTGGTAAAATTTTTTTCAAAAATGTTGGTGAAAAAATTTTCAACATTTTTTTTTCTGAAATAGGTTTAGAATGCCATGAAACTTGAAACTTTTAAATTTGAGCAAAAAAAAATTTCCTCGATTCTAGTGTTAAATTTTTTTCCAAAATGGTAAAAAAATTTAACAATTTTTTCCGAAATAGGTTTGGAAATTTTAAATTTGAGCAAAACAAATTTTTCGTCTATTCTATAGTAATGAAATGGATTAAAAATGTTTTAATTTTTTTTTTTAATTTTTCAAAAACATTTAAATTTCTCTAAATAGTTTTAGAATGCCATGGGAACGTGGAAAATTTTCTAAATTTTTTTTTCAGTAATAGGTTTAGCGTGTCATGAAACGTGGAAATTTTAAATTTGAGCAAAAAAAAATTTTTTTTCATTATTTATTCCCTTTAGACGGCCCACCCTGTATATTTTCCAGTGAAAGTTTAACTATTTCTTCACTGACAGTAGTGTCAACTACGTACCAAATTTGACTGCTCTCCGTCAAGAAGTTTTTTAGTTAATGCACCAACAGACAGACAGACTGACAAAATTGAAAAACCTATATTTTCGTAATCTACGTGTTCTGAAACGTCAAAATCCGATAAAAATCTCGGAGGGTGATTTTTTCTCGACTACAATACTTCCCTTCGGTATGCGAGGGAAGTAAAATGAATATTTGAATGATGTGACACTTTGAAAGAAAAAAAATTGTGTTTTTCAAGAAATATATGAAAAATTTATTATTCTATTTCCCGATTCTCGGGAATGAAAAAAAGTCGGGAAATTAGAAACCCTACGAGCTATACATATGATATTGCGAAGATTCGGGGAAACAGTAAGAATATCAACAAATTATTATATTTTATTTATGATGTTCATCCATATAGTATAGGCTATATAGCTAGGTTTTACCCTCAGACTTACTGCAACCTCAGCACAAAAACTACTCGCATGTAGTTTGCAATGTCTGGAAGGTGATATTAATTTGGAAAAAGAATCTTTGGCGGTATTTACAAAAAAAATTGCGATAGGATGCGAAAAACGGTTTTTCGCATTTTAAAGGAAAAGTTGAATTTATGCGAAAGACTGTTCAGGTAAAAAATGTGCGAAATAAAAAATAGAAGAAAATGAGCTTCGGTGGAACTCACTTGGCCCAGTGGTTCTCTTGCAAATTGCAGAAGAACACTAAATTTGCACGATTTAAAAAAAATTCAAATACATATTAAAGGCTGAAATTTGCACACGGAGTTCTTGTAATCTACCTTCAAAATTTCAATCGAAAATAGTGTGCAGTTTTTGCAAACCATTGCTTTTTGAGAAAAAAGGCACTTTTTTGCACAACGCCGCAAAAGTCCTGTGGCGGTCGGATATTTAATCAACGGGGTGGTATTCTTCGAAATTTACTCTACAACGTGTTTTTTTTTGTTTTGCCAATAGTTAATTGGAAGTATGCGAAAAACGCAATTGAAAACCATTAATTTCAGCGTCTGAGCATCGGTGGCGCATGGAAACGGCGAAGAGTGGGGGTGACCGTGTTGAGTAAGTAAGTAAGGGTTTGTAAGATATTAACATTTTTACCTATTAAGAATTTTTTTAAAAACGCGCAAATTTAGTGATTTTTTGCAATTCGCGAGGGAACCACTTGGCCAACTGAGTTCCACCGGGGCTTATGTTGTTCTATTTTTTATTGCGCACATTTTTTACCTGAACACTTTTTTTTGCATAAATTCAACTTTTCCTTTGAAACGTAAAATACTGTTTTTCGCGTACTTTCGCAATTTTTTTATAAATACCATCAAAGATTATTTTTCCAGACGTCGCAAACTATATGTGAGTATTTTTTTGCTGAGGTTGCACTGAGAGTCTTAATATATAAACTGGGATATGGCGCTCTGACATGACGACCCTGCTTATGAGCGACATCTTCTGTTTGACCAATGAACAATTTTCAAAATGCATTGTAAACAAAAACAGCATTAGGGAATTCATTCCTAAATGCAAAGCTCTAAACATGCTATCGAACGTTAAATATAGCAAAAGCCAATTATGATGAAGTTACGCACTAAACAATTTTGGTCTCGTTCCACTCAGGACTGATGATTCAGTAGCGTAAAGTGTTAGACTACGCAGTGCAGTTTATTTATGTTGTACGAAAAGGCGGCAACTTTAGGCTCTGTTAGTATTTCAATGGGAATCCAGGTAAATACAGCGTTCTCGCTCCACCTTCTAACGACTTCTATCAGCGCAACTTTGGACGGGGGTTGTATAGCAGATCATCCTTTGGAGGGGATGTAAAGCAGTCAGTTCCTTGTTTATTAAATGTTAGGCAAGTAAACTTTTCAGTAGAGAAGCGGTTCGGCAAAATTTTCAGGTTGTCATGTCGTCACCTGTATGTAATAGCCAAAAAAATATTCTTATGCATACACCTGAGGTTCTGCAGCCTGTTTTTTTAATTCACTCTAATGTAATTTGTAAAGTTGTTGGAACAAATGTTAAATATATTCAGTATCCAGTTAATAAAACTTTACATTGGATATTTAATGATTGAATTGTCGATTTTGAGATGATGCTGTATCTCTTGCAGCATTTTTCTCAGGAAACTTGAATTTGGAGCGTTGTTTTAGTCTGGAGATGAACGTATGGGGGAACCTGTGACAGTATGTTAAGGTTCTGAAGACATATCTTTTTATTAATTTGGTGTTTTAAATTTAATTTTTGATCTAATAGAACTTCAAGATATTTAGCACTTACATAAACCTAACATAAACACACCATACATAGTAGACAACCACTGAATCCAAAGCCTAGGCTGTCAGGAAGGAGGTTACACATTTGAAAAAATACATACAACATCCATTATCCACTAACATTGCCAGTGTGAGAGCTGGGGACCGAACCCAGTACACAATAGGCAGTCTGACCAAGCGTGCTTGCCACTAAGACGCTTAGCCGGCTGAGCTACCATGCCCGTAGACATTATTTGGTGATTGGTAATTCTTATAATGGAGAAAATATTTGAAGGTACGTGATTAAATATTAGATATTGTGTTTTCGATGAATCGGGATGTATTTTCCAATTAATTATTGAACTATCTTTCTGTTTCATTCTTCACTTATAACCAGAGCCCGGCGCAAAAGTAGTTATGCCAGAGACGGTCTCCACACACAGATAAATATAATGTTTTGTATGATTCACATAAGCAAATAAATACCTACTTTTGCGGTGAGAAATAAAAAGTATTTCATAAAACTCATAAAATAATAAATAAATAATTTATTATTGGTTTGGAGAAATTATTTATTTGGTATAGTTGAGCAAGTAGATGTAAGAGATGTTTACTGAAACTGGTGGATAAAAAACACCAGACTTCGGCCGCACATTATATATACCTGCAGCGCCGCGCGTCAGTCTAATTGTCTAATCGAAAACAAAAAACTCGGCACTTTAAACGGCATATGCCACTTCAACTTTTTGTATCAGTTAAGGAAATGTAAACATCTCCCATATGTTTCTTCCCAACTATATTAAACAATTTTCAATTTAAAATATAATTTTTATCTGTGCACATAATATAAGGCACTATAATTTAAAAATATATATTTCGACACCACAAAGTCACCACCACGCTTGTCACTCTCTTTCTGCTTTTTTACGACAGCAAATAGGATACGGTAAACAATAATAATAGTAAAATAAACAGCAGATTGCGTTTTATATTTTGCAGAAGACTTCAAACATACAGAAAGCATTTGAAATAAAAAAGGTCCAACAATTATTATTAATTTATTACACAATGACCAATGACATGTGAGATTGTTTCATATGCACATACGCATTATGGAGTCAACACTACAGACTAAGACTTGTCAGTACATTTGATAGAAGCAAATGTGTCGTGATTTGTTATGGCGTCGAGTGGCTTTCCATTAAATGAAATAGTACTTTCGTAGATTAAAAATTTTCTGGAACTGCGGTTTAACGGTGTAGAACTTTTCTGTGCCAGCTGTGAAAAAACACTTTCGTGGACATGCAATTCGAACATTTTAAAACAAGTTTCATCTGAATGTAAAAACTAAAATTTAGCATATTTACATGGATATTTCTCATGGATCCCTCTAGCTATACGCAACGTTCAACGTAAGCCGAAAACAGATCAGTATACAGTAATTGATGCAATAAACATTACAGGTGTTTGATCTACGTCAATATATTTTTAGAGTCTCAGGGGATATTGCTGAGTGAAATACAAATTGGATACATAACAGTTAAGAAACAACCCCGGGTTTTCAACATTTTTGTGTGTGGCAAAGAAGTGGACTGTTCAATGCCAGACATAAATCTGCCATCTATAAGAAACTATACTTATTTTAAATAAGCGTCGATTACATCGGTAGACGTTGAACAATCCGTTTTCACAACACAAGTGGGATATTCAGTGACAGGCGCCGAAGTTTTATTTTGGACGATTTAGAACAAGTGCAAATAATATATTTTTATTATTCTAATAAGGTATAGTTACTAGGCGTTTGTGTTTGTGCATCCAACAATAAGTGCATCAAAGTAGGTATGATTTATAACCGTTTCGGGGCCATTTACCTTTAAATATTACGGAATTCATTAGATATAATCATAAGGTAAAATATTGTATTATTGCGCATGAAAATGTTTATATAGTTCATATTGCGCAAAGCCGACTCTGGCTTTTACGTCATAACTACCTTTGAGCAGGGCTCTGCTTATAACTATTTTATATAAAATAAACAGGTCATTCGAAATCTAGAATATTATTATATTCAAACCAAAATACAATAGTTTTCAAGTATTGAAACATGCAGGTCACTGTTTTGTGATCTTTCTTCTTAAACCAGTCATGTTTGGGAGAGGCATGGTCTATCAGCGGCTCGAAGCCTCATCATAATTGGCGTTTGCTGTGACACCTCAATCTAAGCCCTACCTCGCATTTTTAATGCTCGCTATAACTGTATGAAATATGTTTTTTTAGCAAATGAAAAGTCCCTAAAAGATACTCCAGACACAAGCTTTTCGGATGAGGATAAATGGTTAACCAACAGCGAAGAGGATACCCCATCTCGGTCCCCCTCGAGTTTCTCAACTGAGTTCGATACTACATATAAAGGAGATGCATCCAGTAAAGTTGATATAGCAGTAAACACATCCTTTGATGATGAAAAAGTGAGTAACAAATGCAGAAATTGCGAAAAGCTGCGATTGAAACTGGAGAAACTCAGTAAAGAAATACCTGACATTAAGTCGGAGAAAGCGAAGGTGTGGGATTTTGCCAAAGATTTAGAGAAAAAGAGGGATCAGCTGAATAAGGAAATGCAAAAGATGAAGAAAAAATACGAAAGTGAATTGTGCGAGTTGAGGAACGAGTTTAACAGCGAGAGGAAAAAATTCTCTAAGGACAAGATGCATTACGAAGTGTAAGACAGATTTATTACTTGATCCTGAACAGCCTTTGCTGGACGTCTTAAAACACATAGATTAATAATCATTTTGAATCACAGTGCAACAGTAACCAAAAATAATAATAGTCAAATTCGGTGAGAACAAAAAAGTCTTAACAAATAACTAATAGAATTTTTTTTCTTACATATCACTATATTTTAATTTTTGCTAGGTTCACAGTTTTTCACACATTTTCAAGCAGTCTGTATAACCGTGCTTGAAAATATAGTCCAGCAACTGTGAAATTGCAGTCCCAAAAAGATAAATATGGTGATATTTTGCAAGGAAATTAGGTGTTCATTATTTGTTATAATGGAATACTAGACATTTTCACCGATTCCTTAAGAAATTTCCATTTTATGTTTAGAAGACAGATCAATTATTAGGCAGTAAAAGGTAGAAAATTGATATTTCAAATTTCATAAAAAGTTTACTATACCAGGTGTAACAGGATCATGGTATACACCCCTTTTCTCCTTTAGTTTTGAGATAATTCATTGAAATTTAGGATATACTACATTTATAACAAGCGGCACTTTTTGACATACAATTTTTTTTTTCACTTCCGGTTTCGCCGAAAGTGACACTAACTTTCGATTCTTAAATGGAACACCCTATATATTATTGCATTTTTGAATTCTGCATAATTTTATGAATCCAACGATGCCAAATAACTGACATTTCAAACATAAATTTTTTTATAATATAATTTTTAGTTTTCCATTTAAGTGTGCCATGACGGTGCCAATTTATTCTAAGTGACCCGTGTAAAGCTACAAAAATCGAAATCCCATTAAAAACACTAAATTACGTAATTTATGAGCAAATAAAATTCTCCGAAATTGTTTTTGGGACAAAACTCAATGTTTTCAAATGGAATCATATCGGTACCATAGTACCATTTATTAGTACTATTAATAAGGAATTTATTCATATGTCGTATTAAAATGTACGATAAATACAAACAAAATTACAGCTAAAAGAAAATAAGAAAATACAATTTTATTCTAATTTACCTTGTTACACATAAGGTGGTTTTGGAATGCAAAAAATTAACACAAAACAATACAACAGTTGTTCAAAATGCTGTCCATTAACGTCAATACAGTTCTGAACTCGCATAGCTGTTTCTCGAAGAACGTTCACCAACTGCTGAGCCGTTATACTTTTAATTGCTCGTCTTACTCTTAGCTTCAGGTCTTCACGGGTTGTAACGGCGGTTGCATAAACAATATTTTTTAAATGACTCCAAACAAAGAAATCAAGGGGCATTAAATCAGGCGCCCTTGGAGGTCACCTCACAGGTAATCAATTACTATCCTTGAATTATGGAGAGGAACCGCCATCTTGTTGGAAATACATTCCCTGTCCTAAATCTGAAGGTAACTCATCTAATATGTCCTCAATCTCATTTTCCAGGAATCTCAAGAATCTGGCATCAGTCAGAGGTCCTTCAAATATTATTGGACCAATGATTCTACTACCAATTATTCCAAGTCAAACATTGAAACTGAACCGCACTTGAAAGTTACCCTCCCGTAATAAATTTTGATTTTCTTGTGACCAATATTTTGTATTTTATCGGTTAAATAATCCCAAATTTGTAAACCTTGACTCGTCCGAAAATAAAATCAGTCCCAAAAAATCATTGTTTGGCTGCACGTTATTATACAAAATCCAATTGCAATATTCCACCCTACATTCGTAATCACTTTCGCACAAATGCTGGTGCAATTGGCATTTAAAAGATTTATATTGGTATTTGTGCAAAATTCGGCTTACTGTTTGGTGACTGATCTTCAATTCAAACCCAACTTATCTTAAAGAAACAGTCTTATCAACTTCTATTGGAGCCAATGGTCCATAGCAGCAGTGGCGGCTCGTGATATTGTCTGCAGAGGAGGCTTGATATTCTGAAAGACAACTGATGTGCAATATGACTACAATTTGTACATTTCCCCACCACCCCTGAGGTATTACAACGGCGTGTTACATTTTTTTGCCGTGGGTTGTTCGCCAGGATACCGATTCACGACTTGAGAGAATAGAACTAATAAAAGAATAGAATGAAAAGGAAATAGAAAATATGATGAGATGAAAAAATCATTCTCATGAAATTCTCGTTCCTACGACTCGAGTATCGGTATCCAAGGGAGTCCTACTATCCCACTTGTAATTAAATTATATAACTTTTAATAAAAATAAAAATAGTTTTGGTAAAAAAATTAAAGTGTTTTTCTACAAACAAAAAATTGTATTCATTATCACTGCCAGGCGTATAAAATTATAAGTTTTAATTAGTGGTGCAACGGTTTCGGGTTTTACGGTTAAGGTTACGGTTACGGTTATGGTTACGGTTTTTAAAATGAATCGCATAATGATAAAATAATAAACTTTATTCTTCAAAACAAAACACAACACTTTGAAAGGGCATATTTAAAACAAAACAAAAACGTAAAAAAAACTAAATTACATTTTTGTAGTAGTATTACAAAAAAACAGCGTAAAATTAAACGTTCTTAATATAAATAAACAGGAAACATTGTAAACAATAAAAGCTGATGGAGATTAAAAAAGAAAACAAACATTTACATTTTTAAATATAGGTAGGTATCTGTATCTACCTACTTAAAAATGTAGTTAAAATATTTAAACTGAAAATTTAAAATACAAAAAAGAACAAAAGAACAAAAATTAATATTCAAAATTTACAGCAGGCAAATTTTTATTTAGGAAACAATTTGCAAATTCTGCGGATTCAACCTATTCCTCTTGGGTGTTTGCACAAGCCCTGCAGTGGCGAACAGCCTCTCTGAATTAACTGATGATGGTTTATATGATAAATACCTAAGTGCCAGCATTTTCAAACGAGGAAACGTATAACAGTTTTTCCAAAACGAAAAAGGACTTGATGTATGAGGTATATTTGGTGACATTAAATATTCGTTAACTTCTTTTTTACATGCGTTGCCTGCAAAATATTTAAAGTTTTAATTTTAAGATTTTAAGAAACACTTTAGGTAAATTTAAATTGTAAATTACGAGGTACTTCCACTTAATCTACTTTAGCACTTGCTTGCAAAAGTTGCCAGTGGTTCATCGCCTTCAACGTTTTCAATTATTTGCTGGCATATGCTCCAAATTCCACTGCTTGTGGATGGCTGAATATCAGAAGAAAATGCTTCAGATTCACACACTTTGGTTTCAGGTATTGCTTCAGCACCAGAATAAAGAAGAGCCTTTGTTTTGGTAATAGTGTTCTGAATGCGCGCTTGAAACTCCACCGTCAACTAACAGGCTCGTATCCGTATCGGTGCCGCCGCGCCCGCTGTTGCGAGTTGCACGTTCAGACCTGCAAGAACCGTATAACAACCGTGAAAATAGACGGTTACGGTTAACCGTATAATAGCAAAAACCGTGAACTAAACCGTTCCCCAACCGTAACCGTTGCACCACTAGTTTTAATAGAAATTAAAATAGTTTTGAGAAAGAAGTTATATAAAAAAAATATAACCGCGGAACTCTATATTATGGAGAATTATAAAAAATATTTCCTAAAAAATAAATAACACAAATAAATATTTTTTCTAAAATAACAACTACCTATATTAATCTCTACTTTAAAGCCTGAATATTTTTATAAATGAGTGGTAACCTGCGATTTTTGGAACTAGCAAAATGGTTGATTATTTCATCATAAAATGAATCGCGTTTCCTCAATTCTGACAAAAAACGTTTTTCTATTGAAATAAGCGATACATTTGAAAGGCGGTCTTGACTCATTTTGTTTCTAGTAAAAATGTTTTTATGCGTTTAAGTGCTGAAAATGATCATTCTACAGAATCTTACCGGAATTGCCTCAAAAAATAGTGGCGTTATTCAAAAAGTTCTCTAATTTTGGGTCATAAGTTTTTAAAAAATCTAGCAGCTCTTTGAAATTTCCTTTATTGCACGATTCTCTTTTTTCGTCATGTCCTCGGAAAGAATTTTCTTGTGAAGATAACTATATAACGGCATCTATTAACCTCTTTAATATTTCCCTATTCTCACGGACCTTTTCGTTGAACATTTTCTATTTCTCTCTTATGTGCAGAATCCAAGAAATTTACAATATTTTGTTTACCAAACATTTCGAATTTAATGTAAGATGAAATGTGCTCCTGGGATTTTTCGTGCCTTTCTAAACCTCGCGACAAATTTTGCAAATTATTAAACCCGGCCCTGCCCCAAATTGAGGATTGATCATTAGTAAATAATAAACATCTCCAACAATATAATTTGTTTCTAACTGTTGATGCCGTTAACCACTCGACTTTTTTATAATTGTTATCACAAAACCCTCTGTTTTGTTTACCACTTTTAAAAACTAACGAAAGCATTGCTGGTGTAGGCCTGGCATTTCTTTTAATTCTTACCTTTTCGTCATAAATAAGAGTGTAAATCCATTTAATAACAAATAATCCACCACGTCTGGACAACAAGACATGTTGTTGGGAATATTTTCACCTAGAGCACTTATTTCTAGCCCGCCTATCAAATGTTTTATGTATTTATACGTCAAGTTGTTCTTAACCGGCTAAACGCAACTGTCAGACGTCAGTTCGTTTTCTTTGTGAATCACGTGACTCTTGAATGACCTGTGCACATACGCTATAAAGAACTGAGATCTGGAGGCTAGCCTCATACTTGGCTATTCCAAGTGTTGCTATTTTACACAGCGCAAAGAAATTCAAGGTCATTCATGTTATAAGTAAATGCGGTAAAGTTGGAAGCTATTTCGTATTAGCCTCCAGCGAACCGCAGTGTTCATTCAGTAAAAGACCGGCCGACCGGGAAATATGCATACAAAGACTATCCGGACTGTAACGTTATAGGTATGTTTGTGGAAAGGAAATGCAAAAATTTTATGTATAAACTGAAAATTAATTAATGAATAATAAACAATAAAAAATATTGAAAATTGAGATATACCTAATAGAATTTTCTTAAGATATTACTTTTGAAGATATGGTGGTTCTTCCAAGGGGAGGCTCAGCCTCCCCTGACGAGCCGCCACTGCATAGCAGCAATTGCACTTTTTTCTACTTTCCCCATATTGCGGCATTTTGAACACAATTAACAATAATTTTAAACAATTTTTAAAGACACAATAAAAACACCGTTAAACCAACAAATGTTTGACAATCTAATTATCTCATTGTTTTCAAAGTCACCTTAGTTACTTCTTAATTTAATTAGAACAAAATTGTATTTTCTTATTTTCTTTTAGCTGTGATTTTGTTTGTATTTATCGTACATTTTTATAAGATATATGAATAAATTCCTTATTAATAGTACTAATAAATGGTACCACGGTACCAACATGGTTCAATTTGAAAAAATTGAGTTTTGCCCCAAATAATGTTGGTGAATTTTATTTGCTCATAAATAACGTAATTTAGTGTTTTTACCGGGATTCGATTTCTGTAGCATTACACGGGGGTCATTTAGAATAAATCATGGCACACTTAAATGGAAAACTAAAAATTATATTATAAAAAAAAATGATGTTTGAAATGTCACTTACTTGACATCGTTGGATTCAGAAAATTATGCAAAATTCAAAAATGCAATAATATATACGGTGTTCCATTTAAAGATCGAAAGTTAGTGTCACTTTCGGCAAAACTGGAAGTGAAAAAAAAATCAATTGTATGTCAAATTATGTATGTAGTATATCCTAAATTTCAATCAATTATCTTTAAAACGAAAGGAGAAAAGAGGGGTATACCATGATTCTGTTACACCCGGTATACAGGGTGTCCCCGGATGGGATTACCTATACCTCAAATGGACCTAAGTCTCCGATCAAAGAACTTATCCCTAGATACATAATTTGTTTGTCGCTGAGATCTGACACACTTCAGTTGTAAACATTCCCAAAGTGCCTGATTGGCTAGTCGATCTATTCATGGCCTTATTGTCAAAAGTCAGTAACATTTCGGAGATGATCGGTGCGGCTTCGTTTACCGTAATGACGAAATATCTCTAATTACGTGTCCACCATTAATAGTAACAGGTGTTTTTAGTATTTCAGAGTGATTTGGTGGTAAAGAAGTGATATTTTATTCAGTTTAGTGACAGTATACTTATTATAAAATGGTGCAGTGCTATTCCGTTTGCAGAAAACAGTTTAGAAAAGATGTAAATCCATCGTTTCACAAGCTACATAGTCGCAACACGATGGGGTTTTGTTTACAGTACTAATAAAATGAAATAGCAATTAAATTTTAATATTCTTCCAATACATAATTCCCTTAGAATAATATGTGTACTCTCCACCTATTATATTTGTTAAATCCGCGATTATGTTCTTAGAAATTTATGAAAATTCAACCAACAATTATTTCACAAAATAGGAACAATATTGTTATTATTTTAATAAATACATATTTATTTTCTTGAATAAACTTCAATGCATGGAAATTACACACAAGCAAATATGTATTTATCACACACTATGTTAATTTCATTACTATTGTTTTAGATCCTGGACAATAAAACAAATAATTTATATTTTTACTGTGCTAATAAATAAACAGAACACAATAATTAATAGTAATAATAAAATTACTTTGGGAATAAAAGTTTACGATGATTATTAGTAGAGTCGAGTAAACTTTAACGTGTCTTATGTATAAGTTAATAAGTGCGCATCCAATTTCATTCTCTCTTGCACACAAAGTTGAAGCAATAGCCTAAAATCATTCTTCAAGTATGTCATGTAGTACACATTTAATGAAATAGTCGAAATTTGATTCTCATTATTAACTAATATGTAGCTGTGTGTCCGTACACGTAAATTTTGGGTGAAATTCGGTCCAAATGCGGATTTGTGGTTCCATTTAGACACATTATACAAATCGGCCATATTTTCTTTAGAGAAATGGGCATCCATAT
This sequence comes from Stenurella melanura, assembly GCA_963583905.1. Lineage (NCBI taxonomy): Eukaryota > Metazoa > Arthropoda > Insecta > Coleoptera > Cerambycidae > Stenurella > Stenurella melanura. The sequence goes on from OY757315.1 coordinate 24,742,378, forward strand.
TGAAAAACTGAGCTTGAAGAAAAATTGTTATTTTAAAAATTAACGATTTACATATTTTTACAAAATATATTAGAAATAATTTTATTTCCAAAAATTACAATTATATTATTTATTAATTGCCATCATATTCAAAATAAATTTAACAATTTTTTAAGGGCTTTTATTTTTCATGAGTATCTCATCACATTTGACAGAGAAAATGGGGTTGTTTAATTTTTTTGGCTCATATACTTTATTTATTCACATGTGACAACTGATACTTCTGTGTAACGTAATTTTGATAAAATCATTGCATACAAATTGTGTTTGTCCTAATGTTTAGAGAGTAATGCATTGTGTCGACTTTAAGTCTGTTTTTATATAATTTGGACACCATAAAGTGGTTGTAGGCACAATTTAGATTTATTTGTGTCAATTTTGTAACTACACATAGTAAGGCACATTCAAGTAACATCTTGGAAACATATTAGTTACATATTAGCTTCATTACAGTAACATTTACGTAACATGCGACGCATACAAGACAAATTTTGAAAACAGTTTTGGGCACATTTTGGAATCAAGTTAGTACACATTTTCATCACCACTTTGGGCATATGTCCTACACAGTGTGGACTATGTTTCGAAACTGTGCCTATAAAATGTGTTTCGACACATTGCCTGAAATGTGTCTTTCAATGCTCCTTGGGGATTTTTACTTGATACCGGAAATTCCATAGATGATTTAGATTTAGCATTTGAAGGTTAGTAAAAATTACATTACAAACTTAAAACCGCAGAACAAAAAATTTTTTTTGCAGGCCTGTGTAATTTAACCCTCTAATAAAAGGCTGAATTAGACAAATATAATTTTTATGAATGATGAGACATTTTATACATTTGTGACAATAGATATATTTAAAAGCTTAGGCTAATTAAATTTGAAATATATCCAGCATTATCTTACTGTAATTTTACATGCCTATACATCACATCGTTGTATAAACAATGCAGGAATTACTGATGAAAATATTTACCCTTCTACACATACCCGCCATTGTTGTCTTGGGAATGTTATGATATCATTCTTTTTTATGGATGTATAATGTGATTATGTTGGGAGCGAACAAGGTATGTATTGAAGAGATAGCTATTATGTATCTAGACTTGTTCTTTGATCGGAGGCCCAAATTTTAATTTTTTGACTAAAACTTACTCTATAAGGAATTTTGCTTGTTATACAGTGCACTCAAAAAAATATGAATTTTATCTAAACTAATAATTTAATTTGCTTGGATCAAATCCTATCATAAGAACTGCAAAATCAGTAAAAAAGTCAAGTTGCGGAGTTACACAAGGGTCTGTTCTAGACTCGGTTCTATTTTTGCTACATATTAATGATTTGATAATTTGGAAGTTGTACACTCTTTGCCAAGACACCACCATTTTTCCGTGGATAACACTGGTTTCTGTTTAATGCACGAGTCCTTTTAGGTATCTAAAAGATTCACAGAGCCGTCCCAGCAGGAAAGAAAGAGAAGAAGTGGCTGATTTAAAAAAAGAGCTAACTGAAGCTAAAGAATTGATGAAAATGAAAGACACAAAGAACGGCTCCACCCAAGCTCGCCTCCGAAATCAAATAAGACAGTTAGAAAAAGAAAACAACGATCTCAAGACAAATATGGAGAAATTACAAAAGGAAAATGCAAAGTTGACCGTTACTAATAAGGTTAGAAAACCATCTGAGGTAAAAATGTTACATGAAATCAACAGAAACTTAACCAAACTCACAGAAGAAACATTAAAGAACAATCTGAATAAGCCTGACAAATGTAATAATACACCAAATAGCGAAGAAATAAAGTCTGCAAAAATTTCAAAGGACACATGTACCGACAATAAAGAGGTAGAACCCTCATCGCCCAGGGTAAGTTTATCATCAGGTATCAAAGCAAATGGTAATTTGCTTAATTCTAGGGGAAGAAGAAACATGCGGCTTCATTAAAAAATAAGCATGCAATAGAACTTACTAGCAGTGACGAAACAAATGGAACTAATATGACAACTTTTGCAAATTTTTCTTTGGAAAAGCAGTACGAAAATGTCTTTGGACAGGTGTCTAGCCCCAGAACTAATAACAGCATTAGTGATTCAAAGCGGGGTAAGTAACGCCTTTATGTTGACCATATTTGGTAATTTTTCATAGACGTCATATGACCTATTCATGACTGTTTTTGATGTACAAGTGACGTCTTTATAGTACTTATTTTTAAAATAATGTCATAATAAATTTACTTTCATACATTATTGCCCTGTTAGTGCAGTAAAAAAAGACCAAATAAATGATGAGTTATATCTTGTAACAGCATTTCATACCTTCTGGGTTATCACCAGGAGTATATACAAAGAGTTTAATAAATAGAGAAGACAAGCTGGCGATTTGCCGGGAGTCGCGGTTTGGTTGCCTTGGAGAAGGTAGGCTCTTCGTCCTTGGCGCACATCCGGCACACCTCTCGTACCCTCTCTCTCCACTGTTTTACAAAGCAACACAGCCTTACCCGGCGCTCTTTGATTTCCAACAAATAACGTCAATTGTCGCCACCCCTCATGAACTATGCGGCAGAGAGAACGAACCGTGTGAGAGGAATGAGAAGCCTACAGCCTCCCGCTGCTTATACATTACGCTTATGGAGTTTTTCTCTTCTATTTGTTAAACTCTTTGAGTATATATCTGAGTTTTGAAGTTCCAAAGCCTATTGCGTTTTTTTTATGAACAATTTCGTTTTTTGAAAAGCGTTTTTTTAGATAAAAAGTTGAATATCTCCGGTTCTAGAGGTTCGATCGGGACAAACTAAAAACCAACAACCTTCGCAATAAAAATTTCAACAAATCTGCGTTGGTTTTGGGTCATTTGAGTACCTACAAAATGGAATAAACTGGATAAAAAGCTATGTTTTTTTCATTTTAATGTCCAGGGATGTCTGGAGTTCTGATCGGCTTCACACTTTCAGAAAATATACCTTTTGTTAAAAACAAGACACTCTGAAATTTTGGTGTCCAAATATTGAAACTTGTGGACACAAATGAATTTGTTATTTGAAATTTGAATTGCCCGCCATTTTGTGCCATTGAGTCCAAAACGGATCTTTTTACTTCCCTCGCATGCCAAAGGGAAGTATTGTATTCGAGAAAAAAATCACCCTCCGAGATTTTTTCGGATTCTGACGTTTTAGAACACGTAGATTTCGAAAATATAGGTTTTTCTGTCTGTCGGTGCATTTACTAAAAAAACTACTTGACGGAGAGCAGTCAAATTTGGTAGGTAGTTGACGCTACTGTCAGCGAAGAAATGGTAGAAATTTCACTGGAAAATATACAGGATGGACCGAATAAAGGAAATAAATAGTGAAAAAAATTTTTTTTTACTCAAATTTAAAATTTCCACGTTTCATGACGCGCTAAACCTGTTTCAGAAAAAAAAATGTTGAAAATTTTTTTCACCAACATTTTTGAAAAATTTTTTACCAAGATGAAAAAAATTTTTTTTTGCTCAACTTTAAAATTTCTACGTTTCATGACACGCTTAACCTATTTCAGGAAAAAAAAAAATGGAAATTTTTTTTCACCAATATTTTTGAAAAAATTTTTTACCAAGATGAAAAAAAAATTTCTTTCTTCAAATTTAAAATTTCCACGTTTCATGGCATTTTAAGCCTAATAAAAAAAAAATTATTTTTGAAAAATTTTTTACTACTAAAATAGATGAAAAAATTGTTTTTCTTTCATCAAATTTAAAATTTCCACGTTTCATGGCATTCTAAGCCTGATTAAAAAAAAATTGAATTTTTTTTTACCAACATTTTTGAAATTTTTTTTACCACCAAAATAGATGGAAATTTTTTTATTTCTTCAAATTTAAAATTTCCACGTTTCATAGCGTTCTAAATGTATTTAGAAGAAAAATTAGAATTTGTTTTTACTATTTTTAAAAAATAACTATATTCCGATTATTATTCTCAATGTCATTTCGTAATTATTAATTTTTACTTCCCTCGCATACCGAAGGGAAGTATTGTATTCGAGAAAAAATCACCCTCCGAGATTTTTACGGATTCTGACGTTTCAGAACACGTAGATTACGAAAATATAGGTTTTTCAATTCCGTCAGTCTGTCTGTCTGTCTGTCTGTTGGTGCATTTACTAAAAAACTACTTGACGGAGAGCAGTGAAATTTGGCAGGTAGTTGACGCTACTGTCAGCGCAGAAATGGTAGAAATTTCACTGGAAAATATACAGGGTGGACCGTCTAAACGGAATAAATAGTGAAAAAAATTTTTTTTCGTTCAAATTTAAAATTTCCACGTCTCACGACGCGCTAATCCTATTTCGGGAAAAAAAATTTTTGAATATTTTTTTCACCAACATTTTTGAAAAAATTTTTACCAAGATAAAAAAAAATTTTTTGTTCAAATTTAAAATTTCCACGTTTCATGACACGCTAAACCTATTTCTGAAAAAAAAAAATTTTTGAAAATTTTTTTCACCAACATTTTTGAAAATTTTTTTACCAAGATGAAATTTTTTTTCTTTGTTCAGATTTAAACTACCCACGTTTCCATGGCATTCTAAAACTATTCAAACAAATTTAAAAATGTTTTTGAAAAAATTTTTTAAAAATTTGAAAACATTTTTAATCTATTTTTCACTACTATAGAATAGACGAAAAATTTGGTTTGCTCAAATTTAAAATTTCCACGTTTCATGACATTCCAAACCAATTTCGGAAAAAAAATTTTTGCAACATTTTGTTACCAGTTTGGAAAAAAAATTAACACTAGAATAGATGGAAACTTTTTTTACTCAAATTTAAAAGTTTCACGTTTCATGACATTCTAAACCTATTTAAAAAAAATATGTAATTTTTAAATCTTAAACTTCTTTTACCACTATTATAGAATAGACGGAAACTTTCCTTTTTGCTTAAATTAAAAATTTCTACGTTTGACATTTTAAACCTATTTCAGAAGAAAAAATTTAAATTTTTTTTTTAACATTTTTGAAAAATTAAAATAAAAATGAAATTTTTTAACCACCACTATACTTCCACTCCAATGCGCGAATGTTGGATTGATGTGACGGATGGCAATAATATCTGACATATACACCTATTATACTTTTATTGAAAAATGTACAGGGTGGTCATCCCAAGAAATAATTCAGTCATGGTGGACATTTGTAAAGGTATTGGCGCAAGCCTGCCATATGTGGCACCTGTTATTTAGTATTGAGCTTTTGCTGTTGGATGAGCAATCTGTATATTTTTTTGACCAAAACTTATCAAGTTTTCTTTGTAATAATAGCAATAACTATATTCCGATTATTATTCTCAATGTCATTTCGTAATTATTAATTTCTTAGAGTGACCGCCATGCACAAATAACGAGGGAAGTTCTGTGTAAAGACCTTTACCGATTTTTTAGAGTGACCGCCATGCACAAATAACGAGGGAAGTTCTGTGTAAATACCTTTACCGATTTTTTTTTCAAAATGTATTTCTGGACGCCAGTTTTCCAATGACATTAAAAAAAAATTTTTGCATGGTAAGGAATAATATATTTTCTGCATATTTGTCACCCCAAAAGTCTTGTAAACTTGCATTCATTACTTCCGCTATAGTGCGATAATTTGTAGCTTCTGTAACTTTTGAGGTGATCAAGTGTGCACTCATTTCACTATTTTCGTCCAATGCAACCAGTAACACATTCGCTACCTTCAACCCGCACGCATTGATTGTTTTGTCCACGCTGAGCCATATGTACTTTCCATGTAGTTCACAAGAAATTTTCTGTTTAATATTTTCGTATTCCGTACTTGCATATATCCTACAATTCGCTGACGATAATTGTCTTGTGTCCCATGGGAAAAATTTGAGTGAAACCGTTGAAAACCTACAACACCTCTCGGACAACACAATATTCTAGATGAAGAAATGGCGAACTATACCAAATCCAAATAAATCTCACCTTATTATATTTAATCATAAAATTTCCTACAATTCTCCATCGATCAACCTACTTCAGCAAACACTCCATCCTTCATTATCATGCAAATATCTAGGAGTAAATATTGATAGCAAATTAAATTTTAAATTGCACGCCAGACTTTGCAAACAAAATATCATAACAAGAACCAAACACTTTCGATCGTTAACTTATAAAAATGAAGGAATAGTTACACAAACGGCTTGCAAAATTTATAAAATGGTTTGTCGACCAATACTAGAGTATGGTTTTATATTATTTGGAAATTGTCGGAAGCCAGCTTTAAACAACATCGAAGTAGGAGAGAGATGCAGTCTGAGGAAAATTACGAAGATTAGACACCCCAACAACCCCTTGCATAATCCCTCTAACAACCTTCTTTATCAAAAAACCCATATTGAACCTATTCTCTCCCGATTCAAAAGACTATCACAAAAATTTGCCAACAATTCACTTAACATCGAAATTATAAATCCTTTAATTCACCAAACCAATCCCAACATCCCTCCTAAAAGAAAATTCCCTACACAATCAATCTATGAATCCATTATATTGCTACGTAGTGACTAATATCAAAGATTAGAGAATTAACAAGATAGGACAGTCAGACGGAGAAGACCAAATAGACGAAGACAGTTGCGCACTCCAATTTAAAGGGATTTCTCTACTGAGTTAAAGCACAGTTAAAGGGACACGACATTATTTATACATGGGTATAATATGGTTTTGACAATCAGCTGATGCTTGATCAGCTGAGTTAGATCTTTTGTTAGGAGTGTTCGGATTTTCTTTGCTGTGTGATATTTTCAAAATAAAATGGAATATAAAGACAATAATATTAGTAAACGAGGAGTGGGTGGAATGCACTGCATTTTCAAAGGTTGTAAAAAAAGAAAGGTTAAGTCCAAGTAAAACATATATTTTTTAGAGTACCTAAAGATGAAGCAAGGTAAAACTATGTCAAAAATTAAAGAATTCTCTAATCTTCGTCTATGTTATGTATTAATAGTGATAGCCTATTGCTTTTTAAAGCCAAAGTAGGATTTGTTTTATAAAACTGGAAATTACGAATATATGCAGTATTCAATGTTTACTAACGTTTTAAATAAAATATATATTCTTCTAGGTAGATATATATATATATATATATATATATATATATATATATATATATATATATATATATATATATATATATATATATATATATATATATGTGCATTTGTATCTTGTCCGCCTCCTTATATATTTCGGGCGCCCGCACCTCCACTAGAACTAATAGTGATAGAATAGTTCTGTTTGTATATATATAACCGCCATATTTCACTTACCAAGGGCACGTCGAGAGGGGAAAGGATTTCTGTAATTTTTTACATACACTTTTTTGTTCATACGATTGGTATGTTTACACCTCGTTACATAAATAGTACCTCTCTGACTCAATGTATATAAAACTGTTATACATAACGGTAGAGTTTGCCTCCTTACAGGTTGCCAGATTTCTATAGTAAACAAATGCTCTAGCGCTTGCGCAGTAGAACTGTGCGCTCATGTGCATTTGATATTATGATTATTTAATATTGTCTAAATTGTACTTTACCAGGCACGTTCGTGTTTTTCCCGGTATTAAGTGATTATCTGTTTTAACATGAGCCGTTCACGGTAACAATCGATAAATATTAACATTCATGATTTTTATCCACCTTAAGTATGTTTAAATCTTACTTTTCATATTCGCTAATGTTATTTTCAAAAGAACAACTTATTAATATCAACAGATTCCGTTACTTGTATTTTAACTTATAATCTATACTCTATTCGAATTTCAAATACATATCGCATAAATTAAACGAGAATAATAACATCGCAAAGGGCATTACTGAGAAATCTGCACATAACATATGAACCATGTTAAAATGAAGGAATGAATTTACTTATATTTTGAACTGTAAAATATTAACAAAGTGGACAGGAAATACATACACATTATTTTGATAAACTGGAAGTATTGGATTATAATTAAAAAAACCTGGCTGGAAGATTGAACTGACGAGAATTTTATTACCATTCGACTAATAGCATCGCGGGAACGTTATCGCACATGCACATGCTTGTCATTGTTAACGTAATATGCATTTGAAATCCGAATAGACTATAAAGACAAGGCGAAAACCTCGCGTTCGTAAGAAAAAAATGTCCCAAACGATTTTTTTGCATATTCACGTTCGAGACATGCCCCCGAATAAGGATCAAGATTTTGCCGGACGAAATTCTGGTCCAAATTTGTTTAAACTATTTTTTTTTGAACAAATAAGAAAAATCGCTTTTTTTACTCGAATTATTATTAGTCGAGCGTTTCCGACTTATATACAGACTGTCTATTTTACGAGGGCCACACCAAATATCTCGCTTAATATCTATTGTAGAAGAATAAAGTTTTAGAAAGAGTTATCCCATTTTTTGTGAGCTATTTTCAGCAAAAAGAAATTTGAAATCCATAGCCTACTTTATGAGATATATTACAAAAATCGGAAAAATAGGAAAACCACAAACGGTTATAGCTTCCTTATTTGAGGAGATACGAAAAAAGTTAAAGGAATGAAAGTTGACGGCAAAGACAATAAGAATAATAACGTGTAACAAAAAAATCGAAAAATGCAGTTGGCTTTGACATACGCTATTGTGCACAAATGAAAAATACATATCTCAAAGTAGGCCATGACGCCATTAATTCCGTTATTTTTTTCTCATTCCAACGATATAAAACATGTCACGGAAATTTTAACCGATAGTGTCAATATTTAATATTTTACGAATACCACAATTCATATAATTGAATCGTAACGATCAGCTGTGCCATAATTAGTGAAAAACAATGTATACAGTTATTAATAAATTTGACAGATTGTCACTGTTGTATGTTGCGTTGTCGAGTTCTAAGACAAATTTTATATCAGTAATTATGGTGTACACCAATAATAACAAATTCGATATGATTAGCATTTATTGTCAGTGCAATTTTGACGCTGAGATGGCAGTCACGGTTTACGGAGATAGATTTCCAGATGCTCCGCAGCCAAATCGAACTATGTTTAGGAAGTTAGTTCAAAATCTAAAAACGCACGGTTCATTTTCATTTCAAAAAGTAGTAAGGCGAGCGCATGTTGCGGATAATGTAAGAAAAGTGAATAGAGTAATGAATTATGTTAACCAAAATGAGGAAACCTCTTTGAGACAAATTCAGAGAAACTGTCGCATAAAAAAAGACAGTGCAAGAAAATTATTGAAAAAAAACGGATTTCGATGCTACAAAATGAGGAAAGTTCAACATTTAAATGAGGGAGATAAGCCAAGGAGAGTAAGATTTTGTAGATGGTTATTAAATAAGAAAAGGAATGACGCGCTGATATGTAGCAAAATTCTTTGGTCGGACGAATCAAATTTTTCTAATAATGGATTTTTCAATAGAAATATGCATTATAAGTGGACACGAGAAAATACACATTGGTGCAGAGAGACTGCTTTCCAAGAAAGATTTTCTACGAATGTTTGGTTGGGACTTTTAGGGACTAAAGTAATTGGACCTTATTTTTATGATGGCAAATTAACCGCTCGTAGATGCCTTAATTTCCTGCAAAACGAATTTCAAGATTTTCTTTATGAATTAACAGTGGCAGAAAGATTAAATTATTCATATTTTTAACAAGATGGGGCTCCACCTCACACTGCTGTAATATGTACAAATTATTTAAATCAAGTTATGCCAGATAGCTGGATAGGCACCTATGGACCCATTCTATGGCCAGCTCGATCACCAGATATTACTCCCTTGGATTTTTTCGTCTGGGGTTACATTAAAGACAAGGTATTTCAAACTGCGTCTGAAAATATTGAGGACATCAAAACCAGAATTCGAAACGCATGTGAGGCAATTACTCCTGAAATGCTCCAAAATGTAATGCGTGACGTGTCTCGTAGAGACACGTTTATGTGTCAGAATGCATGGTGCACAATTTGAGCATTTGTAGTTAGAAAAATAAATACACACAATTTCTTTTCAATATAGTACTAGGTAGTACTGTTATACATAGTTTTTCGTTTTTTTCTTTGGATGTTCGTTTTGTACTTGTATTTTTATTGATGAGATATTTATTGGTTTGTATTAAATTGTAATAAATAATTATGGAATTATATTTATTATAAAGTGAATTTTTACTATTATGGCACAGCTGATTATTACGATTCAATTATATGAATTGTGGTATTCGTAAAATATTAAATATTGACACTATCGGTTAAAATTTCTGTGACATGTTTTATATCGTTGGAATGAGAAAAAAATAACGGAATTAATGGCGTCATGGCCTACTTTGAGATATGTATTTTTCATTTTTGCACAATAGCGTATGTCAAAGCCAACTGCATTTTTCGATTTTTTTGTTACACGTTATTATTCTTATTGTCTTTGCCGTCAACTTTCAAATAAGGAAGCTATAACCGTTTGTGGTTTTCCTATTTTTCAGGTTTTTGTAATATATCTCATAAAGTAGGCTATGGATTTCAAATTTCTTTTTACTGAAATATAGCTCACAAAAAGTGGGATAACTGTTTCTAAAACTTTATTCTTCTACAATAGATATTAAGCGAGATATTTGGTGTGGCCCTCGTAAAATAGACAGTCTGTATAGCTAAAAGTTAAAGTTAAATAAACGGGAAAAACTTTTCGGGATGTTGTAGAGGGAGATCTAAAGATTAGCTGTGCACGTTGGAAACATTGGATTTCGATGTTTTTCACCTAGTTTTCTGGGGTCAAAGTTGCTCTTTTTCGCTGTTTTCGGAACTTTCAATTGCGTATATCTCAAAAAAGTATACTTTTTTGTTTAGAATGTCCCAAAATACCTAAAAAATGTGTTTCCGAACTGAAAAATTTAAATTTGGAGTTTGTTTTAAAAAATTTGTTTATAACAAATTGGGACCACAATTGGGCCTGGAAACATCCGGAACCCTTTAAAGGGACCCTTTTTACATAAGAATCCACAAAAAAATCTTACCGGAATATTTTCGCCAATCGGGCGAAGCTCCTGCCCGGACTATAAACCTCGGTGACAGATAGTAATTGTCTCGTTGGCATGTATACAATTGTCAAAGCCTCCTACGCTATAATATTTATTAAAAATATCAAATAATATCATGAAATAATTAGTTTTAAATTATCGAATTCCATAATATCTTTCGGTAGTAGAAAAAATTTAATACATTACGCGATGCGAAAGCCCTCTTAGATATTAGATATTTTTTGAAAGGCCTTGGCTTCACCTCGGCTATGAAAAAATCACCTCACACCTAAAACTAAACTTCCGAAGCTCGTAATTAAAATAACTATTTTTAATTTGCTTCAAGCTATAAAGGGGTACAAAAATATTTATTTCTGAACAAGTGCTATATGTATTTATCACATTTTTAAAGATGGATCAACGTTATATCTGACAAAACATCTGACATGTAGGAAATTTGTTTAAAATAACAGAAGTTGAGTTTAAATATAGTTCTCAGTAATTTTTTCTGCAAAATAAACGTTTTTTATTTCCCAAATTTAAAAAATATAAAAAAACATTCATCTCTAGAAAGTATTATTTCTGTATACAGTGTGTCCCCGGGTGAACCTACTTATACATGTAATTTTCCTTATTTTACATTATAAGAGAAAAAGTCATTTTTCATAAAAAGTTTTGCTTATCGCGAAAAGTCATTAACCATATTCAGACTTTCAAAATAACATACAGGGTGGTTAGCAAATTAGGAAATGTGAATTTGTGCCAAGAGTAAAGTATTAGTTTTTTGAAAGGAATATAAAAATGTTACTGAAAGAAGTTGTTTCTAATGTTAATAGTAGTCCAGATATGTCGTACCTCAAAGTTGATATTTTTGCACAAAAATATCAACTTTGAGATACAACATGGTACAAATTTACGTTTCCTTATTTGCTAACCACCCTGTATGTTATCTTGAAAGTGTGAGTATGGCTAATGACTTTTCACAATAAGCAAACCTTTTTATGAAGAATGACTTTTTCTCTTAAAATGCGAAATGAGGAAAATTCTAAGTAGAGTTAGGTCCATCCGGCGACACACTGTATAAAAGTCATTTATAGTCTTAGTAAGATAATTTTAGTTAGGATGTCTACAGATATATATATAGGAATAGTATGCCTCTTTACTCGGTTGCCAAGTTTATGAGGTGAAATCGCTACTTTACTGTAAGGAAGCTTTTAATACCTATATATATCAAATGTATAAAACAGCAGCGCCACCTGGTAAAAAATGTAGTGGACTATGGTGTATGTTTATATATGTTTATAGGTATTTCCTGCCTCCGAAAAAAGTGTCGTTAAATGCTTTTATCTCTCTATCTCTTCCTTTTTTGTCATAATCTGCCATGCGCACAAGTAAAGCTGATCATTATTGATAATAATGAGTCATGAATTTACTGATTATGAAGACATTCGCGATGAAAACAACACAAAACGTCTCCGACTCCGAAATCGGAGTCGAACTAGTAAAATTGGAGGCAAACACTTCCTAACAGTATAACATTCGGAGGCGTATAAGTACTAAATGCATGTATATATATATATATATATATATATATATATATATATATATATATATATATATATATATATATTGTTCTATATTCTGATATCTATTTTATTTTTTATACGTTCGAAATTACTTTTTAAAAGTAAATTGAAATGATTTTATTGAGCGCCAAACAGTTTCTTAAAAGCTGTTAATATTATAGACTATAGAACACCATTAGCATGACCATCTACAATCTATAGAATGACTCTTACTCTGGGTCCAACGAAGTCGGTTCAATAAATGCTCATCGATCAAGATAACAATCTAAATAAATCAAACTCAGTATTGAACGAACAAAGTATTAATTTATTAACAAATTTGAACTTGGAATGTAATTAACAAATTTAAATAACAAAATCTAACTTAACTAAAATGATAAATATGGCCTTTATTTAAAATAAATATGTACCATGGATTTCTGATATAGTAAAGCTTTACCTTGTCTTTCTTTCGACTCGAGTAATGTTATATTATAACCTCTAACTGGTTATTATGATCCTTGAAATATTATGTCACTTGACTGACTTTTTAACCTCTCAAGGCTTCTTCTTCTTCTTCTTTACTGGATTGACGTTTGTTTCTAACCTCCAATTTATTTTCAAGATTTTCTTGAAGTATTTCTATCACTTGCTTGACGTTTGAAATTTCTTCACCATATAAATTTGCTAACTGGATTAACAAATACTTCCCTCTTCTAAATCTGCTTTCCGGATAATCTACTTCGTAATACTTTCAAAGTATACTCACTTCTTATATTTAATCAACTTTTACAATTTATTCTTGATATCAATATATCTGGATTGTAATATCCTAACCTTCAACTTATTCACCACTTTTATTTTCAATTTATTATTTATTCTTGGATGAATATATTTCGCAGCTCGCTGTTCAGCGGTGTGTGATCCACTGATTTGTTATTTTTAGTCGTTTCAATGGGTTAATTTCCAATATTTCAATTGTTTTTTTCTATTTTGATCTAATATTTCAAAATTTAATTTTAATTTAAAATACAAACTATTCAGTTTTGTCTGTTCTTTATATTAATTGAATACTATTTTTAATTCTTTAATTTTCCTGATAAGTTTCTTATTCTACTTTTCAGGATTAAGTGAATAATTGTATTACTCGAAATATATTGACATATTACATACACTTTCTTAAAATCTACTTATAACTACAATTAACAATTCCAATCTCAAATAAATACTAATTCATACATTTAGATGAATAGCAATGATAAACACAAAATGCTAGTAGTTAAAAACGTACTGCAGTTGTCCATACTGACAGAATACTTATATTATAAACTAAAACAAGAAATTGATACGCCACCAAACATTTAACATCATACTATTAGTCCTTTCTTTCTGCATGATGTGAAATATCATTTACAAAACACCTTTCTGCAATGATATTTGAAAATATCTTAAAACTTAAAATGTCATTCAGTGTTTTGTAATATATGGACTTACTATTTCTAAAATAATCACGCTGCAATGCAACTACTGTTAATAGTCTTCCATTCAATATTCATTTTGTGTAGATTTGCAGTGTTTCTACACAATTTATGATTTTCAGCCCTAAGTTTTGACATAAATGTCAGATTTTATAAATTTACTTTTTTGTTTTCCAATTTCATTCTAAATCATTTTAAATGAGATTGTGATTCTCTATAGGTTCATGTTTTATTATATACTATTTAGAATAACCTTGTTAAACTAAAATAACTTCATTTTATGTTTATTTAAATATTTTGTTCGTGTTCAATATCAAGTTTCATTCTCTGCATCCTACTCGATGAGAATAAGTGAACTTGAATCAATTAAATAAACCACAGATACTCCTGCTTCTGTATGATCCGTTAAAGTAAAACTGTTATGATTAATTCCTAAAATACATACAAATTTGTGAATTTTATTTATGATTTAAAACATGACACTTAGGTAGTGTTCCACAGTGTGGATATACAGCAATATATATATATATAGGTATATATGAATTTAAATACAAGATTATTTCACTTTTGTCTTCTTTGCTTGATAAGAAGTATAATATAAAATATAAATTTAAGATGAAAGAGAAATGTACTGAACTTTTGAAATGATGTGACATCTGACACTGTTAAAATATTTTTAAGTCTAGTGGATAATTGATTAAATTCTTATTATCGGCTTCAGGGATATTATCCAAATGAAAAGATATGCATAAGCGTAAAATTTTCTCAAAACTTTCATACATCCACAGTGTGCTCATGAAAAAAATATGCAACAAGATAGACATACTTAGGTACTCCATTTTGGTTTACTAAAAGGTGGTCCTTCAAAACAAATAAATTTTGTGAGATCAATAAAACAGATTTTTTTTTACTCCTTTTTTAAAGTATAGGTACATCTGGCACATCTAAATAACAGTAAATAATATTATTTTATTTATACACACAATTAAAATTATATATATCATATAAACTTTAAACATATATATATACCTACAGAGGTATGTATATAATTTTAAACAGTAAATTATTTGAGCCATGAAACTGATAAAAGAAAATCTAAAATTAATTACAACCAGGCAAAATTAAAGTGCAGCTAAAGCAAAGATTACACAGCCCCACAAAAAAAAATCTTTTTTTGGAACTGCTATCGAGACAACTGTATCCCTATGTAATTTTCGACGCTGAATCCGAATCCGTGGTCAAAAAAAATCGTACACCCCTAAAATCAACCCCTAGGGCTAAAAAACACTCCTGGGTCAAAATGTCTTAACGCTCCACGAATAGTCTTAAATCTCAATAAATCGAATTAAATATAAACATTCAAGTATATAACGCATAAATACAGAGTTAACACTACTTTCCATTGAAAATCACCTCCATGATTGGGTGAAAACTACCCCTCACACAACAGGAAATTTAAAAGAACTGCAGTGATTGAAAAAAGCTTACGATGCCCAGTTATATTAGAAACAGTATGTAACTGCATTAGTTTCGATGTGATGTTCAAAAACTACACCCCCATAGAGTGGCGGAAATCACCCCTAAATTTAAATTGATAAAATGATTAAACATTTTAAATCTTTAGGGTGCAATATGAGCATGAAATTTTCTCGATTCCCAGAAAATTTACATATTGGCATATTACTGTTGGTCCTTAAAAAGAGAGACGCCTGAAAAGCATAAACCACAGTCGGTCAGAAGATCATTCGAAAACAAATCCAAAAGATATTACAAAAAGAAAGTATAAATTTAATTGAGTTTAGACTGCGGGTAAATTTTTGTTACTTCATAATATGGGTACTTTTCAAGTACGTTGTCTAAGATTATTCTTAAATAAGAACATGCAGATGTTTTGAGCTTTTCTAAAAGATACTGCAACTATTTTTTGAATTTTTTGTTATGTGAGGAGTAATTTTCACCCTCTCATGGGGATGTCACTGAATGACTTTGGTGCAATTCACCTCCAAACTGCAGTGCTGCATATATTTAGCATTGATTAAAATAGAAATCACGAGTACAAAATTTTTTCCCCGATATAGGGGTGGTTTCCGCCACTCTATTGGGGCAAATTTTGAGCATCGCATCGAAACTAATGCAGTAACGTACTGTTTCTAAAATAACTGGGCCTCGTAAGCTTTTTTGCAATCACTGAGCTTTTTTAAATTTCCTGTTATGTGAGGGGTAGTTTTCACCCATTCATGGGGGTGATTTTCAATGGAAAGTAGTGTTAACTCTGTATTTGTGTGTTATATATACTTGAATGTTTACATTTAATTCGATTTATTGAGATTTAAGGCTATTCGTGGAGCGTTAATAGTAATTTTTACCCTGTTTAGGGAGTGTTATTTAGCGCTAGGGGTTGATTTTGAGGGTGTACGATTTTTTTTGACCCCCGATTCGGATTCAGCGTCGAAAATTACATAGAGATACACGATACACTTGTCTTGGTAGCAGTTCCAAACATTTTTTTTTATTTGTGGGGCTGTGTTATAGAGTTAATTCTGTAATCTTTTTCTAAAGTATAATCTAGTTTAATAACCACTTGAAGGATGCCCGTTATCTACGAAAGCGTAACTTGGAATGCTTATAAAAATTAAGGGAACTGAGTATAGGTATGTAAGTACACGTAAATACTTCTCTGTTAAAGCTAATCTCATTTATTATTACTTATCACAAATGTTTGCAATATATTTGTTGTAATGAATTACCTGGAATGAGGGCATAAATAAGTATTAAACTAAAGTGTCTACAATTATAAATATTGGAAGTCCCCAAAATAAACATAAATAATATTGATTGTCGGCTACAACAAGAGCCTTATAAATTGTAGGTGCGTATTCCGCTATCGGCACAATAGTAATTCATCGTTATTGTTGTAAACAATAAAATACTTATTGTCTTTGGCAATTCTAAAAAGACCTAACGCCCCTATCACACTTTTTGCAACAAGTTCCACTGATGATAGCTTTCACACACTTCAATCTGAACTTTGTATAATTTGGACATGTAATATTAAGCGCAAAAGTAAAACCGGGAATGTCGTCAGCTGTTTTAACACGAGGATGTAAACAAAACAAAACACGTCACATGCGAACACGTGGCAGAACAGCCGTGGACATTTAACTTTCTAGTTGGTCTCTCGCTCTAATGTTACCTTCTCCGTCTGATTATCACATTGTGGCAACTGCGCGAGCACTCCAATTTAATTGCCGAGGACAATGGCGCCATTACTAAAAGATAAAAGGTTTTCCGCCGGCTGTCCTATCTTGTTAATTCCTTAATCTTTGTTAATATTATTAATTGAATTTGTTAATACACATAATTATCTACTTATATATAATACGTATGTTTTTTTTTCTTTTTTTTTTTTTGTATGACTATAAACACAAGTGTTATATTTGTTATAAAAATCAATGATTGTAAAACAGTATATTGTACATGGGCTGGAAGACCTCGGTCGTTAGCCAATTGGAATTTCCAATAAAGCTTTATACTACTACTATTATTGGGAATTAAGGCGTCATATTTTGCATACCTTATTTTTTAGTATGGTACAACATTTTTATGCAGTAAAAAAAAAGTGCAAGTTCCCTATTATACTAATTAGATACATACCTCTTTTTTTATTGCAGATAGAGTTGAAAAAGTGTTTGAGGATGGCTCGAGGGAAATTAAATACAGTAATGGCAACAAGAAAACCATTTCACCCGACGGCAACTTAGTACTCGTTAAATACTATAACGGTGATGTGAAAGAAACAAATTTACTGGAAAACACACTAAAATACTATTATTCTGAAAACGAAACTTGGCACACACAATTCAGCGATGGAACGGAGCTGTTGGAGTATCCTAGGTAAGACTGTTTTAGTTTTTGTCGCCTAGACTTTTACTAATTTATTTTCAGTGGGCAGAGAGAGAAGAAATATAAAGACGGTAGAAAGGAGATTTTGTGCGTGGATGGTTCACGTGTGCTGAAGTTGTGCGATGGTTCTGAAGAAGTTTTCTATCCGGACGGGTCTAAAATAGTAATACAAAATATTGGTGGTGAAAGAATTCTGTATCTTCCAAATGGACAAAAAGAAGTACACTCGAAAGACCATAAGGTGATTTTTATATTGCACATAAATATTGAACATACAATACTTTTATTTTTAGAGAAGAGAATATCCAGATGGTACTGTAAAAATACTATTTCCTGATGGCACGCAAGAGACGCGGTATGCATCAGGGCGAATTAGAGTAAAAAATGCTAACGGCGTTCTGATCATGGATTCACAAAATTCTATTTCTTGAGTGAAAATTTAATTTTGAACTCGTGATATTAATTTGTGCTATTACTAAAATTACTATTTATGAAATAAGAATAAGAAATTTTATATTTTTATATTTTACTTGCGAGCTGAATAGATATTTTATTTAATGTTGTTTTTCTCACATGTCTTTGATAAACTGGAATTATCATTGTAAGACAGGCATTAATATGTTTGACCTATAAATATTATTTCACAAGCTGCCCCAAAAGTGCTGATGAGACCAGAGTAAACCCAAACAGCAAATAGTTCAATCTTTGTATTATTAAATATTGCTATAGCATATTTGTCAAGAGTCGAGTAAACTTTAAGTAGTCTTGTGTAGAGTTAATAAGTGCGCATACAATTTCATTTACTCTTGACAGACATATAGACCTTTATTAATGCTAGGAAAATCTCACACTTAAAGGTAATTTACAAAAAGTTGGGGCCAAATGTAGAGTTGCATTCCAGGATTTATTTAATCGCAGGAACTCAATTCTAAGATCATGTTTGTGTCGCCTTCGTGGCGTTAGCTTCTTTCTGGATAGGAATCGTTGTACTAATTTTTAAAGCACTTGGAATTTTACCGGTATTAAGAAACATAGTTATTAATTTTAGTATGACATGGCCAATAGATTCAAAAACTTCTTTAACTATTCTACAGTTTAAGGTTTCATATGTATAGACAATTTGTTATCTAAACTACTAACTATTTTTCGCAAGTCTTGCATGGAGAGCATTTCAAAGTTGTCGAATTTTAAATATAAATTATTGTTTAAATTAGACCAAGTTTCAGTACTATTGATACTGTAACAAAAGTCAAATTAAGGGAGCCAAGTCCGGCCCTGTCGCAGTATAATAACCGTATTCCGATCTTGGTAACATTGTAAGGGTCGAGTAAACTATCGTAAAATACCGGTCATAGATACATCTGTTTTGTGTTATTTTAGAGTCCAGGCAACGTGCTTCGTTAACTTTACTCTTTATTAGGTAGTCGACGTTAGCCACTTGTAAACAATAAATAAGCATCCAAATTATTTTATGTCCAATTCTCTTTTCGTTTGTCGAGCTTGTTAAATAAGGACTCGCCGGGTGGTCTAGTGAGATTTTCAGGGCTAAAGCAGTTGATAGAGGCTTCCAGGAACCTATGTAATAGACCATAAGATAGATAGACCACTTAAGGCAGATTTTTTCCCCCATACAAAAGCAAAGTAAGGAACAAAAGGGGTTTTTTTCATCTGTTTTAGTGGTAATAAAAATGTTCAAGTTAGGCCGTAGGATAAATGCCATGGTCCGTTAGGTAATTTCAAATGCGTACGGTTTAAAGTAAAGGAGATCCTAATTGGTCGAGAGTTTAAAGTTTACTGCCCACTTTGGAAACGTATTATTTCGAGGTAGAGATTATCTTCACTTTTGGTTTAACTTCGGTTCGGTCATCATCATCTAGGGTATTAGTAGTATAGTGAATTCTCATTTTGCGAACCTTTTTCAATTTTAAAGTTTAAGTACATTTGTTTCGTATTTTGCCGGTTTTAATAAGTAGAAAATTAATGTGTTGTAATTATTGATCTAGTATTCGGTCGCGATTTAGCTAAAAGATTTGAAATTGCCGCGGACCATTTTAATTCTTGATATAGAGTAATTATCGTTTGTTAATTTATTTAATCGTCTTTAAGTGTTTGTGATTGTCAATTTCATTTGTTTTCATTTTCTTATGTAAATATAGTGGTTTAAGTGTTTTGAGAAATCACGTGTTTTATTTGCTTGTCAGGAAATTAAGTTCATTTTACATTCAGTAAAGTTTGTTGGTGAAGTAACCTGGTTGATGGACACCGAAAAGGATAAAATCACCTAGAAAGCAAAGGGTAAGCACAGTTTTGTTTTCGATGGATATACTATAATATCGACGGAGTTTGCAAAGTGATTGGGCCACTCCGTACTCTGCCAATGGTAATGTCTAATTAAATCATGTAATTAGGGGAATAAAACCCCAGTTATTACAGTGGCGCAGTCTAAAAAGGATGTTTTTAAGGAAAAAATTTGCATAGCCAATTAATATTCAAGTTAATTAATTGAGTCACTGCATTTTTTAGAATTTTCAAAATTCGTCTTTTAAAATGAACCTACGTATTAACATGTCAGTTTTCGTTGTTGATTTTGTATTAAAATTACCTAAGAGAGTTTAAATTAGTGATTTCAAAAAGTAAAAGTTTTTTTTTACTCGTAAAATTATACCAATACGTTGAGAATTTCATAGAATTAATTTATTTTGCTAGAGTAATGATTTGTGAATGTGTCAGGTGAAGCAAATTAAAAGTAGAGGTGAAAAATAGGATATTATCATTGGTGGGGCATATTGTAGTATATGTAAGAACGGCTTGTGTTTAATTCCTAAATAGCAAAGTAAAAAAAAAAAATACCCTGAAACTTAACTACAATAGGCAATTCATAAGGTTATATGTGTATAAAAGAATTAAGGTTGTGTCAAAGCAATAAACAAAGTATATGTAGAAATTAGTGCTCCTATTTACCGAGTGTTGAGAATAAAAAGGGAATTTTACTGATCTGTTGTGAAGTAGGGCATTTAGCGAAACGATACGTAGAGATATATTGTCGAGTAAAATTTAAAAATACGGACCTAGCGTTAAATTATTGCAGTAAACGAGGTTATTGCACCCTCGTTCGGACAAAACCCTATTTATAAACTTAGGTACCTGTAGGAGTTGGTCATCACAAAGAGTAAATACCGAGCAAATTGCAGTAAAATAAATAGTAACTACATTAGCCAAGGAAAGTGGCACGAGATAAATAAGATTTTATTTAAAAAGTAAAAGGACAATTCGTCCAGGGATTATTATAATATACGGGTTGATGCAATCAGTAGCTAAAATAGGTAGAAATGTTGGATAGCTAAGCATGACACGGGAACCACGTTATAAAATTATTTATGCACAGAAACAATTAGCACTGTCGCACAGGTAGCGAAGATAAACAAGTCATTGTAATTCGAAATAGGAACTTTTCGCGGGAATATTCACTTTAGATAGATAGAGTATATAGGTCACTCAATGAAATAAATTACGGTTGATTTCCAAATGTATGATATACCGAAAACCTAAGTTACGTAAGCGAAAACCGTGTTTTTCAAGGTGTTTAGGTGATTTTGTTGTAAATTGAAATATGTGCATTCCCCAAATTAAATTACTCTGTTAGAATAACTTACTATAACTTCACGTTAACAGCAATTACACGAAAGAAAGTACAGAGAATTTAAGTAGGTAGGTCATTCAGGCAGAAAACAAGAGCTATTTATATCTTTTGATTATGGTTGGTTCTCACTTTAAAGTAGTAGTAATTCAATATTTTCGTAAGTCAAAGTAAGTAAGGAATAAAATGTTAAAATGCTAGCCAGAAAGCAATCTAGAGTACTTATTTCCTTTCAGAGAGACAGCTTACCGCGGAAATTGTAATAGTACATTTTGTGCAAGATACGCTAAAACGAAACCAAAAGAATCGCAATTAGACTATCGAAGAAAGTGAAATTTAGAAATATAAGCTATGTTAATGTACATAAATTTCCCTCTGGCTACACGTTCAGTCCAAGATATACTTTTTCCAATAGTTCGTTTGCTTGTTTCCCAATTGTGTAATTGTTTAAGTAATTGATTAATGATTTATCGATAAATAATAAGAACTTAAAAATATTTTTTTTTTATACAATTTTGGTTACAGTATCCCTTATTATTATTTTTTTGTGCTGCGACATCACATGCACAATTGGTTACAGGTAAAGTAGTTTGTTTTTTGTATTTGGGTTAATAGAATTGGTTAGTTTAGAGAAAATTTGCCCTTTCGCTTGAAAAGTAACAGAAGTATTTTTTTTTTGTGTGGTTGAAAAATGTCTCGAATTAATTTACATAAATGGTTTGAAATGGTAAGAACGAAAATTTTTTTTTAAGATTAAATTGGTGTTATGAAACCGAGTTATGCGTTGTACATTTACATATTTTGATCAAAATTACACAGAGAATTTAACTAATTCACGTCTGGTTAGGTCTTTTTTTTTTAGGGATATGACCAGTTCTAGAATATATCTCATGAGTAATTAATCTGTTAAATATAAAGAACTAGAGATAAAAATCGCAAATTTTAATATTGCCTGGAAGGTCAAAGTAATAGAGGGCACGTACAAAATTTACCGCTAAAATTTGCATAATCACTACAGGTAGAAAGTTACCGATAGGGTGGAGCCTCTAAATTTGGAGAAATTAATTTTCGATTCATGAATTAAGCCAGGTGCAATCACCTGTTTCTTTTCGGAATGCAGGAAACAAGGAAATTACCTAGGGTTTTGTTGTTTCTGAACCATTTACGGGGGAGACAGTGCACGTACTGCTTATTGATTGGCGAGTCTGTATATGTATATAGGCATATGTGTACGGATATGAGTGTGTACATGTCGAGTATATAGATAGGTGAAAATGTATGAATTTTGACGTAGGTAGATGAGAATGAATATCTATAGGTAAATAGGCATGGAGGCGTACTAATGTATGTGTGAGTATACATGTATAGATGAGCAGATATATAATTTTTCTTTATTAGACGAGTAGAATAAACAGAAATTAATTAGTATCCAAATTTAGAGACTCAGAAATCGCGACAGAAGAGAAAGAAAAGTATACATTGCAGTTCAGGGGGCATATAAACCCAGCGTTATAGAATAGAAATGCACCGTATGGGTCCAGTCAATAATTTTGCGCGAGGTATTCTCAAAGTGAACGGAATTGGCGCGTTATTGTTATCAGACAAATTAATTAAAATTAATTAAATAAATAGTACACCTATGGTTAGAGTGCAGGGTCAGGGTGATATAAGAAAAAGCAGAGGTACGCAGAGAAAGTTAAGGTTTTACCTGAAGGGCTCTTCTGAGATAACTTTGTGAATTGAATATTGTTAGTGAATAAAAGGATAGATGATGATCGTAGAGTGGAGTTATGCTGAGAGTCCAACAAGGATTTAGAAATATTTCTTTGTTGTTAAACATGGCAGACAAAATTCAAGACAAAAACCGGGGTAAGAAGTTGCTGATAAGAAATTTGCAGTCTCAGGTGTTCCACCTCTGGAAAATTTAGAGTTTAGTTAATATGAATAAAGGCAATCTTAAGGGCAATAAGCTTTACAGGTGTAATAAACGTTTACAGGGGCGTGCCAATACAGGCAATTTAGTCACAGAAAGCTTGGATACAATGTCGTCCGTAACCCCAATGATGATAGACAGTAATAAATCGGAGGCCAATACATTAGAATAGTAGGTACATGCCAGTAAATTAAATTTTATAAATTAATTAATGTAGAGTACATTTTTGGAAATAAAACAATACAGAGAGCCCATCATTTTCGAATTATACAATTAGAATATTTACGTTTTGAAGAAAATATCAGAGACGATAGAAAGATAAGAAAAGAAAATTTTTATTTAATTTTTTGGATTTCATTTTGATTTTTGTTTTCTTTTGGGCCAAAATCATGCTATTGTTAAAGAGGCTGAGCTCATTCAGGAGCATATGGTAAACATTAGGTAGAAAATATAAGAAATAGCTTTTAGACTATCATTTTGTGTTAGATAAGAGGCATATAGTTGCATAATTTCAGTTTCTTTGTGTGGCCTAAGTGTTTTATTCAAGTCAAAAAGAGTTACGGATATTCTCTGATTATTATAAGATTAAATGTAGATATATCGAGTTTATACAACTCTAGAAGAAGTTAGGGCATTAACAAGACAAATATTTTTTTCCCTTTAGATAGAATGATGAGTGAAATATGGCATTGAGTTTTAAGAATGGTGATAAAAGAAGAAAAAAAAAATATTGCACTGGGTAACAGTTTTAGCTAGGGTGATTTTTATGAATTTTATTTTTATAAAATTAGAGGCTTTAGTAATAGGTACGAAAACCTGGAGGAGAACACCGGCCGTGAGACTGTGAATTTTCTTTTTGGGGTCCAACAAATGAGTAGGGGGGAGATGAACAAAAAGAGGAGATGAGAGAAATACCGAGGATAGGGACAAATGGAAAGAGAAGGTTTGGTATAGACTAATGCAGTGTCGCTTTTCTTTTCAGGTCCAGGAAATATGATGTATTTTTTTGTTCTCATCTCATGTTTTACATTTAGGGTTTATTTCTTTTTTTTTGTTTTTCCTTCTCCCCTACCCATGTAAGCGGATAGGAATTCCGGATCGCCGTATGTCGGGTAAATTGTGACGAGCACCGAACGAGATAGAGATGAAGTATAGTTAAGGAGTGTTCAACATACAGGGTATTCGCTAGTTGCGTGTCGAAGCAAGTAATTTATAAAGAAATAAGTATACGGGAAACGTTGATGTTAGTAGAAATACTCCCTTTCTTTCAACTATGACCAGGTAATATATCCAAGAGATATATTTGGCATAATAAGCACATTTTACCCCCTCCCCAAAGTTATGACAACGGGTTAGCGGAGCAGAACTGAAATTTTGAAGTAGGTTTAGTAATTGCTCCAAAGGAAATGGAAGGTTAGTTTTTTCCAATATGGTCCTAAGGTTGGACTGGGGTGAAATGAACTTATGCGGTTGTAGTTTAACCTTTTAACCAGTGACGGGCTCTCCAAAGGACAACAGATTATAGAAAACAATAATCCAGCAGGAGGAGTAGCGTTCGCTGTCTCCGACAGTGACTGTTTGCTGCGAGCGGATCGGAGCGATCGTTGCGGGAATAGCCGGATACCCCGAGTAGGAGAGGTGATTAGGGCCCCAAGCCGCGTGGCCACAGAAATACGCCCTTCAGATGTATGGTACCACTCAGACTCTGCCGTGGTGAACAAGTCTACGACTCCTGGGACACCACCCGAAAAACGTACGACAAGTTTGACAGTACCGCGACACGGGGCAACTCATACGGATATGATATAAGGAATTGGGGGTTGCACCGCGGATCGCGACTGTCAAACTGAAGAGATCATGCAATAGCCCAAAGAATTCCACGACTACGCTGACTACAACTTCCGAGTCGAAAAAGCAGCAAATGGGGGGTAGTTTCAGAAACACCCAGATGATGCACGATTTCGTGAAGACGCACATATTCCAACAGTCTAAGCTACGACTTAGTTTTTCAATGAATACCTGGTCGTGGAAATTCTCAATCACTACAATACCACAGACATTTCTCACTCCACCCCCCCCTCCTTATACACTTGGTGTCTGTCCGAGGTTAGCCCGATTTCGGAACAGTGCCCCGGCAAGACTCCTTATACGGCTAAGGATGAGAGAAGAGGGGACAGGGATCACTTGGAGGGTTACAGACTGAAAAGGGTAGTGCGTATTAGAGTAGTTATTTCTACTAATAAAAACACGTTATGGGACAGCAAGGCAACTAGTGAAACGTCAAATCGATACAAGAAACAGCCGCGGAATCGAAGGAAAGATACGGACCGGAGATTACGTAACCAAGATCGCGCCGTTCCTATCATCCATCCGGGGCCACCGATTGTTCGCGTTCCGAAGGAACGTTTTTTTTGTCTGTAATTTTTTTTGTGTTTTTCTTTAAGTTTAATTCTAGGTCAGTAAGAAGGTTTAGGGCCACGAACACGCCAGGGGACCCGCAAACTACGCGCCGACCGAGGTAGGGACACGGATCTCCACAGGGGAAAAACCACAACAGAGAGGGCATCAGGACGAACACCCCAGTCAGGAGAAGGATCCAGCGGAAAACAGGCGTATATGGTTCTTACGTATTCACAGAGAACTTACACGTACTGATGAGTTTCAGGTTCCACATCCCCACTACCGTCGGACCGATGAGGAGAGCCAGGTTCCGCAAGGAGGAGGCCACGAGGTCCAGGGGAAGACCACCGACCACGTCCAGAGCCACCGCCAACGAGTAGCCACGGAGAGCAATCCAGGGGGACAGAGCCAGTTTCAAAGCAGGACGATTCGACCAGCGAGAGACGGGCTGCAGTAACCAATGACGACAACTAGTACTGCCAAAAATGTGGTTGCCCATCCGCGAAGACGACATCAGGTGACCTTAGACTTGGTGTACAGCGACGGAACTCAATGTAAGTGTCAGTGAACAAGTTACTCAGTGATCGTGACGGGAATCGCGGGGACCCTAGTAGATAATTAATTTTAAACTTTTGTAATCAACCTATACTGGGATCGAATCAATTGTTTTAGTCATGAAAAACCAATATGCTTCAATTTAAGGGGGGGGTAATGTAACAAAAGTCAAATTAAGGGAGCCAAGTCCGGCCCTGTCGCAGTATAATAACCGTATTCCGATCTTGGTAACATTGTAAGGGTCGAGTAAACTATCGTAAAATACCGGTCATAGATACATCTGTTTTGTGTTATTTTAGAGTCCAGGCAACGTGCTTCGTTAACTTTACTCTTTATTAGGTAGTCGACGTTAGCCACTTGTAAACAATAAATAAGCATCCAAATTATTTTATGTCCAATTCTCTTTTCGTTTGTCGAGCTTGTTAAATAAGGACTCGCCGGGTGGTCTAGTGAGATTTTCAGGGCTAAAGCAGTTGATAGAGGCTTCCAGGAACCTATGTAATAGACCATAAGATAGATAGACCACTTAAGGCAGATTTTTTCCCCCATACAAAAGCAAAGTAAGGAACAAAAGGGGTTTTTTTCATCTGTTTTAGTGGTAATAAAAATGTTCAAGTTAGGCCGTAGGATAAATGCCATGGTCCGTTAGGTAATTTCAAATGCGTACGGTTTAAAGTAAAGGAGATCCTAATTGGTCGAGAGTTTAAAGTTTACTGCCCACTTTGGAAACGTATTATTTCGAGGTAGAGATTATCTTCACTTTTGGTTTAACTTCGGTTCGGTCATCATCATCTAGGGTATTAGTAGTATAGTGAATTCTCATTTTGCGAACCTTTTTCAATTTTAAAGTTTAAGTACATTTGTTTCGTATTTTGCCGGTTTTAATAAGTAGAAAATTAATGTGTTGTAATTATTGATCTAGTATTCGGTCGCGATTTAGCTAAAAGATTTGAAATTGCCGCGGACCATTTTAATTCTTGATATAGAGTAATTATCGTTTGTTAATTTATTTAATCGTCTTTAAGTGTTTGTGATTGTCAATTTCATTTGTTTTCA
This sequence comes from Stenurella melanura, assembly GCA_963583905.1. Taxonomy (NCBI): domain Eukaryota; kingdom Metazoa; phylum Arthropoda; class Insecta; order Coleoptera; family Cerambycidae; genus Stenurella; species Stenurella melanura. The sequence continues at coordinate 24,769,979 of OY757315.1, forward strand.
TTTTCTTATGTAAATATAGTGGTTTAAGTGTTTTGAGAAATCACGTGTTTTATTTGCTTGTCAGGAAATTAAGTTCATTTTACATTCAGTAAAGTTTGTTGGTGAAGTAACCTGGTTGATGGACACCGAAAAGGATAAAATCACCTAGAAAGCAAAGGGTAAGCACAGTTTTGTTTTCGATGGATATACTATAATATCGACGGAGTTTGCAAAGTGATTGGGCCACTCCGTACTCTGCCAATGGTAATGTCTAATTAAATCATGTAATTAGGGGAATAAAACCCCAGTTATTACAATACTTTGAACAATATTATCAATACTTTCAACAAAATATTCATTAAAATTATGTGCAATCTGTATACTGTCATGAACGACTTTATGATCATTGCCAGTTCCAAAACTTAATATTTGGGCATATCTTTATTCTTATTATTGACAAACTTCTTAAGGGTTTCCCCATTTGCCTTGGATTGTTTCTAAATCTATCTATTTTATCAAAATAATACCATTTCTTTTATTGTTTAAAAAAATTAACTACCCAATTTCTATGTAGCTTGAAAAGCCATTTGTTTTTCATTATCCATACACATTTTGAACTCCTTGTAAGTCTAGCCACGACAATTTATAAGAGCAATGCTATTAATTACAATTTCACAATTTTCAAAAATTTCCTGATATATCGTATTAACATCGGTAGAGTTTAAATTAAAATTAATCATTATAAGACAAGTTTTAATTTTATTTAAATTTTCCATGCTTAATTTCCTAAATTTGATTTTGATATTGTTGAAGCTAACACCAACATTTACTGAAATTACAGAATGATCAGTTATTTTTGGACAATTATAAGCATCTGTCACTATATCAATTTGACTCGTTAACACATAATCAACTAATGTGTTACCATTGTCAGTAACACGAGTAGGTTTTATTACACACTGTTTCTCACCATAGAAGTGCCCATCAAGTCTATATTAAAATCGCCAACCAACACAAAATGACGATTTGTAGAGAATAACACATCACAAACTGCTTCAAAGTCTTCTATTAAGTTAGAGTGTGAACTTAACGGTGAATGGTAGAGACATCCAACAATATAGACCGAACTTGTGAGGTCAATTTTTAATAGTTTACACCAGTAGTTATCTTGAAGCTCGAATGTTTTAAAATTGGAAAATTTATAATTATTATTTATATATAAGAGACACCACCCGTATGTCTACTTGTTGAATCGCAGCAGATATAATTGTAGTTATCAAATTTTATTTCACTATCCACAAATATTAGCTGTAGTTCTGGTTTCACTCGGTAAAATTAACTTGGGATTATAACAAGTAGTACTTCCTTAGATTTGATCACGATTTTTTACAGTTCTCTGGGCGTTAAGATAAATTATATCTGAGTTTAAATCAGACAGGCGACTGACTATGACCCCAACGACGCTCCGAGGCACAAGAGGCCTAAGCTCCAAATCCTGGATAATGGGTAAGTATAACTAACCCTTTATCTCTTTCAGCCCGATTTGCAAACCACACCGCAAGGAGACAATGACGAAAAACATCCAATTACCCGATTCCGGGGGTACCAAGCAAACAACCAGCTCGGTTCCCTTACCCTAGCCCGTGCCGGCCTCTGAAGTTAAGAAAGCGTCTCTGGCCGAACACAATGCTGAGCTACACAGTTCATCCTTCCCTCCGACGAAATCAGAGCACATGAAAAATCGCTCTAAAACATGCATTTTTCAGATGAAAAATCAACATTTTCCATTGAGAATAACTATTGATTTATCGAAAAAACTTCATAGAACAGATTATGCTTTGAATTCATCTCCTTATCGATTTCTGCAGTTATTTTGAGTGTTCAAATTTCACGTCAATCGGTCTTATCCGAAAGAATTCTGAGGCAATAACCTATTCTTACCATCAGACACTGGACTATAAATGCATAGCATCCAAAATAAATTATAGAATTTTAAAACCCCCTATAAACCCACGCCTATGGTTTATTAACATGCATTGCTTAATAACTGATTTTAATTGTATTATTTTAGCGAATTCCTAAAAATTCTACACAGGGATCAGTAACTTGCCAAAAATTAGATAGTTTTAAAAAATTGACACTTTTTATTTTCTACTAATTTCGAACATAGTTACGGTAAATTCTTTGTATTGCATCCAAAGCTGCAGTCTCTTTGGCGGTCTTTATGTTTTCACCCCAACCTAAAAATTAAATAAATAAACAACTTTTCAACTCGCTCATCTAGAACACTTACCGATTCCCAGCAATTTTCTATTGCTGTAAAGCCCTACTTGATAATTTGCTAAAATCGTATTGATTGCAGATTGATTACATAGCCTTGGTTCTATTTCCTTGATACCCCGTTCGTTGAGGAGTGTCATGAGATATTCGTAAGGGTTTTGAGGATCCCAAATTTCATAAACATCTTTACCATTCATTTGACTCAAGACGAAATCTTTAACGAACGTCTGAGCCCTACTTAAGTCCGTCGACCGACTCAGTGCTGCTACTACAGCTTTAAATGTATTGGACAGTGTTTCTTTGGCAACGGGAAATTCCTAAAAATTAACAAATATGATTAACCCAATTTTTTGCCTTGTGTCTAACACAAATCCTACTATACTGGAGCATCTTCTGATGATTCTATATCATAGACAATTATATCTCTAAATAGATGGAGTTTAAAGCTTTTTATAGTGTTTATAATCAATAAAACGTTTGTTTCATCTTCAAGAAAATACCTGAGAGTATTTTTGTTCTATACCCTATAATACTATTAGCAGTCTGCAAAAGTGCAGTATTTTATATACCTACATTAGTCAAAATAAGATCCTTCAATCCTATGTGACTTCCTATATGTGAAAGCATATCTTCAGACATTAAATATTTGTGTACTGCATTAACAATATCGTCTGGATAAGATTTTCTATATTCTTGTTTTATATATTGGGAAATGATTTCATTTCCTTCTTGAACTAACTCAAAATTGTCCACTCTGTCAGGTACAGCAAGACCTAAAACGTTGATATGCAAATACAAAAATATATTAAAAAACTAATCGTGAAGATATGACATTTCTTTACCGTACATTTTCGAAAGTACAGTGCACTAATAATTTCGAGATATCATCTACAAAAATTACTTCGTACAGAAAAGCATACAATGTCTGGCAGCATCTCGTCTGTTACGCCCACCAGTATATACATTATATTTTTCAAACTGGTTACGAACCTTGTTCCTTGGCTTTAAATTCTTGCATATTGGCATACTCTCTTTGTATCAAGGCTTGTTTCAATAAGTTTCTGTCGAATTCTTCACCTAATCGCTTCCCAAAAGCATAAATTTCGGCCTCGTAATTCCATTCTAACATATTAGATCTAGGTTTTTCTGGTGGTGGGCCTACCTTATCTCTTCTCCTCTGTAATTCTCGTAAAGTAGGAGCTACCCATCTTTTTATGCTACGAGTCTCTGCAATAAAATTTGTATATTAGCGAATGGAGAGGTTGGATTTGGTAAACATGAAATATTTACCCGTAACTCGTGCGTGATATATGCTTGGAACGACACATCGGCGTAATAAGGAAAAGGACTGTCTACATAATGACATTTTAATTATTAACCAGTTTTAATAAGGTATAAGATGTATTTCATCAAAATATAACCTATTCGGTAGATTCTGGATTCTTGCGTCTAGTAACTTTTTGTGTTGGATGCAAAATTGGTACTATTGGAAGACCCTGCAAACAATGCTGCCAATAACAAATAATAATTATAATAATATGATCTATTAATCACAAAATTTCACACACAATGATGTACCTAGTATAAAATTTATCGAGGTTAAAAATTTGGAAAGAAACATTATTACAAATATAGTATAGAAATAAAGAATAATGTTTCTACTTCTTCTACTAATTGGTATTTGGAATGCTTAGTAGTTCACGCCTGAATTCGTCTTCTTCTACAAATCGCCAAATGAATATGGTAGTTCACGCTGAATTCTACTTCTACAAATCAGATACAAATTGTCATTTGGGCTGTTGAGTAGTGCGACAATTCTTATTTCACTATCCCGCTTTTAGAACAGTATCCAGTGCTGCCGTTTTCAGTAGATTGCCTACTAAATGAGTAGATTTTCAAGAAAATGAGGGTGTGCAGTAGAATTTTAGTAGAGTGAATAATTTTAGTAGATTTCAGTAGATTACTGAGTCACAGTTTTAATGCTATATTTAATCACCATCTATAATAATTTGAGCAAGAAACCTAAGTGGCACCTACTGGAATAGCACTGAACTTAATCAAATGACTATAAAGACAATGAGCTGTTTTCTCTGTAGTTACCGAAATTCTAATAGATGGCAGCAGGGGCTAACCAGGTTTATTTTGGCGGTATTATTTCAATTATTTGTTTTGTTTCATTCTGTGATTTGTCAACTCTCTGTGACATTGTTTTGCGGATTATTGGTTAGGTATCAGGTTTTAATCATTATTATTATTGCAAGAGAAGTCTATTAACTTTAATTTCTTTACATTTTGGTACAAACATTAATCATAAGTACAATGTTACGCTGTTATGCATTTTCACCAATAACGTTTCTACGAAAATTGCTTAACATGCAACACACCAATACTGTCATAGTGTTGAAGCCTGCAATAAATAAGATTGTATCAAGATCTTTAGGTGTCATAGTGTATCGTATTGTACCTCAAAACCAGATCAGACTTCTTTCCCGACACCTTAGCGCCTCGGTTTTTTAATTCTTGTTTGAGGTCATTAAGTGACCAAGTTCCATAATCTCTGATTGTCAATGCCAGTTCTGAAGCTGCATCCATCACAAAGTTTTTAGCGTTTCTAACAATTAACATGAAAACAAACTTATGTGAGGTTATCACCGATAATTGTGCTATTGTGCACGTGAACGTCAAGTCAATCAGCCAACCTGAAATAATTAAAATTGATGTAAAGCCAACCGAAATTTGGTAGTAAAACCTGGTTAGCCCCTGCTGCCATCTAGCGGTCCCGATAGTGCGAAAACAGCTCATTGCGGCAGTCTTTTAGGTAAGTTCAGTCCTTCTCCGATAGATGTCGCCAGAATTAACAAGGTATATTGGAATTAGGAAACTGTACTAAGTTTAAACCTGATTCTGACATGTTAGATAAGGCTTAAATTTTAGTATATAAGTATAAATTTTTCGTTCAAATTGTTTTAATATTTTTGTTTGTTTATTATTTGAATAAATTTTTCATTTTATTTTAGTAAATATCTAGTTTTCATTACCGCTATTATTTTTGTTTAAAAGTAGTGCTGCTCCATCTAACGGTTGAAGTTTTAACTCACTGCAAACATTAATTTATACGTAGGTGTCCCCTAAAACAGGAATTGTTCCATAATATTGCCGCCCGACGGCAGATGGCAGTAGATTTTTAGTACAATCTAATTTTAGGTTAGTAGATTTTGGTAGTCTAGTTGTGGGTGGATAAGCGCCGTTGCTATATCCACGTCAAACGTGGATTTAATTCTGAAATTATATCCACGTTGATGACGTCAGTGGTAAGCATTCAGCGCGAATTTGACAGTGTTTTTTACTGTTTTTGAGGTTACCTCTACTTTCGTGGAGAAGTACAGAGAAAACTTGTGAATGATGGCATACCTACCTACGATTTAAATAACATCAATAGAGAACCATAGAAAAATAACAGAAGTAATTGGAACATTATTGAAAGAAGCAAAACGTGATGACAAGAGAACTCAAAAGAAAATCAGACATACTACCCAGATAAAAAAAGAACTGATAACTTAGATACGTAAATATAATTTTAAAGGAAGTTAATCTTATTACATTCGCCATATAATTTATGTTTTATGTCATATCGTCTGTTCTAACTTGTTTATCGAAATGTTTATTTATTAGCGTACCTTACAGTACCCACCTCTCTTGTAGTAGGTATCAATATTGTATGTAGTATTTCACTCTTACAAACATATATCCATCCGTTCTATTTATTGCATTAATACGTTATTTTATGTATTGTTATTCTCCTATTGACATTATTATATGCATGTACATGGTATGAAAATAAAGGTATTATTATTATAAATATATATTGTATACGTATTAATAAGAAAAATGTTTCTAACTGTTGTAAAATATTTTTAAAGAATATTTCGTCTTGGTAAGTTTCTTCTTTGTTCTTCTTACAAGCAGTAATCGAATCCTGTCTTCCTTAATATTCTATATACATATCCCAAGTGTTTTGTTTATAAAAATTTTAGATTGCACAAATTAAAACTCAAAACTTTATCAATTTGTAGCTAGGTATAGTCAATTGGAATTTATATTTGCTTTTTAAGTCTATAAACTTTTGCACTCAATAGTTAGACATTTTATTGTTATTTAATAATTTGCATCAAGTAAAAAAAAAAACCAGATAGATATATTTAAGTGTTTAGCTAACGTGTCATGTGTTAACAAAAAATTAATTAATAAAAGATTAATTTTCACTCATAAATGAAAACAAGCTAAGTAATTTATAAAATAGTGTTTTTATAGCAGACTGCTATTTAAAAAAGATCTCCTAAATAGGTAAGTAAACAAATTTTTATTATATGAATATACTATAATAATGAAATAAAGTAGAGAATTAATTCTTAAGAGAAATTAGGATATTTTTTTATGAAATTAAAAATGTATGGATTTGCGTTCACAATTTTCTTCATTTATATTTCCTAATATAGATGCTTTATTCATGAGTACTTCAATCAAGCTACGTTACTTTTCCATTCAGGCCAAAATATAAAAATTTAAGAACAACTTTGAAATCACACAGAAAGAATTTATTCCACCAAATACATATATTACTAATAAATAAACGTAAACAGTAAAACTATATTTAACAATATTTTAATTTTACATTTGATACTACTAAGAACACATAATTAACTAGTGACCCGTCCCTTCGTATGATGTCATTTTAGGTGCAGTTTCTCCATGACTTCTTTGTAGATATCATTTGTTGTTTGTATATCATCAACCAATACAAAAAGTTCTGTTTAATACACTGCAACATAGAAATCAATGGATTTTTTTAAACTTATTGTACTGTGACAACACAAATTATTTTGATCACAGATGATCATAGAATTAAAAACTGCTATATCTTAGCTTAGACACTCCGTTCGCTACAAAAAAATTGACTGATCTGGACTTTTTGCTTGCTTTTTATCAGTAGGTGCAGGGAAAGGATGTGAACAAGACTTGTTATATCCGAGCGGTACCTAATATATGTTACCGGACGTCAAGAACAATCCAAAAATACCTCTGCTAGCATTCTCTATCGTCAGGTTCGGCCCTGGGCCCAGCCGTTAGCTGTTTCTCCAGGATTTCCAAATGACAAATTTTGCAGGTCTGCATTTATTAAATTATTGACAAACTACTGGCAGTACACAAGAAATTTGAAGTGGTCTGTTGGTAAAATTGATTGATATGATTGTATCTTACATGGACGCATGCCCAAACCTTTCTGTACAATTCTACCGCATGTTCCATAAGAAAGTCCAAAGTTTCAAAGGTTTTACAGTTTCTTGTATCACACAATGACGAACATCATTAACAACTTCTCCAACATGCATAATTGGCCTACCAGCACCTTTTTAATGTGTCTCGCACATCCTTTCATATTATTTAATGATTTGAGACTTAAATCTTTCGGCTGAACATTCAGCAAGATACTTCACAAACAATTCAAGAAATAATTTGGCTTTCCACGGGCTGTCAAAATGTAATTTGATATTCTTGTTTTTTGTACCTATAACAAACAGAAAGTTTTAATATATAATATATGTATCTGGCGAAATGATTGCTAAATTTAAATAACTTACCTTTCAGTACATTTTTATTTGAAATCTCGAATTCCATTTATCTCCTTGATTCGAGGCTTCCAATACTTATTATGTATCATTTTGACAATATTTTCGCTACAGTTCAAATTATCATCTAATTATTTCTCTTTTTTAATTTAAACATTATTACTCTGCTTGATTATGTACATATTACATAACCTAGAATTTGGCGGCTTGTCGCACTTTGAGTCAAAATCTGTCAACGTCCGCGCCGACGCTGTGCTGTCATGACGTCATCAACGTGGATTTAATTTCAGAATTAAATCCACGTTTGACGTGGATATAGCAACGGCGGTGGATAAGCTATTTTTCTCATTTTCATTTGACGCGGTTTGACTACTAGATGCTATATTTTCGTGGTCATTACTGTTATTATTTTTAGAGGAATTTAATTTATCAAAATGTAATAACGAATGATGGCGAGAACGACAAATATTGCAAAAGTTTATCGACTTACAATCGGCAATTTTATGAACTGAACTTAAACAATTTAGGCATAATTTTTTCTCTTTAGCTAAACTATATCTAGAATGCGGTGTAAGTTTCAAGAATTCAGAGCATTGAAAAACAGGATGCAATTGTTTGCAAATTGGGCAGTTGCCTGCTAAACTTTTATAAAGTTTTTTATTTTCCCCACCACTACTATTTGTAACAAATGATTGCGAGACTTGTTTAGACCTAGGAACACTACTACTAATATTGAATTTTGAGGAACTAGTTTGACTATTTTTTGAAAGACTATTAAGAGCTTTTCTTTGAGGTAGTCTGTGATCGGAATTATTCCGAATGTAGGTAGAATACGGCGGTAACCCTGACAGCATCTTCTGTAAATTGCTATTTGAAATGTTAAATGTTTAGTAGTTCCGAGTCCGACTTAATGCTACTTCTTACTAATTTTAGTAATAATTTGTGGAAATGAAGTGACAGCTCTTATTTTCCAATCTAGGATTTAAATGTAGGCTCATATCCAAAACCAATTATTTTTGGGTCATACTTTCATCCCCAATACAAACGTGCATCACTACATTGCTAACAATGGAATGCAAGATTTACGTAAATCAGACTCCAATAATTTTTCTTAAATTATATAGGTATTTGAAAAGCGGCTCCAAGATCTACATATGCGCCATATTCGCGCCAACGCAACCGCGATATTTCAAAATTTAAAAGTTCTTATACAGGGTTGTTGAAAGTATGAAGGCGCGCGTAGACTGACTGACTTTGTGTACAATATGGGCATTTCTTAAAATTGTTGGTATTTATATAATATATACAGGTAGCCTCAAAAGAAAAGCTACGTTGATATCAACTATAAATTTACTATTATAGGTTTCAATGTTCGTATTTATTAAATAACTTATTGATCCTACACAGGGATAAGTTATAGATGCTGGCCCCTTTGTATGTACAGGGTGTTTGGCACATCGATAGAAAGTTTTCCCCGTATAAACAAGCGATATAGGTTTCCGTGGACTATATAGATTAGGTAGGTATATAATCTGTAAAGATGATTTCTCGATAAAGATTTCAACTATATAGCATATATATAGTACAACTAAATATTTCCTCTACTGATATATTCTCTATGTAATCTGTACAGCGAATATAAAGCATTATCTGTATATGTTTTCCCTGTATAACATATATGATTTACATGTATAGCAGATATAAAGTATTGTTATATTATCGATAACTCATTAATATAGGTCCTGTAAAGTTCTCCGATAAAAACATTACTGTTATGGAAAATGTATTACAACTTTATTAAGTCTACATGTCATCTATAGATATTCTGTACTAAATAGGTCTTTACATAATCGATACTGATATTTCCTCATTTATCACACATCTTGATAAAATTCATTAAGATTGTTCTTCAAGTCATTAATTTAACACTGTTTCGAAAGGCTGTAATTGACTCAAAGTCGTCTTATCACCCACCACACAGAGTTCTATGAGCGAGTGAATTAGGTAGAATTACAATGGGCTTGTTCGGCATTTTTTTTTAATTTCACAAATCGAAAGTGCAAGTATAAATTAATGGATCTGCAAAAAATCAGAATCTTATTCGCACGTTTAGTATCTTAAAAACTATTACAAATTTCCATCTCGCGAAAATGGGGCGTGGCCAGGCACTACGTCACTATACACATAGACTCGGCGATCTCAATAGACTTGATGCTCCTGATTGGTTATAATTATAAGTGTTTTCGAAGTATTGTTTGTTTTGCTTACTACTTGACAGTAGGGGAGTACAATTTGGTGAAATGTCAAAAAATTACAATTTTCTCTCGCTCCTGCCAGAACGAATTTTCGATTTCGACCCTGCAATTTACGATTATAATTCATCACCGACCTTCTCCTTTCCGTAGACACATAGAACGAACTTCCACGCGACGTATTTATTTAGTTACCAGCGTTTAAAAATTCCACGTTTTTCGACTTTTCAGGTTAAATTTGAAAGGTCCCAGAAAGCAATTTTTCTTACGTCACTTGCGTATAGTGACGTCACAAATGAGCGCTCGGTTTTTGCAACTATTACTAAATTCAACTCCTCATATCTCGAGAACGGAAAAAGTTAATAATACGAAATTTTAAGTGTATAATGATAATATCGAGTACTATATGAAAAAGTATAAAAACCATATAAAAAGAATATCATGGAACAAGCCCATTGTTGGAAAAGGGTAGCATAGTTTTGGATGGGAGCATGGCATATTTCAGATAATCGCATTACTTCACATACAAATTATATAATAAACTCAAACAATAAAATGAGAGCGACAGGGGAAACACACTTGATATTTTAAAGTCATACCTACATAGCAGACGACAATGTGTAATGACAACGGAAACAGGGGAAATGATCTAACTGGCGATGATGAAGAAAGGAGTACCACAAGGGTCTATACTTGGGCAAATATTATTCCTACTTTACATAAATGATTTGCCCAAAATAACTAATCACCTGTTAAATATATTTGCAGACGACAACTCACTCATAATAAGAATTCAAAAGAAGAGCTGACAATAGAACTGATGCCCTACAAAAACCGGAAGAATGGTATACACGGAGTAATTTAAAACTGAATATCGGAAAAACAAACTTAATAAAATTTAGTCTAAGGCAAGAAGATCCGCTAATAAAGTCCTACAACAATCAAAGTTTCAGATCTACAAATCATGTAAAGTTCCTTGGTGCCGGCCTAAATGTCTTCCACTCAAGTCGAAAGAAATGTGTCTCAATTATTGAAAATATGCAACCATCTACCCCAAGAACTCAAAAACCAACCGAAGAGAAGTTTTAAATCAAAATCAAAACAATATCTAATACATCAAAACCTCTAAAATACATCAGAATTTTTCCAATCTACTCTTTAAAATTACGTGTGAAATTATATAATGTATCCTGACAGATACTTCAAAACTTCTAAATTACAAATGTTGTTTCAACATTTTATTATATTGTTGCATCTTAGCGAGATGAGCTTAGTGTGTAAAATTACTCTTTTATTTATACGTGCATTATGCACTGTCTTGTAACCTGACCTGTTCTACACCTGTTTTTGGTACTATGGATTAAATTTATTATTATTATTAATGTACTTCAGTTCTCCACCAGCAATTACAAATCAAAATAACGAATCGATTAATCCCGATTACCTATATAAGTACTAAGAAGTAAAATCACCACGACTTATAGCGACACTGCAATCACACGATTGCAGGTTTGTTTATACTTATTTAATGTGTTTTCAAGATTTTCAGGCAGAAAAATTTGATTTAAGAATCGCAACTTGATACAAGCGAAAGTGACTAAGTATTCGTTTTTCTGAGAGTTCCCAATTCTAATCCTTGTTGCCTCATTAAAGTACAAAACATTTCGCAAGCAAATTATACTTGGATATGGGTTCTTCAAACGACTCGAATACTTTACCATGTATGTTCATCATTTGACATCTACTCATGTAGACAGCATAAAAACAGACATAACAAAAACAGAATTTATGAAAGACTAAAATTAAAATAAAACACATCATGGTATAAATATAAGTATATTTTGTGACATTACAAAAATAATTTTTGACTTAAATACTGCAATAAATACAAGAAATCATGAATAAAAAGAATGGAGAATAGCATCAAATCAATACAAAATAATTAAGTAACATAAATAATATCAAAGGAGGCTTTCACAAGCAAGGTTTTGCGCATCTAATTTATAAAACAGAAATCTGTGTAAACCAAACGTGATCTCTTTACATAAAAGTTGGCAGCGGGTGGTTTCACCTTTGGTTCATTCCTAACATGTTAGGGATTTTCATTTCAGCAATTTTCGTGTACATTGATAAATTTAATATACGTCTTATAAGCTGCTTTGTCAAAAATATATAGCTTCTTATCATAATTCTGTGTACTACATTTAACTACACTACTTCGGTTATGGAATTTTAAAAACCCTGCATTTTAAATTGAATATATTACATTATAAATAATGAACACTGACAAATAGTCGTCACACAATACATATTTTTTGTTGGTTAGGTTTAAATCATCTCACATGCATCAGATCAAATGCCAATACACCACTTCACTTACTGCAATCGGTTACGAGTGTTATGACATATTGGGAGACTAATTTTGCCCATTTAGCTCAATATTCGATAATAGACAATGTATCCTCTTTTACATGTGGTAACCGTAGATGTGAGATAAAGGCATTACCCAATTTTCTTGACTTCAAAGTACTTTTTTACTTTCTTGTTGTCACAATAAACACAAAAAATGTTTCACAAATCAATGATTGATTGTCCTTTTTACTATTGTCCAGATGTTCAAACAATTAAGACACGATCGTTTAAGACAAAAACATTTAAGGTTATGTTACTGATTTGACAGTACAGCCTAGGTGTTAGAGACCACCTATCATTTTCCATTGCAACTGATAAAAAGATCGCTGGGATCGAAATAAAATTTATATTCGTTTACCTTGAGGCGACTCTACATCTGAGTTTATTTATAAATTTTTAAAGCCAAAAGCAGTAAGCGTGCAAATCAAATTAAACTTGTTAATTAACCAGAGCCACCTCAATGCAAAAAGATCATGAATGGATAACAGTGCGTTTTATAAATAGAAATATATAAACTTGCTGCTTGAAGCTTATACTATAATTTAAACTAATTGGTTACACCCTGTACAGAACTATTGAAAAAATATTTAAGTAAAGAGCTACACGCAGAGGAAACGTAGTACGGTTTTCCAATACAGAACGTCACCTGCCATTACCAAAAATATGAATATAATCGAAGTCAATATTTTCTCTCGGAATCAGGATACTTTGGAAGACATGTTTCCTTCAGATGCTTTTCAATGTTTTCTTAACCACTTTTCCAAGGTAATTAAACTCCTTGAACATTTAGGATTCTGTGCTAGGTAAAGAGAAACGAGATCCTACAGTTTACAGTAGAATTCAAACCATTTCTTCAAGATTTATTTTATAATTTCAATTATAAAAAAGTAGGGTTTGAACCCGTTTCGATAGGTACACCAGTTGCAACGTAAACACGCTAAACCACCGAGTTACCATCCCCAGCGATCAAGGCATTTAAATTAGTATTATTACTACTTAAAGTACGTATAGGATACCATTATAAATACCCCAGGGTTCAAACTTAGTCCCTGGGTTGGCACCGACTAAATGTCGAGGTGTTTTACGAGAAACAATACAACATGCCTTGAACGCTATAAGATACTTTTCAACACATAACAAAGCGGACTAGAAATGACCCCCGATTTAATTCCGTACAAGAAACACACACATAACCGCAGAGTCATCATTTTGAGGCTACAGCTATTGAAGAGAAGTGTCTAGTCGGTCGGTCGCTGAAAAACGATCTTGTATGCGCGCACATCATCATCATCATCACCCATGTAGGTGGTATCCGAGAAGATCAAGGAGCATGCACCGTCTTTACAATTTATTTTCAATTGCAAGAATGGCGCAAATGTTCTCCCTGTCCCATTCGCATACCATCTGAGTTTCAACGAACGACTTTGACCTACCTCAAAATTTTGCAAGCAAAACGTTCAGCTGCTCAAAATTACTTTTAAATACAATAAACTTGCATCAATACGCTTCCTACTGAGCACGTACAAGATCGTTTGTAGCACCCGATCGACTAGACTCTAGTCAATCGAAGTAGATGACAGCAGCATTTTAATCTGTGTTTATAAATGTGAGCGACGAGTAAATATAATCTGCATTTCACAACACATAATAATCAGTCTACTTAGGGAACATGATTCTGGCAACTACAGTCACTAATTCTATACCATTGTTGGGAGTTATGGAAAAGATTGAAGATTAGATATTATGCAGATGTGTATATATTTAGTCTTATTTATAGAATTCACATCCTACTACTGGTGTCTTTTTCATAATATCCCGATTCTATGGGGAAAAAAATTACTTTTGGTAGTGGCAGCACTTGTATTGAAAAGTACAAAAAATTAAGTAGATTGCAGCTAAAATATATGGGCACCTAGAAATATTAAGTAGTTTTGTAAAGAATCAAAAAATAAAAATAATGGTTTTATAATAAAATGTGTCTTAGATCAGCTTAAGATAATTACAATTTCCTTTTAATACTGCATTTTAACAAGATTCTAAGGAACTATTTTTGAGCATATTTTTGTTTTCTCTAAGAAAAAGGCACCAAAGCACTGGATTAAAAAAGGTCATATAATGTTAAAAATATAAGCCACATAGAAAATTGTCGATTTATATGCAATAACATAGTAATTACACAAGGATACTTTTCATTTACTAACAAGTTCCTACTTGCAGAAACTGCAGAAGATAAGAGTGCTCAAATGGATTCAAATAGCGTTTTATCAAAATAAAACAGACGTTTACATACTGCTTAGGTATAACGAGGGGCATAAACTAAGTGTATTATTTATCATTTACAGTAAATGCTAGAAATTGTTGGTAATGTCCTAAATTTTGTGTCATACAAGAATTATTTGCTGGAACCGAACATTTGACAGCCATTTTGCCAAGCACACTGGCATCATTAGGAAATGATTAAAACTGATCATCTCTCGATTATACTTTAGAGGGAGAATTATTTTTGATGGAATGACTCCATCTTGTCCCTTCCTTATGTTTCTGTTTTCATTCAGCTTCTTGGCATTTTGTGCCGTAAAACATGTACTATTTCACCTGTACTGCAAGTAAACTATACACATATCTAGCTACTGAACTTAGATTTGCTATCTTGTCAACAGTAGCCATACTTGTTTTTAACAATTATCTATTTTAGAAAAGTATCCACGATATCTCGATTTCTGGAATGTAAGTGGTGTATTTTATTTTGAAATATCGAACTACGATCTTCTAAAAAAAAAATCCGCTAAAGCAAGAATAAAATATTAGCTAAAATACGAGCCTTGTAGTGCACGTCGCGAATTCTTAATAATACATTTCCACAAATTCCAATTAATAATTTTGTATTAGAGAATCATAAAACCAATATGCCTCATTATATATCTCACGTTCCAAGTAAAAAAGTTGAGCACCAGAGCTCCATTTCAACTGTTTTCCATTAGTTGTAGTTGTTACTAATATACGATCCAAATACATTGAGCCCTCGCAAATATCCCAAACACAGAGTGGGAAAATATTGAAAAATATCTGTTCATTACAAACTCTCACTGAAATTTTAATAAGTCCGCTTAAAGCCTTAAGGGCCGTTACTTTCAGGCTTGATTAAACAGATGGTTAACTAGTCTGCCTGCTAATTTAACTTGAAGTATCAACACAAAGTATCAGCACAATTGTGTCATGATACAGTAAAATGGCTTCAAGTATAGTAAAACATTGGCGCTAGGGTACCTATGAGTGTCAGTCTTGAAATGGCAACACACCGCTGTTTTATGATACAATGCGGGATTCGAGA
>OY757315.1:25386059-25768789 GCA_963583905.1 Stenurella melanura
ACCTTGAAAAAACTTATTAGATTTAGAATGTTTACTATTAATTTAGCCATTTTAAGTGAAAGGTACCCATATTGTGAATAAATACACACATGAGAACGAAATTAGTGTGTTGAAAAGCTTAAAATACACCCACGTTAAGGTAATTGCAAATTTATATCAAATTAAATCTATTTATATCAAATTAAATTTATTTCTTTGAAATTGTAATTAAAATACAATGAATTTTTTCAGCAGATTAATGAAATAAATAGCAAGTAGATTGTTCATTGTTAAAAAAAAGTATGGAGTAACCTGCTATGCATCTTTAGATTAGATTCCTTAGTGTTACCTGCGAAACTTTCAATTTTAGAATAAAAATTATACAGCTGAAACAAGTCTTTATAGAAAACCAACACATACCAGCAGGTATTTAAATATGAAGTCAACTCAGTTGACACATGCTACAAGGGGTGTTATAAAACGGTTATATGATGAGACCAAAAAAAAATTATTTATTCCAATAATGAAACAATAAAAAAAGATATTTAAAAAACTTAGTAGAGAATAATTATTTCTATTTACAAATGTTTTGTGAGGCTCATGGTTACGGAGATATATCAAGAAAACTGACAACATCCCTATTTTCATGATGGCTTCCAAATGACGGAAGTTTTAACCCGGAGACTGTGTCTTAACTCACCGCCGATCACTCTATGAAACCAAAAAAAATCCCTGTTTACCCAAAATGCACAAATGGATGCAGGCAGGGCCGGCTTAACTTGAATGAGGGCCTGTAGGCAGGGTTATGGTGGAGGCTTACCTAAGGCTTGCGGTCGGAACCCGTAAAAATTACAGGTAATGATTTACCAGTATCTGATATCGTATGGTTCCAGCAAGATGATGCTCCTTCACACTATGGAGTTAATGTAAGACAGTACCTGAGTGAGGTGTTCCCAGAATGATGGATAGGCATAAGAGGGTCAATAGAATGGCCTGGATCTCCTGACCTTACACACCTCGACTTTCTTTTATGGGGTCATCTAAGGGTCGCATCTGTTCCAAATACCAATTTAGCAGAGCACTTGAGACCCATAAATATGCTTCGTTTTTGCGAAAAACTACTTGAATTAGTACTGCTCGATCAAGTAATTAAATACATAAATTTAAATAACATATTGTGTAATTATCGATCGGGATTTCGAGGTAAAGATTTTTGTGAAACAGCTTTACAGTTCAATAATATCTCAATGGAAAGAATAATTAAACAAATCGGGAACAGGGATATGTGCAGTGTTCATAGATCTTAAAAGAGCTTTTGAAACGATTGATAGGCAGATATTGTTATTAAAATTAAAAGCATATGGCCTCTCGAATACGGTGTTGCATTGGTTTGAGAGTCATCTTTCAAATCGTTAACAAATAATCAAAGTAAGTAATAAGAAGTCAGGGCCTATCGTAAACAATTTCGGGGTACCCCAAGGAAGCGCCCTTGGGCCATTACTGTTCATTCTGTATATTAATGACCTCGGGAATATCTTGAAAAATGCAAGATCCATTTTTTTGCAGATGATGCGTTAATATATTATGCTGATAATGATGATTTTAATGAATTGGTGAACACGGTAAACTTGGAACTAAGATATGTCTGAAATAAATTCAAGGAAAATAAATTAAGTATATGAAATTAAGTCAAAATAGATGTTCACTGGTTCAAATTGTTTATACAACTCATTTAAAAAACGCAACTTGTCATTTTAAATCATTAAAATGCAGAACATGTGAGAAGTATTAAATACTTAGGGCTCGTTATAGACAGGGAACTAAAGTTAAACGATCACGTTGACTATGTGTCTAAGAAAATAGGTAAAAAATTGGCTTCTTTAGAAGACTAAGCCAGTATCAGCCAATTGGAAGTAAAATATACATAATTCATTAATTTACACCTCAAATGCAAACACTGAGAGATTACAAAGATTCAAAACAAAGCAATGCGAATTATTTTAGAATGCAACTTGTATTCAATTGTTAATTTGATGTTATATATCCTAAACTGGTTCGACATTAAGACGTGTTTTTACATGCACACAATGATTTTTATTTTTAAAATTGTTAATGACTTATTGCCAAATTACTTAAAAGAACAAATAGGATTTGTAAATGATGTCCATCAATATAGTACTCGGCAGAAATACAATATTTATATTAACACAACCGCTAAAACTAGCTCTATGAATAGCTTGCTTCACACTGGTCTTATCCAATTTAATACTTTAAACAGTGACATAAAAAGTGCTAGTTTTGTAAAATTATTTAAAACAAAGTACGAAAACCACCTGAGATCCTTGAGTTAAGCTATTTCTATTTACGTAGAATTAAGATAGAAATATGTAATATTAGATATAGAGTAGATATAAGTACCTATGTAATATTGAACTATTTTACTTATCTGTACCTTTACACCTGTGTTTGTACCTGTGACATGTAATATCCTTGTACGACACGGACACACTTGTATTTTTTTATAGTTAAGGAAAGGAAAAACGATGTAAAGTTGAAAATCTATCAATTGTATTAAAAAATATAGAATTTTTTAAATTGTGTAATTTTTTTTAAATTCGCTTCCTTTGCAATATTCTAATTTTATTTTTGTCCATTATTTTTGTACGGCTACTAAATAAAATGAAAATTCCAACCTATATTAATCCAAAAAATAAATGGCCGTACAGTATGAAACAAACTTACCCTAGAAAACGAGTTTTTCCCTTTCTCGGATGTGATTTTTTTATTTACATTGATAACACCCATTCTTTTTAGACGGGTTGTGTTTTTTAAAGATTTGAAATGTCGTATAATCTTTTGGAATTGATGCCGTACAGGGTCAAATCACCACCCTTGATAGAGGTCTAGGACGGGGGTTGATCTCGCGTTTGTCACCCCATGTTCCAACGGATTTGTACGGCATAGCAAAAAAATTCATCCTTGTTAATATAAAAATCAAATTTCATAAAAGCCGTACGGTGTCATATCACCTTAGTACATAGAGGTGCTTTTCCTGTACTTCTGTCCCATTATTTTTGTACGGCATTTTCTTTTTAAGAGTCACAGATATAAATACAGTCCAAAAAAATGCACCTCCGCGGGTTACGATTTTCACTTTTCCGCGGCTTTCCCATGTCCCACCTAAAATGTACGGCATAGGGCTCAAAGTGATTTATTTTTGTAGGACTACAAAAATTTTATCTTTTTAAGCGGTGTCATGTGACCCCCCCAAAAATTTAGCATGGGCTTGTGGTCTACTCGAGAATTATCATATCTCCATGCACCACATTTCATGTAAGGATCGAAGCCTCCTTTCTAAGCCGATGAAAAGGTTACCCCACTCACACCTAAACGACTGGTATTAACTAAAGCTATTCCCATCCATCGATTTTACGGTGTAACCCACTAAATAACTTCATGACTTCATTATCGTAATTTACTTATAATTACCTAAGCGAGCATCTACTAATTGGATTTTTTTCACATACGTGATTTCGAGAGACCGGGAAGTGGATATTAGATGAAAGAATCACGTACCATCTTCTCCACTATCTTTTTAAAACATAGTAAATAATTTTTAGGTAGAGTGAAGATGACCATCTTTATCTAATATTAAAATTCAGTTCTCGTTTTGTATAATTATAGTTCATTGTATTTATTAAAAACTAATTTTGGCTAGTGATAGTGTATTAAAGGAACATAAAAACAAATTATAGGCTTTGATATAGTTTCGATACGCTACAAGATGTACACAGAACGGTTTACTTTTCAAGAGGATCATCTAATAAGATTTAATTTTCAAGCTTTTTTTTGTAAGACAGGAAATCGTCCAAAGACCTGATATTCAACGGCGAAATAGTGTGGGATTTCTACCCACCAAAACTTCTCCCTCTACTGGGAGACCAGGCTAATCTCCCATACAATCCTGACATCACGGAACCGCTTACGGGCTTCACGCACTTAATGATATAAAGTGTCTTCTATTTGACTTCCTGTTTGCTTTCTTGATCCGGTTAAGGATTCGGATGTAGGTTCGACCTTTCCCTGTCCTTTCTTGCTCTTTCATCCTTTTCTTTCGTTTTTACGATTTTAGTTATCATGTTCGCGATGTCGTTTCAGTTTTTCTCAGATCCCAGCATGTAGTTGATAATATGCCTTGAGCCAAGTGGTTCATTTGCGTTGGCCTTTACCCTCTCTCTGCTTTCATGCCATTTTGGACATTAAAAAATAGTATGATCAACGCTATCCGTCTCTTCGGAGTATTCGCATAGGTCGTCTGTTGCCTTTCCGATGTTTTGGAGTAAGTCTCTGTAACATCCGTGGCCCGTTAATGCCTTTAAGTCAGGTAGTAGCTTACCTCCCTATGCATCCTGCCGATCCATTTCTATATGCCAGGAATCAGGATCCTTGTCCACTGTCCCTTTTCTGTCGTCTGCCACCTCTCTTGCCATAGTTCCATGGTCTTCTGTTTGGCCGTTACTCTGGTTTCCGGGTTTTTACCTACTTCATAGAGTTGTCTCCTTTCATCAGCCATTAGGTCAATTGGAGAAATGTCGGTTATTACTATGGTAGAGTGAGCTACCGAGCTGAGGAGTTATAATTTATAAGCTTGCTTCATTTTTATTTCCCTCGCTTACCAACTGGAAATATTGTAATCGTTATATATAATAATAATAATAATAATAGTAATAATAATAATAAATTGTCTTTATTTGCCCACTGCAGATATATATCACCACCCGAGATTTTTTCAGATATGCACGTGTTTGAGAAAAACATTCTTTGAGTATTTTGCAGACAGCTTTCTTACAATTCATGTAACGTTAAATATGGGAAAAAATAAATTACTTACCCGTTATGAATACTGATGACCTACTTCTGACCATGCAAGTACACTGCTAAAGTCGACCAATAACATCACTCTGAAATTATAATAATACGTGTTTATCTGAAAGACAATACTGAGAGACCTGCCTCTTACGACGGCCCCTATGGGGCTGAATTTTCGAAATTATTTCTATGAGAAATTGATACTTCTTCCCATAGGAACATGCAAATTGTATTCTTGACTGCATGGTCCTATGAGATTATTTTCTATTTAAAATCATATCATATTAGATTGTGATTTAAGATTTGAGGCCCATGTAAATAAAATGTTACAAAAAGGTTACTCTGAATTAAAGTTAATATATAGTAATCGCCATTATCTCCCACATAGTTCTTCTCTGTGAGACTCTTGTTCTATCTGTTTTAAAGTATGCAGACTGTTTATTCTTGTCTTAGACTCATTTATGGAATTTATCGAAATCAGAGAATTTCTTACAAACTCAAGGAGATAAAATGGCTTAACATGTACAACAGAAGCTTGCATCACACAGTCTGTGTTTGTCATGGACTTATACTAAACAAGACTCCTATATATCTTTACTAAAAAACCGCTGCCTAAGGAATCACTACTTCCACATCTAGATTTTTTATCCAAGTCACTTTAAAGGAAACAAACATCTTGACTAGATTTGCACTCTAGTTTGCGGAAATTATTTGTCATAGAATTTTAATAATATTTGGAGCAGATGTCATAGAAAAGTTTGAGGCACTGGTTTCTACCATATACGTTAAAAATGAAGTTTCTAGTTTACCCTACTTATTTTCTCGTATTCACAACCTACCACCTCCCACCCCTTCAATGGAGTTATCTCAATCCCATTAGTAATGGAGCGGAGGTGATGGGGTTTGAAAATCTGTAGCCTTGGTTTCTAATATATACACCAAATCGCAAATCTCTGTACTCTTACCAGCTTGATTTACTTATTTTCCCATATTTACTCCTATTTAACCCCCAACCCTTCAACGGAATCATCTCAAAATATAATCTAGTTCCAGATGTCGTTATAACACATACGTAGTACATACATTAAATTTTAAGTTTCCGTACTCTTAACGGATTGCTTTACATGTTTCCCCCTATTTACCCCACAAGCCTTCACCAGATGTCTTCAAAAAACAATCCAGTTTCATATGTCGTTATAATATATACGTTTACAAAATTAAGTCAATATCTTAAACCGTTCCGGAGGAAACGTGTGGACAAAGAAAGTTACAGACAGACCGACAGATAGACAGACAGAACATTTTTTTTGCTCAAATTTAAAATCTCGACGTTTCATGACATTCTAAACCTGTTTCAAGAAAAAAAATTGAATTTTTTTTTACGATTACTGTACTTATTAAATTTCGAACTGATGTGCACACATATTAGATTTAAAGGTCTTCTAACTCGAACGTCAATGTACAGGATTATTGTAAGCCCCCGTATAGAAAATCAATTTAAAAATAATTTTGACATATGTAAACCGTATTCTGCAGTCTTGTCTTTTTTTTAGACGCCATTTATGTTTTATTGCTTGTTTTATAAAATAAATAATTAATTATTTTCAGATTATTATTACTATTATAAAAAAAATCTGATTCTGATACACCAAATCCCAAGTTTCCGTACCCTTACCGGCTTGCTTTACATACTTCTCCCTATCTAACCCCCAACCCTTCAACAGAATAACAGAATATTATACAAAAATCTGAGATCTCGGCTTCTAGTATATATACCAAATCTCAAGTTACTATACTCTTAACCAGCTTGCTTTACTTATTTTCGCTTATATAGCCCTATTTAACCCTTCACCTGAGTTAGCACAAAATATAATCTAGTTTGAGACCTCGTCATGGTGCATACGTGTATCAAATTTCAAGTCAATATCTTAAAACGTGCGCACAAAAAAGTTACAGACCGACAGGCAGACAGACAGACAAACAGATCGACCGATCGACAGACAAATTGTTTTTTTGCTTGAATTTAAACTCTCGAGGTTTCATGACATTGTTACGTGTATTCACCCTTTAGGAAACACCCTGTGTGAATCCGTGGGTTCTAAATAATTTTAACAAGGGGTAAACCACTACTAACGCTTTATTTAATAATTTACTGATTACAAAATACTTCTTAATTAACCAAAATAACCTTTACACTTTGTTTACTTTATATTTAACCCCACTTATCGCTACCAAACTTCACTTTAGTAAACTTCTCCAATAATAAAACTACTTCTTCTTCCGCCGGTAATCGCACCTTACATACTCTGAAATTGCTTCCAGAGTCATCCAGAACACAACCGAGAATCTTCTGCCACCACACTCTAGAAAACTCTATCTCTTTCTACAACTTTCCAGTCACTATTAAGCATAGGCGTATCATAGGGGGTGTCATGCATAACAATATTCTAAACCCACTTCTAGAAAAAAAAAATTGAGACAGACAGACAAACAGAACGACCGATCGACAGACAGATAGAAATTGTTTTTTTGCTTGAATTTACACTATCGATGTTTTATGATATTTTAAACCTATTTCTAGAAAAGAAGAAAATTGAAATTTTTTTTACGATTACTATACTTTCACTCCACTACGTGGATGTGGAAGTAATTGAGCAAGATTTCTTTACATACAATGTGTGTAGGACTAACACTGTCGTTGTTTGCCCGCTATCGACGGAAAATGCTATATTTCGAATTTCAGGAAATTAAATTCGAAATTCAAATAAGTGCGTTGGTAAAAAAAGTCGCTTTTTATGTTACAAACATGCAGATGTATTTATGTCTAATTATATACGTTGTTTTTGTTAGTAATTACAGTACAAGGATTTCTTTGTCTAAATAGAACTGCGTTTGTTTTACCAAATTAAATAATGCATTTACGAGGATGATAATCACTATTAAATGTAAAAGTTTACATGTATTAAATTACTTAATAATGATATTAACATAAATATATGCTAACAGGGTTTTTTAAAAAACACGATCTCTCACGGAAATTGGTATATCATGTTTTGTTGTAGCAGAAAAAAATAATTTACCGTTTTAAAAGTATCAGAATATGGTCAAGAATCAAGCAAACTGAGAGTTTAATAAAGAATAATTATTAAGGTTTGTATTTCACTGACAAGCTACAGGTTGTGCTAGAGAACAAAGCCCTAAACTGAATTCAGTTACAAAACTTGTCTTAAAAATCGGTAAAGGTATTTACACAGAACTTCCCTCGTTATTTGTGCATGGCAGTCACTTTAAAAAATTAATAATTACGAAATGACATTGAGAATAATAATCGGAATATAGTTATTGCTATTATTACAAAGAAAACTTGATAAGTTTTGGTCAAAAGAATATACAGGTTGCTCATCCAACAGCAAAAGTTCAATACTAAATAGCAGGTGTCACATATGGCAGGCTTGCGCAAATACCTTTACAAATGTCCACCATGACTGAATTATTTCTTGGAATGACCACCCTGTACTTTTTTCAACAAAAGTATAATAGGTGCATATGCCAGATATTATTGCCATCTGTCACATTTTCAATCCAACAATGGAGTGGAAGTATAGTGGTGGTTAAAAAATTTCATATTTTTTAAAATTTTTCAAAAGATGTTGGTAAAATAATTTTCTAAATTTTTTCTTCTGAAATAGGTTTAAAATGTCAAACGTGGAAATTTTAAATTTGAGCAAAAAGAAAGTTTCCTTCTATTCTATAGTAGTGCTAAAAAAAGTTAAAAATTAAAAATTATATAGGTTTAGAATGCTATGAAACGTGAAAATTTTAAATTTGAGCAAATAAAAAAAATCGATCTATTTTAGTGGAAAAACTTATTGAAAAATGTTGGTGAAAAAAATTTTCAAATTTTTTTTTTTTTTGAAACACGTAGGTTTAGAATGGCATGAAACGTGAAACTTTTAAATTTGAGCGTTCTAGTGTTAAATTTTTTTCCAAACTGGTAACAAAATGTTGCAATTTTTTTTTCCCGAAATTGGTTTGGAATATCATGAAACGTGGAAATTTTAAATTTGAGCAAAAAAATTGTTTTCGTCTGTTCTATAGTAGTGATACATAAATGGATTAAAAATGTTTTCAAATTTTTTTAAAAATTCTTCAAAAACATTTTTAAATTTGTTTGAATAGTTTTAGAATGCCATGGAAACTTTCATTTTTTTTCCTGAAATAGGTTAAACGTGTCATGAAACGTAAAAATTTTCAAAAATTTTTTTTTTCTGAAATAGGTTTAGCGCGTCATGAAACGTGGAAATTTTAAATTTGAGCAAAAAAAATGTTTTTCACTATTTTTTCCGTTTTGACGGTCCACCCTGTATATTTTCCAGTGAAATTTCTACCATTTCTTCGCTGACAGTAGCGTCAACTACCTACCAAATTTGACTGCTCTCCGTCAAGTAGTTTTTTAGTAAATGCACCAACAGACAGACAGACAGACGGACGGACGGACGGACGGACGGACGGACGTACGGACAGACAGGCAGACAGACGGAATTGAAAACCTATATTTTCGTAATCTACGGGATCTGAAACGTCAGAATCCGAAAAAATCTCGGAGGGTGATTTTTTCTCGAATACAATACTTCCCTTCGGTATGCGAGGGAAGTAAAAAAATGCATTAAAAGGGATTACATTGATTATATTTATCTTTCTATCTCTTGGAGATGCCTTTGAAACAATTTTCATCCTTATTCTGGAGCTTTTCTGATTCCACTACTATTAAGTGATAGATAGGTGAAGGTCACTCGTTTCTATCAGTCAATGTCAAACATTTGATGTCTAGTATAAAAAAACATTCTTTTTATCGAAAATTTAAAAAAATTTTAAACTCTAACTTTCGGCTCTTGCATGAAACATCTTGCATGAAATGTCTTTCTAATAATCTCCAGAATAGGGACGAAAAACATTTTCAAGAGATAGAATAATAGATAATCAATCATCCCTCATAAATGTTTTTTTTTAAACAAGGTTTATAAATGAATGCAGTTTAGGGCTTTTATGTTCTCTAGTACAACTAGATGTAGGTTATCAGAGAAATACAAAGTTTAATTTTGACATTTTTAATAGATTTTAATTGTTTATTGAATAAATAGGTTTTTTGTTCTTAGTTTAAGCTTACTTTTCATGATCGTAAGGGGCTATGTGGATACAGTGTTACTATGAGAATTCTGAAATAAGATAATTACTATTATAGGAGAGTCAAATTAGACAAGAAACGACCTGAACTTCGGAATAATTCCTTGATTCATATTTTTTGATGATAAAATTAAATATCTCTAGTATGAATCCATGGAAAATTATGAAAGTTAATTTTTAAATGTTTTTGGGTACGCTGAATACGAACTTGATGTTAGATTTGTGAAATTCAAAATGGCTGATATAAAATGGCCGAACAAAACGTAGTAAAAATGTAAAATTATTAAAATTAGTTTATAAATGTTTTTGGGCATGTTGAATATGAACCTAATGTTAGATTTGCGAAATTCAAAATGGCTTTTACAGAATGATCCACTCAAATGCAGTAAATATGAAATAACTGACAAAAAAAACCGATTTTTTTCTTGAAGTTTTACAATATGTCAACTACAAATCTAGCATCAAATAATAGAAATTTACCTACAATAGATAATACATTTTTGAATATTTTTCTTTCAAAAATCTCTGCTTACAGAAAACAGATTCACTATTGCTAAATACATTGTTGTATTATTAATTTAACCTTCTTCAGCTTCTGTTGTGCATTCTTCGAGTTCTACAACTTCAGCTATTTCTGATGGATTATCCATAATATCGTCCGTTTGTGGAGTATTAGAACAATCCACTCCACTGAAATTTAAACAGACATTACTGCAATAAAGACCGGTTTTCCGGCAGCCACAGTTGCTCTCACAGTTGCTTTTACAGCTGCAAAATAAATTTTGTAGCAATTTTTCTGGAGCCAGAGAATCAAGTCATACTCACTGGGTAGAGGACATCCCATTTCGTCCATCCCCATTCATTTGGTAATAATTCATTGAAACGTGTTGCTACTGTCGTCACAATACTGAAAAATCACGCAATTTTCAACGTTTAACGATTTTTGTTTTGTTTTACTGCATATTTCATTAAAAACAATAAAAATAAAAAGTGAGGCGCAGTTTTGAGGATTCCTAAGCTTGCACCTCTAAAAGGTGGAATTGTCAAAATAAAATATTTTTTTGACTTATTTCACTTTGTTTATACTTGAATTTTTCGGTTTATTCGTTGCAAAATTGTTTTTATAGACAATTCTTAAATGCAGATTAGACCCAACATACAAAATTTCACAACCGACAAAAAAGTTGCATGGATTTAGACATTAAAATTAATGATAACATTCTCTCAAACAGTAAGAATGTTAAATTCCTGGGAAAAACATTGGATGAGTGTCTCAACTGGAAGGTACACTGTGAGCAGTTAATATCAAAATTGAATTCGATCTCTTATTTGATAAGAAGTTTAAAAGTCACTCTATCAAAAGATCAACTATTAAATTTATATCATGCACAAGTCGGGTCCAGACTAAGGTATGGCATTGCCTTTTGGGAAAACTCCACCTTATCAGCGGATGTTTTTATTGTATAGAAACGAATTTTAAGAAACATGGCAGGGATTTCCAGTACCTGTTCTTGCAGAGAAGTTTTTAGAGAATATAAAGTTATAGCCCTTGTTAGCACTTTAATCTATGGTTTGTGTATATATGTTTACAGTAACGAATACAAAGTTTCATGCTAGAAACACAAGATAAAAAGAAGAATTTCATGTTCCTTATTATAAATACAATATATCGATAAATGCACCCAATGTCTAGGTCTGAAACTGTTTAAATGTTTATCTGACGACATCAAACAGGCAAAAAATGTAAATAGTTTTAAACTAAAATTAAGACTATATTTATTAAACAATTGTTTTTATACATTAGATGAATTTTTTGTAGTGTAATTGCATGCCAAATTGTGACGATTCCTATACATGATTGTACTGTCTGAACGGAGAATAAAAGTATTATTACTATTATTATTATAATTATGGCACAATAAATCATTGTTACTTACATATCTTCAGCTTTAATTTGATCACGTATAAAGTGCCGATATCATTTTTCAAAACTTTAATATTAACGATCAAAGTTAGATGCTCATAGCGGAACGCTGTTTTTTTGGAAAATTGACAAACTTTGAAGGCTTGGATTTTATGAAATAAATTTTTCTAATTTTTTTCACAGAGGTCGTATTTTAGATAATCCCTTTAAATATGCTATCCAAGTATTTTTTTTCAATAAATTACTCCCATTTAGAATTTTATGAAATCGAGAATTCATTCAACGCTCCTCTTTAAAGTGATATATCCAATAATTAAAGTACTCAAAAAAATATTGCAACACGCGTAATACTTCGAGAAAATGTTAATATTTAATGTCCAATTGGTTATATATCACTTGCTTTTGCCAATCAAAAATTTACCCACTTATGTAGGGCAACTTGGAGCGTTAGTTAACAAATTACTGCCCACTCAACTTTAATTCGAAAAACACATGTCATATTTCTTTCCTAAAATTTCCTGTTTCTTCCAATGGTGCTGTCATTTTTTTTATGCAAATTGAATTTAAAAAGTTATTAATGAAATTCGTGTTTTTGCACCTAAGTTGTTTAATAAAAAAAATTTCGCACAATTTCTGGCGGTGGCATTTTGTTATTTTGTTCTTTACAAGTTTCAACAAAAATCATCAATCGAGGAATTTTTCCGAAGTGCAAATCTAATTTGATACCCCTATTATAATCAGAATACAGCTTATCGAAACATTGTAAAGATTTGCACAGAGAGAAATCGCTTTGGAACATTTTGCACAATGTTGTGGAGCAACAATTGTAAAATTTTAAGGCACAACGTTATATAGTTTTACACATTTTAATTGTGCATAATTCTTGTGCATTTTATTTATCCAATATAAAGATTTAGTTACGATGAATTTATTGAAAACTTCGACCAACAATTTGGCGAAATTTAGAGTTAAATTTATTTATTTTTTCTCAACAAATCATAGCCAATTTAACTTAATTAATTGTTAATAGTATCCTCAAACTATACATTTTGTTGCCACTATATTTACAATTAGTTTTAAGTAATTGTTTAAAGGATTTGCACAACTTGTGTAACATAAAAGTGTGATTTTATTTTATAAACGGTTGTTGACAAACTTGTGAAAGTAGGAGTCCCAATATATTTATTTCCGCTGAACAATAATAGTAATCTATGCCGCCCGCACAAATTGCACAATTTAATGACACACTATTCACAATCACTTTGGTGATATTGTTTTAAAATTTTGTATAATTGTTTCATTTGTTTCACGTAAAGCTTATTGGTTAAAAATTGTACTGACTGCGTCGGCCATGCTACGCATATACGCGCAAGCAATTACGCATCAGATCCAGGTGATATTTTGTTAAGTGAAGACGTACACTTCCGAATTATACAAGTACTTACATTTGTGATGGAATTTGTTGAAAACTTATTAACCGAGTGGGGTTTCCTAGATCTAATTCCATGCAGCATTCACAGAGGTAAGTACTTTACACAGAGTTTCAGATTTGCATATATGTTCTCTTAAATTAACTTCATCAACATATAAATATAAAAATGGTTTCTTGTTTATATGCGAAGAATGCATGATACCTATCTTCTAATACTTGATTTCGTTTACAGCTTGAGAGAAATTTCGTTTTCATATGCGAAGCGGCAGAAAGCTGTTCCTAAACTACTAAACCCAAAAGGCAAACTTGTAAAAGAACTGCTTCAATACGAAGATATTCTGATAGTAAGCAATACATTTGATTTTGGTGATGAACTGATAAATGTTATTTTTTTTAAGAATATGACGTGACTACGACATAAGCTTTATTACTACAAACTGTGTTAATAGAAGCTAAAAAGAAGAAGCAGTGGAAGCCTTCCAAATTAGAATTATGAAATGGATTTATTTTAAGCATAAATGTAAGTCACTTACTTCTTTTCAACTAGAACTTTATGCATATAAAATTTATTTGTATTTAAAAAAATAGAAATGTTTTTATTTACCATATGATAATATATAAATGCATGCTCTATTATGTATTGTTGTTCTGTTAAAATAAAATATTTATTTTTTAATTTTTTTTATTGAAATCCTTTAAGAATACCTCCAATTTTGGAAATAATATTTCACAATTTGTGTTACAGAATAACACAATTAAAATGAAGTGGATACATATAGTGTGTGAAATGAGTGCACAGTGAACCAAAAAATATATACATAATTTGGAGATTATAGAGTAATAAATTGTGCAAAACTAACCCCGGTTCATACATTACTGAACAGCTTCTTTGAATTAAGTGTATATATTGTGCAAAATGAATTACAAAGTTGACAAAATAAACATACAATTTGTGGATTTTTCATTTAGAAATTGTGGAAAACTAAAACACATTCTCTTGAAAACCTATAAACATTGTGTCACTTAAGAGAACAATTTTTTGTAAATATGTTTTACAAATGAAGAGGTTTAGATGTGAATGTTTGTTTAGGAAACCTTCAAAATATATTTAAAAATTTCACACAAATTGTAGAAACTAACTTCCACAAGTGGAATAAAATTATGTATTTTTATGCAACCATAATTCAAATTTGTAAAAAATTCAATTTATGTGATTTTTAAGTTTGTACAAAAATTTCAAACAATGTTAATGCATAAACTGTACAAAATCATTGCCCCAAAAATGTATTATTTATTTGCACAAATTGTTCCTGTCACCATTTTAAGACCAATTTGGAGTACAATTTTCTACAATTGTGGTAAAATATCACACACATTTTTCTCTGTGTGAAATTAATATTTTTATAGTTTTTCTTTTTATTCTTCATAGACTACTTTTCTTGCCATTTGCCAAATTCTATCAAGATCTCCTACAATGTTAAACTTTGGTTACGAAATTCGTGTTGAGTGACCTCGAAAACCCATAACCACAATAAATAAAACAACCCTGTGTATCCTTGCTTACGTACAACACTTATCATGCGTTGGGTATTCTCAACCTTCGGATACAAAAATATGAAACCGCGAGCTTCCTACCATCTCCGATGAACCAGTGACATTTCATATTTTTAATAATCTTGATAACCTCATGTAAGACACGATCTAATTTTTATCGGCCGCAATAATAAAACGGTACGGTATTTTTTGCGTCGTGAAGTCACATCTTCGCATGCACAATGGAGATTATTATTTTTTCATTAGTTTTTAAATAGCAAGAATAAAGGGCTCGGCTGTTTGTTGTAACATTGCCTTGTTATTGTCTCGGCAAGTAATAACTTGTGGATGTACAGGGAAGCACAGTATATACGGATATTATATTTTTTCCATCTCATCAGCGATTGCAATATAATTCGTGAAAAAAATAGTCACACCAATTTTTCGTCATAAGTATACCCCATCTGAAGTACACACACTGGCCAATTTAAAGGAAAGGAGATATATTGACATGAATTTCTTACTACAATTTTTGTTTATTTTATAAATTTTTATCAAGTTAGTTATGTCAAACTCGATGTCAACGTGTATAGATCCGTTGGTTATTGCGTTACATTTGAGACACTTATTTTCTCTATATTAAAGTTCGTCGTTGTGTTTCCATAAGTAATTGTTTAGATTTGTTTATAGTCGCCTCATTTTAGCATTTTACTTCTAAAATTTAAGGTACCAGGGTTAATTGAGTTCATTTTTGTTGCAAAGAAGACATTTAGAAAAAACAGTACCTTTCATTTTTTGGCGGAAATGTTTGGTTTCATTTTTTGTCCAATAATTGGCCAATTTTAATGGCCAATTTAATTGAATTAATTGAAAAATTTGTTATCATACACAATATGCCCTAAAATTATACGAAAATGGTTACTCGTGGGTTCCTGGGATCACGAATCTGAAGTCCAGTTTGAGAAATTCAAAATGGCGGCCCGGAAATCGGGCCATTTTCCAGAAAAAATGAGAATGGATATCTTGGCCATAAAAATGTGTACTCGAGGGTTTTTTAGAGGTTGCCGATTACGAATTCGAGGCCTAGTTTGGTAAATTCAATATGGCGGACAGGAAATAGAGTCAATTCCCCAGGAGAAACTCGTATTTTTTTCGTTTTTAGGCTGAAAATGTATACTCGGGGGTTTTTAAAGTTGCTGATCATGAATTAGACGTCCAATTTACAAAATTCAAAATGGCGGACCGGAAAAACAGTCAATTTCTCTGAAAAAATTCGTATTCTGTTATTTTTTGGGCCGAAAGTGGGAACTCGGGAGTTTTCGTTGTCGCTGATAACGAAGATGATGTCGTTATGGATAATTCAAAATAACGTACCGGAAGTAGTTTGTTTTTCAGGAAAAAAGTATTTTTCATACTTTCAGCTCAAAAAAGACAAAATACGAGGTTTTCCTGAGAATCTGGCTTTAATTCTGGTCCGCCATTTTGAATTCTCTTTAACTGAGCATCGAATTCGTTATCAGCAACCATGATAACCCCCAAGTTCCCATCTTCAAAACAAAAACGAAAAAAAATACGAGATTTTCCTGAAAAATTGGCTCTACTTCCGGTCCGCCATTTTGAATTTCGCAAATTAGGATTCGTAATCAGCGATCTCGAAAGCGCCCGAACAAAGATTTTCATGGTCAAGATATCCATTCTCATTTTCTCTGGAAAATGGCCCGATTTCCGGTCCACCTTTGCAAATTTCCCAAATTCCCAGATTCGTTATCAGCGACCCCAAAAACCCCAGAATAACCAATTTCGTTTAATTTTATATTTTATGGAATATTGTGTACGATAACGCATTTTTCAACCAATTTATTTAAATTGGCCATTGAAAAAAAAAGTAAATTATTGAGAAAAAATGAAACCAAACCTTTCCGCCAAGAAATAAAAAGTACTGTTTTTTCTAAATGCCTCTCTGAAACTCTGCAACAAAAATGAAGTCAGTTTACCATGCACCTTTTCTTTTTAAGAGGTTTTCAGATTTTTCACGCTAAAATGACGCGACTATTAGCTTTTGTTCACCATCGTCACCTTAATTATGAAAGATTTAACACCGATTGATATCAGCAGGGCTGCAGCAATGTTCGAGAATGTTCGAACCTACAGTGATGTTGCAGATATGTTTGGTGAATCAAAATTGACGATTCATCGTTATTTTGCACATTGAAGGCAGACACAGAATTTACCCTTGCGGGATGCCCCCCTCCCCTACCTTGAGACATTAGGCCCTTTACCAACCCTACCCCCAATCTAGCGAAACCCCAAACCAGGGTAACCCACATCTACTTCCCTGCCTGTATATATTTTTTTCTAAAAATTCATTCAGACATCATGTCACTCCCATTTGTTGACCTGATTTAGTTTGTCTATGTCTGTGCTTTTTTTTGTAATACTGGGGGCTAGTCCTTTCCTATCGCTCCAAGATAGTTTGCCATGAGTGTTCGTAAATTTTCCCTCTTGTTTAATAATAGACAAATGACTTTGAAAGCTTAGAAATTGCAAAATGTCAAGAATAGTCTTGACAAAGGACGTATTTCATATAATCCGCCTTATTGATTGTTAGGTCACGGTTTGTTGAACCAAGACACAATTTTGGTAGATTTGATGGAATTAGTTGAATTCATTCAATCATGACATTATATTAGTATAATTATGTGCACATTAGGTGTTAGGTGTTAGTATTTGCGTGTAATTTTCGAGTGTTTTGGAGTTTGCAGAAATTAATTCCGAGGTAGCATAAGTACACCAAGCTAAGCCAAGCACCAAAGTTAACCCATTCAAAGTGTTTTAATAAAATATTATCCTTGACATCCGTATCATGATGTCATGATAATAGTAACTGATGAAGAGTATTAACTAGTCTGTGTACCACTGATAACAATGTTGAAGAGACTAAAGTACAAATGGAATGTAGTGCCCAAAAGACCAAGTCCCTAATGACTCCCATGGAGTTTACGAAATACTTGCTCAGACTGTCCCCAAATCTACATTGGACAAACAAACAGACGCATTAACAACAGGGTATACGAACATCGCCTAGCAGTGAGAAAAACTGATCCTACTTCATCCCTAGCACAACACCGTCTCCAGATTGGACATAACATAGACTGACAAAAAAACAATAGCACCTATATATTCCCTAAAGGCACGAACGATCCGCGAAGCAATTGAAATCGAGAAGCGGCCTAATTGTTTAAACAAAAGGGACGATAGTCTTCGACTTCCAATTGCTTGGAAATCACTAATATCTCCACTAACTATACAATTCTTACCAACACCACACAGCGACCCTCCTACCATGCATAACCATTCCGGACAAGCGCTTGCCACACCCACCAACCCCACTATAAATACCTCACCTCAACCCACAACTCGCCAGTAAGAACTGAGGACTCGAACCATTCCTTACACTTACTAGACTAGACTTCCCATATACCATATATTATCGATTCTTCTTCCCTTTTTTCTCTTGAAAATGACTTCAAAGTGGGAGCCGAAACGTTGAGACTCCAATAATCTTAGGCTTTCTTTAAGTTGTAAAGTAGGCCTTGTTACTGCGTTAGGATGGGTGGCTGAAAGAATTGATATGACCATTGCTCTAGGATGAAAAGTAGGCATCTTATGCTAAAAATGCCAAACATCTATAAAATATAGATAATAAATAGATATATTTACACATGTTGAGACGCAAGTAGTTAGATTACACTGACCCGCAAGGTTTTCTTTTCTTAACTCAAATAAGTTATTCCGAAGGTTATTGACGTGCCGAACACGGTAGCCGTTGGCTGTTTTGAGCCATCGCGTCACAATTTTGAGAAAACCTAATCTGAAAGTGCTAAGAAGGCTATCTCTGTGTATAACTGAACAACGATACGAGATACAGTAAAACGGACCCTTAGTAACGGCCGTAAAACTAAAAGTCACTTTCATAATTGACATTTCTAAAATATGACAACCAAGAATTATTTTTTATTCAACAGAATTAGTCACTGTAACAGTTTTCGTATTGCCATGCTGTTTAGATTTTTCAGGTATTAAATCAGAAAGCGCCGAATTTATAAAACTTTTTAGCTCTGGAGGAGTGCAAGAAATTGAAATCTCTATATCGCTATCAGACATTTTTACGATTTTTCGAGAACTGTCAAAATGTTTTGTATACATTCAAAATATACCGTTTCCATAGAAACGCTGTGACATTAAGGCCACCACTAAATATAGCAAAAACGGTGGTGTCATCATCACCATCTGTTCTAACTATAATTTACGGTTGCACAAAAAATAGTGTTTATACCATGGGGGCGAAATTTTTTAGCGTCCTAGAGATTATCTTGCCTCGGCCGCAAGCGGACTCAGCGATAATATTTCGCGGCTTTACTATAAAAATAACTATTTTTTGCAGGTCTGTGTTGTGAACCATATTTAGGTTGTTCTGAATCTTTCGATCTTCAAGGTATAGGTATAGGCTCTCTACATTAAAATCAACTAAAATATCATTTATAAAAGCAGCAGACATAAGCGGGCCCACTACGGATCCCTGGGGAACGCACGAACTGACCAGGACATTAAACGACCTGCAACCAAAGTATTCCATATACTGAAGCCTATTCTCTAGATATGAAGAGGAAAAATCGATAACCCTAATTTAATCAATTTGTCGATAGAATACCAGGCAAATAAATGCTTGGAAAAATATATGTAAGTTTTTTGTTTACTTGCTTATATCCAATTTTTTTGAAATGAACTGTGTGATAAAGGAAGTAGATGTACCAGAAACAAACGCATGTTGGCTCTTTATAATCTGGCCCAGTACGTAACTGGATAATGACGTATGTGAGGTTATCTTAAAACTTCAGGCAAAATTGTACATTATTATAATGGGTCTATATTCAGCTAAGCTCTTGTTGTCTTTTTAAAAAAGACATAAGCGGGGATATTTTCGTACATCAGGAAATATACGCGTTTTTATTAAAAAATTGAATACTATTGTGAGAAGACTGGCGAAGATGGCTGCGTAATCTTTGGTAGCAAATTCTTCTGAACAATGTTTCTACATTGTCTGGTCCGTTAGTAAACTTAGGTTTGATTTTTTCACGACATTAATTACTTCAGTTTCAGCAAATGCTGTTAACTGGTGCCCGTAGCAGCTGGTATCTTCATAACAATATTTATATATTATTGAGTTATTATTGAGTTTTAAATATTAGGTCTAAAAAAAGATAGCAAAAGCATTGACAATATCCTAGGGATTTGAATTATAGTGAACACCATTATATGCAATATTATCAAGAATGGGACCGCTCCTTCGGATCAATTTTTATGAGAATCTTGGTTGACACGATTTACTAAACTGTAAAAATTATAAAATTTACATTTTTTTCATCTCCAATATCATTTTGAAGTAGTTCGGAGTAAATCCTCTTTTACACGTTGAAAGTTTAACTGTTACGCGGGCGCTGGCTGACTGGATTTGGCATTAGAAATTGGATCAACGCATATTTAAGTAGGACCTGAATAAATATTTATGATTTTACATATTTTATTTCTATGGTCAGTGACATTTAAATAACAAGAAAGAAAAAGCAAAGTTTTGAAATTCGATCATAATAATTTCATGCGAACTAGGCATGATGATAAATCAAAGCGAAATATGAATATGTCATTATCATAAACTTTGCATTTAACTGCTTCGCATAAAGATGCGAAGAGGTCTCTGAGTGATTAATCTAAGCTGCCCACCCTGTATGTGCATCTAAGTTGTGAAAGTTACAATTTGTATCATCCTGGAGTGTAGATGTAGGTTTGGCCACTTTTTAAGGTCATTTTAGCTCATCCTTACATTATTGTAATCTACATTTAAAAAGACATTCCCAGGCCTCAAATGTCAACGGTACAACTTACCTCTAAAAATATTCATAAAGGTAACACACAGTGGCGTAGGAGGACTCTCTGTTGTTATACATTAAAAGAAGGCAACGACGTGGGTGTAGTTTATTGTCACTGAATCTAATATAGCTATATATTGCATAACTTAACTTGAGAAGGTATTTTTAAAGGAATTTTCCACCCGTCGTATATAATTTTGTAAAACACGCCCGCATCATTCATATGGAAAATTGGGTTCTGTTGTCTACATTTGATCATGTTGTAGATTTTGACCTGAATCGGCATTAAAATATGTAGTTATTTTTTATGCTAGATTGCGGAATACTATTTCTGCATTCGAGAATTAAAAAAATCGTTCGAGAATGAAACAGAATTTCGCAGTCGAATATCATCATTTTTTCGAAAACGGTCTCTCACAGTTCAAAAATTACTAAAAATGTGAAGAGACAATTTTGACATTTACAATTAATTTATTTGACATGTATGTCATCTACAATTTGCTGCACATATTTTAATATCAAATATTCTTTGGCGCGTCAGTAACGATAGCAACGCAACAAGCAGGCTTTAGTAAACAATCAACAATTCTATTAAGAAAACACGCGTTGTTTCAAATCTTGAGTCGGTAGCAGTATATTTCATAATTTTATCTTGGAATTGAATAAAAACATAAAATATGTTATCAGTAAGTCATGAAGATCTACCATGTGAAGTTCTGAAGCAGCGAGAATTGCAATTTCTGGACTTATTCACAGCAAATCGATCAGGCAATATGAATCTACTTACAAAGACTTTATGGGATGGTGTCATTCTAAGAAATTAAAAATTGTATCTGAAAGTGTGATCTTTCGAATATAGAATTAAGAGGGAGCAGCCAACAACGTTATGGTCTATATATTCAATGCCGAACAAAACAGTAAACGTCAGACAAAATATAGATATAGAGAAATATTCCAAGTTAGTACCGTATTTGAAAAATAAATGTGTAAGATAGCGTCCAAAAAAGTCAAAAGTTTTTACAACAGCGGATATTGAGAAATTCTTACAAGAGGCATTAGATGAACGCTTCTTATTAATGAAGGTGAATCATATTAACAAATTAGTACATGTTTCTATAGTTTGTTGATAAAGAGCTTATAGATCATTTTAGGTTGACGTCACGCTGGTGGCGTGGAGGGCACACATTGGGCATTGTTTTGTTTTCTAGAGATGGGTAAAAGTTGTGAAACATATTCTTTATAGGATTTTGCAAACAGTGGAAAGAAAAGCTATCTATGAGAACTAAAGGAAAAACTATATATAAAAATATTAATGAAATCTTTGCATTCTTTCGATAACCTGACTTCTGGTTATGCTAACAAGTAAAAATTCTTATTTGCCATTCTCATTTTAACACTAGCATCCAACCTAGTCCCCTATGGCTAAGCAGGCTAAACTAGTATCTACATAATCCCCTACGATATGTAAATTCAGTTAAAAATGAGAACAAAGGCCTGAAATTAATTTATTTACATATCTTGTCTTTAAATTTTTTTTTCATTCTAATGAATTACATTTTCATAAAATCTCATTCAGTTTCTTGGAAATGCTTAGCCTTTTGAAACATTTTTCGTCCTTATTGTGGACTCATCAGGAAAGCCTAAAGCCACTCATAACGATGTTCCATGCAAAACTAAGACAATATCCATGAATAAGTATAAAATAATTATAATTGACATTGACTGATAAAAAACAACAGATATGGGTAAAAGTTGTTATTTTTTAATGACAGGTTTAAACTGCTTATATGCTGTTTTGAAATAATAGTTTAAAACAATAGTTTAAAAATAACAGATCGATGAGAGGTACTGGCATTCGCATACCACAGCGCCCAGTTTGTAGTTTGCAAATTTTTCGGTCTCATGATTTTGACGCATACAAAACCAGATTTACTGTTTGTTTATCATTGTGTGCAGAAGGTTTCAGAGTGTGTTTCGAGTTTTCTTTAGTTTTTGAAATAAATAAGTTTTTATTTTGATAATAATGTCTCTAGTGAGTATTATTCAACCGATAATAAATCAGAAGGTATCTTTGATACTGCTGTCTGTTATTTTTGAACATAAATAATAGTTTGTTAATGCTATTTACAAATAACAGTTATGAAATAACAGGTTGTTAAATAGCAACTCATCTCTAATTGCTTTCAATTGTATTCCTCTGTGATTGGATGAGGTTTGTGTCAAAATCAGGTATTTAATTGTTATAACAAACATAAAAACAACTTTTTTAAATTCTGGTCTCTTCAACATAACCACTTTCCAATAAAATACACTTCAACAACCCTTCGTAACCGTTCAATCACTTTTCTTAAAGTTTGGGAAGTAATTTCATGACACGCTTGCCTAATCCTACGGCAACGCTCTTGTCTGTTACGCGGCCGAGTAGCATACACTTTATTTTTCAAGTACCCCCATAGAAAAAGCCATCAGAGGTAATATCAGGCGATCCAGAGGGCCACGACTCTAAAGACCTATTTCTACCTATCCACTTCATAGGGAAATTTGCATTTAAAAAATTTCTAACTAAGTATCAGAGAATTATGCGCCGGGGTACCCTCTAACTGAAATTATACATTTTCTATCTGCGTTAAAGGCATTTCCATAAAAAATCATCTAAATCATTTTGTTAAAAAAGTTAGAAAATATTCTGCGTAGAGGTTATCCAGGAAAAAGGGGCCAACAATTTGTTCGTTTAATATGCTACACCACACGTTAAATTTTTCACTGTATTAGTTTTTACAGTTAATTACAAAGTTGGGAGTTTCGGCTGCCCAATATCTACAATTTTGACTAGATACCACACCGTTTGTCGTAAATGTCCTTTAAAAAAAATCTGTCGTTAAGATAGTTACCTTGCAACCATAGGCGAAATTCAAACCGCCGTTCAAAATCACCTTCTAAGAGAGTATGCAAAATTTTTGGTTTAAATGCCCTCATCGTATTACGTTTCAAACACCTCCATATTCTTTTTTTGGTTAAATATAGTGTTCTCGTAACTGCCCTTAGACTACAATTTGGATTTTTCCGAAATTCTGTGAAAATGTGTTCGTCGTCTGGATATTGTCGTAAATTTAAATTGTACCTTCTTTGTCTTTTCTTGGAAATGGCTCCGGTTCTTGCAAACAGTGATGCCACCAACGGTTTTGTGCCAATTTGGTGCTCGATCACGATGACGTTGATTAAATATTCGAGCAACCTGAAGCGTAGATCTTTCATTATCACCAATTAAGCGGATAATTTCAACTTTTTCTTGAATTGTAAAAACTACTCTCCGATTTTTTGCCATTATCAGTATCAGTTGACAATTTTTATGAATCGCCAAATATCAAATAAAAACTTGTTGTTCAAAGCACTTTTGATTAATGCCCATGGTTGCAAGTTAATTATCTTAACGACAGATTTTTATAATGAACTTAATGTTTAGCGACGAGGTAACATTTACGACAAACGGTGTAATATCATTGAAAGGTGGTTATGTCATTCTTCCAACATACAATTACCACCCAAATTTGAAGAATATCGCATTATTAACAACTGAGACATTAGGGTGGATTTATGAAAAGCGGGACACACTGTATATAAAATGTCGTATTCTTTTCCTTTGCATACGTTTGTATCTAAAGTGTCTTTTTTATGTATTTTATGTACCTCTCTTTTTTTGTATACAAATAGCTTGGGTTAAATAAAGCATTATTATTTACTTATTTGTGTATTGCTGGCTGTCGAAACCCGGCAAATTTTTAACACCTCTTTTCGTGGTCTTTCTCCAAGAAGATTGGGTTTCATGGACCTGAATATCATACGGCCCTTGGTCTATAGGTACTGAACGTCCTCTTATAAATTCGATAAATGTGCGATAACAAGTTAAACTTTAATCAATTTTATGTATTAATCTAGCGCTGCAAAGATTAATGAATACATTATGTATCAATCTTGGACTGCAAAGTTTAATAAAATATGATCCGGATTCTCATTATGCACACTTAAATACTGTTAAAAATGCCTGGAAGAAAGGTTCACACGTTTATCACAGCGACACGCCTAGCTACACGATCTAAACTTAATGTTACACGGCCCAAGGCGATCTTAATGGCAAAATAATAATTGCAGTTGGCTAAAGGACTTAAAGTGAGCAATAGGGGCAACCGGAGGACACTTAATTATATCTAAATGTTAGTAGTAGCATTCTCTTATTCTTCTGTTTTTTAGAAATATAAACAATGGGAATCGTTTATTAACTTTACATTAGAAGTAGAAAGTAGAAATGAAGTACTGCTTTTACATGTTTCAATTAAAAGAGTAAATGATACAATTGAAACAAGCGTTTCTAGAAAACCATGCAGAGGAGGGGGTGTTTTAAAATGTTTATATGACAGGGTCTAAATAAATTCTTCTAATGATGAAATATTGAAAAATGGGAACATTTTATCAACAATCAAGATCCGAAAGTTTTTGTTGATAAAACTTGGGTGGATATTACTTTTACTTGGTCCCCCTTAAAATCGTAACACCCCCGATCTCCCTCCCCTCGACAAGCCTGCCAGAAAGAACTGAAATGTAATCCCAGTTAATCATATGTATGTAGGGACCAACTGATCGATACAGTATTAGTTAGGTGTTTTAATAAAATAAAAAATTTATAGATTGATGATTCAATACTGGTTAAATAAATAAGAAATCCGATACCTGGCGGGCCTACCCCCGGTTGTGGCATCAACCCTTAAATTTTTGAAAATGTAAAAAGACCTGTTTGAAGACCCTATAACAAACTTGAAATTTAAGTACATTTAACTAAAACAGCTACCTTGAAAAAAGCAAAAAAAAATTGCAAGGTGATTTCATTGATTGTAAGTACATGCCGGCGATCTCAAAGATGTTCCAAAGAGCAGCGAATTAACAAGAAGAGACAGTCAGACAGATTAGACGAAAATAGTTGTTATATTTGTCTCCTTTTGTTTGGTGCACATAAAAAGGGCCATAAAACCGGCCATCAAAATAACAAAGTCGGCACAATTACTACTCACAAGAATATTACAGAGCCGCACTTCAAATTTTTCCGCATTAAAATGAACAAAATACTAGAGATTTAGAAATTGTGTTTTCGGCAGAAACTTAGTGACGTTTCTGGTAAATTGAAAAATCTTACTCTGTTTTGCTTTGATGGACGCACTGCTCGTCCTTCGCGACATTGATAGATAAATTCAAAGTACGGCTCTGTTTATCTGTTCCCTAGATAAGACGTTCTAATTAGGGGTGATTGGCGTAACTATATCACAGGAGTTAGAAATCTTAATTAAAAGAGGTGTGTTTTCCTTTATATCTTATCTTAATCATGTCAGAACATACTTTACAAAAGAGTAATGATGTTTTACCTATTAACTAATACATTATATTTATTATATAATATAGGGTAGGGAAATAATGGATGCCCCGGTCTCCCCCTATTTTAGCTCAATCGGTAGCTTTGGGTTTTTTATGTGCCTTATAAATATGAAGTGAACCATAGCTCCAAATTAAAGGACATGACCTCCGGCGTTTTCAGGATTTGTCGGGTACGCATCAAGTAGTTTTCACCAAGATTACTAAAAGACAGGTTACCTTGTAAAAAAAAAGAATTTTAAAACAATTCAAAATTATTGGTTTACTTTCACCCTGATTATTCTGTGGAATATCAATCTACAATTTTTTAACTGTACTAAAACACCTTACTCGGATTAACTGGTAGCTCTTAGGCTAGTACAAAAGTAGGGAGATACCATACGTTTTTCCAGCGGCGTATTCTGATTTTGCAATAAAAAATCTTTTTATGACAAAGATGTCAAGTTGAATGAAAGCTTGTAACAAAAAAATAAGTGGCAAATGAAGTTATTAACAGCCTAAGAACCTAGCATTTCATGTAAAAATCCAAGTCCACTATGACCTGATTTTTCAATTTTTGCCGATGATACAAACAGGACCTTTTTCACTTTTGACTACAGTCCATATTCTATCGATTCTATCCTAAAAAAATGTATTGTCAACGGTCTATACATGCAAAATTTTAAGGCAATGGGTCAAGTGACAGTTGTCTAAATTGA
Source organism: Stenurella melanura (assembly GCA_963583905.1). Taxonomy (NCBI): domain Eukaryota; kingdom Metazoa; phylum Arthropoda; class Insecta; order Coleoptera; family Cerambycidae; genus Stenurella; species Stenurella melanura. Next base: position 25,413,024 of record OY757315.1, read on the forward strand.
CTTCAACTAACTGGAAAATATGTTGAATAAAAGTTTATAATAATACAACATTGATATGACATCATAAAGGGCATTGACAAGAAACTGAAAAGAAGTGAATATACCTTAATGGAATCAAAGAAAGACAGTACAAATAAAAGAGGCAGCATCTGCTGCCTCTTTTATTTGTATGTATCTACAGCATTATAAACTACTGCTGAGCAACCCAATAACACATAGTGCGCTTCAGCAAAATTATTATGTCAAAAAAATGACGCAAAATGAGAGTTGTAGGAATAATTGCTATCTGACAATAAGATTTGAAGCAAATCCTGGCTGATCATCTGTTCGAAATATTTTGATAATGGCAGTGTTGTCATTATTTCAAGATCGTGAGTATGAGCAGAACAAAAAATAAAAGAAACAAGTATACACAATCAATTTTTCCTAACAGTTCTCTTTTTTATAGCAAATTGTCATTCTTTAGGGACGAATACAGATATAGTCAATATACTCATGTATAGCTATTATTATTATTATTTGATTATCGCAAAAATAATTTTGCGGAAAATTGACGAATACAAACACTTTCTTGTGAAGATACTACACGTAATCAACTGAATTTGTACACAGGGTGTTTGGTACATCGATTGAAAGTTTTCACTGGGTTGTTTGGAACCTATATGACCATATTTTTCCTTATGCAAAATCTCACCGTTCTTGAGATATCGGCATTTGTAGATACTTCTGCGAAATAGTTGAGTTGTTACTAATACATGTAATTTCTTATGATACTGAATACTTTCAGCTTTCTTAAACATTTTTTTTAGATATTGTTAATATGCACTTTATATCAGGAGCACAAAAAGATGCCGAATTATTAGTATGAAAATTATGTAGGACAATTTATATCTTAAAATATATTGGTTCTAACTTTTTCACAAACAGAAAATTGTATTTACATATTAGTAAATACAATCACCGATTTGCGGATGAAATAATGTATTATGATTTTGTTTAATTTTCTTTCCTTTTCTTACTTTTTATTGGGTATTTTGCCACTGAAAAATATTTAAAAATTTTAATGAAAAAACCTCTGCGCCAAACGGATCAGACAGAGGTTGGTTCTTGAGTACTCGACTGTTTCAAAAAGTCTCACACCTAAAAATATATAAACTAGAACAATGTTATAAACTAAAAACTCAAAATCAAAGCTATAGGAAGTTAAGGTTTCGGAAGAGAATCTACTTTCCTTATTAAAAATGTAATGTCTACAAATATGTTTTCTTTTTAATTTAATGAACTATAATTCAGTCATAACGTAGTATGCCATTGAAAAGAGTACCTATGCAATAGAGACGTTTTGAAAACTATCTGAACCTCTTTAAGTAGCGCCGCGCCGTTGTTGAGAAAATGTTGCTTAAAATAGAGAAAAAAATTCGAACCAATGTATCTTAATACATACATTGTTCTAAATAATTTTTATACAGTACATTTCTTTTTGTACTCTTTCAACAAAGTGTATATTAAGAATATCTAAAGACATTTAGTACCATAAAAAATAACATGTATTAGTAACAACTCAAAAACTTTCGCAAAAATATCTGACAAGCCGATATCTCAAAAATGTTGAGACTGTATAAGGGTAATATGGTCATACAGATTCCAAGCGACCTCAGCTATCGCCCAGTGAAAACTTTCTATCGATGTGCCAAACACCCTGTATATAGTATTAATCTAATGGTTATTATGATCACTATTTGTATACTGAAAAAATATATATATACAAAATTGAAGGAAGCAACAAATCTTTATTTTACAAAGACCGCTCGAAATCAATTTAATACGTAAATGTGCTGAGAAGAAAACTCGACTACAGCTTTTTAAAATCTTTTCCGGGTATCATGTATTGAATTGATTTTGTAGATTCCAGTGTCTTACAAATTCTCTATGAATCGATTCTCTGGTTTGTTCAGACTATAATCCTAAGACATTACCGGATAAAAATTCAACGTGTTTTTCAATGTGCTTGAAAATCACATCAATCTCTGTACCCTCAAAGCATTTATCTGAGTCTTGTCTACGGTTAATCTAGACTAGTAGTTAAAATATCAGTATATTTTGACTAGCAACTACTAAAAATGAATATTTCGTTACACGTAACCATTTTCCATTTTCATACTGGAATGGTCGGCACTTAAATAATTTTCTTTTACATTTTCCATAATACATGCAAATAACGAGCCAGTGCGCAGTGCTTGGATGATGTCGCGTCGAGGTAAATAAACAGTGCGATTTTCGAGGGTCCTCCACCGATTCTACTTTTTTTTGCATGCATCTCCTTACGATTCTCGAGGGGGCTTGAGTCAGTGAGAGCTAATATTTGCAATAAGGATGACACAATATCCATCACTCACTCACGAGAAAGTGAACGTGTCACCATCGCAGCGCAATCTAGCTTTTTAGAATTTTTACGACTCGTATTGGCTATGTTTTATCCACGATGGATTTGTCAAGAGCATATATGAATATTTAAATTGTCTGCTACTTTTTGATTTGTGGCAGATTTCAGTCAGTTGGTGCAGTTATGAATATTTAACAATGAATGCATCCAGAAAAAACAGTATTCCATTTTAAGACATACACAGCGTGTTCCAGTTACATGGACCACTTGTTTAAAGGTATCTCGCACCTAAAAACAATATTCACCTGAAAAATGTTTACAACTAATACTGGGCGGACTTATGTAATTTTCTGGGAATAATGAAAGTAAGCAACCCAATCTGGTAGGAGGTTTCATATACAGCACTAAATCACTTCTTGGCCTCCCCAAATATCCGTCGTTTACCTTTGAAGGGCGAAATATTCAAACCACTGTAACTTGGTACATAATACAAATATAATTATACCACATATGAAGATAAGTGTACACATACAAATTTTTATTTCAGAAATTTTTTCGTTGCATTATTAGTCTCAGATTAATCTGCAAATATTGTGAGAGGGTGTTCAAAAAAAAGAACTTTTTCAAAAGTTAAAGATAGAAAGTCGTATATGCATGTTACATTGTCCTTTATGTTATGAAAATTTTGACGCCTGAATGAATTAGATAGCTCAAAGAGAGAGGGTAAAGGGGGTGATGACGCTTATTTAGAGCGGCCAAGAAGTTATTAGTGTTGTATATTATATATCTTATCTGATAAAATATATCACTGCTGTCCTCATTCCAAGACTATGATCCTCGTATTTTGAACATAGCCTTACGGCTATAATATATTATTAATGTTATTAAAGATGACAACGAAATCCAAATGATCGACTTCTAGATCATACGTAGATAAGACTTGCGAAAATGTAAAGCTAATCAAAGAACTAATTTTAGGAGAACAGCGATCAATATTTGTCAAATAGTAGAAATTATATCATTAATACAGAAGACGATTTGAATATAATTCATAACATTATATTCGCGTGTCACTTCTGGTAATAGGCTAGACAAGCAGGGTTTAAACGGTTACTCTATTCATCAAATATGCTAATAACTTTTTTAAATGAGAACTTAAACCCCGAGGCAAACACTAATTACTTTTTCATTACTGTCTTCTCTGGAGAAATAAATAATTATTCTTTAAGTTTTACATGAGCAATACACATTATACCAAGTAAACGTTACAAGGTCTACAACCAGTTAAAGCGTATCTACCGGCATTTTGTCAACCCTATCACTTTAGCATAAGTTGGTGTAGCTAACACCGATAGTTCAAAGAACATTATTGTAGTTAGATCTGCTAATAGTACCCCTACAGGGGTCGAATTTGGGACCTCTTTGTCATTAATGATTCAAATTATTGGATGCATATTGCAACCTGTGTTATTACACCTCATTAATAAATCAATATTAGAAGCTTACTTTCCGTCAGAATTTAGACTTTCCTCCGTAATTCCTGCATTTAAACAAGGAAATGAAATTCATATAGAAAATTATCGTCAAATAACATTAGTATGTGTTCTGTCCAAAATAAATAAAAAAATTATATCTAACAGAATTAGGGCGTATTTAGAAAAGTATGCTATTCTGACTGATTGTCAGTATGGATTCAGGCCGGAAAGATCTATAGAAAATGCAACAGCAAAATTATTTAATTTTGTGAAATAAACAACGGTAGGTATGTTGTATCGGTACTATTTGTAGGGCTTTTGACCCAATAAACAACAATATACTTTTTAGAAAGTTAGCAAATATACGAGGGAATTTACTAAATTGGTTGATTGCATACAGACAATAAAAAATTTATAGTGAAATGTAATGATGTACATGATGTGGTTCTAAATGTCCCACAATGGTCAATTCTGAGACCCCTATTATTTGCCATACATATAAATGATTTTCCTTATATAACAAAAGGGCTCACTGTTAAGTGAACGGTTGACACAACTACTTCTGTAGCTGTTGCAAAAGGTGATCATTTACCCAAGGTTATTAGTTCTGTTGTTGATGAAACATTTTTCTGCTTAAATTGTTTTAATGTTTTAAATAAATGAAGACACAATTCTGTTATTTTATTTCAATAATAAAGAGTACAGTTTTGGTACGTTTCTGTTTTTATACCAATACATTTTAGCCCTAAATTTCAGCTGTTATATTACTTGTGAAGGACCACAGTCAGTATGTGTCGGCAATCTAGGCAATCAACTATACACAACTCTCCTCCTGGGCTACGCTGGTCCATTCACACTGAGAATATGCAGCTAATGTTGCTTTAGGGCCCCCATTGAACTCAATCTCTAATGGGCGTGGCAGAGCTGGACCCATAGGACCAGAGCGGCCAGTTTAGAGAACTCGATTTTGGTCCCATGGGCCCAGCGCGTCAGTGAACGTGTTAATTACGTCTGTTCTGGGTACTTTACCTTTGCATTCCCAAAGTTTCTGTTGCAGTATCACAGCATATACATTCATCATTGATAGGTTAGAAGGAAATATGCCTTCCTAACTTAACCAGCAGCCTCGTCAGACTTTTCGAGTACTAGAAGTTTTGTGGCATTCTTTGCCTAATAAGTTACGAACTTTTCCACTTGTCTTTGATCTGAAGTATTCCTGCAGCAGAATATTTCTATTATTTTTCCCATTTTAGGATCCTTTCCTTTTATATCCCTTAGATAGGCCTCAAAACGGATCAGGTCCGACAAATGAGGCCTTAACACCTTTATTAGCGGGGGTGTTAGTTTCTTTCTTCTATTTACCTTCTAGTTCCTCATAGCCTAGCACCGAAATCAAGGCAACCATGTTCTTTTTTGCTAGAGAATCCAGGCAATTTCAGATTCAAAGAAGAAAGACGCGTGAGCACTCAATGCTGCCTGGCTATCAGGTAGAATATAGATATTTGAGGTCTAGGACATTTCGGTTCAACTGAACTGGCGCAGCCGATAGGATGCAGGGACAGTCCAACGCAGGGACACTACCTTAGGGGCAGTTTAATTAGAATTAAAGCCTAACTACAAACGCACTTAAATGGGTCAGTGAACAAATTAAGATTACATAGGATTGGTATGATGTGACATTGACATTGATTATATTCAGTTATGTGACCATGGCATTTCTAAGGTTAATCGTCTCATGTCCATGAATTTTTATTAACATCCTAATGAGGAGGGTAACGATTAGCCCTTATGTGGGCGAGCATTCTAGCAGGCCAGTGGGCTACCTGGGGCACAGTATATCTAAGATAGACCGCAACTGCAACAATCTGAAATTCATGTTGTATTGACCATATACAGGACATTATGAAACACATTACAAATGAAGGGGTTTCCAGAAATTATAAGAGTGTGTCTTTGAGCCTGTGTGTCCCCGCGCTGGAGTGGCTGCGCTATAAAGAGGATGTCCTATTCCCAGATCTTTGCGCTTCCAATATCTTTGCTTATTCATTTCTTGGCATATAGATGTACAGCGTAGATTTCTGTCTGAAAAATAGTTGAAGTTCTCTCTAGAGTTCTAGATAGATCGCAATTAGGCCCCGCTATGCTTACGCCAACTTCTTCAGCCATCTTCAATCCATATGTGTACCAGATGAGTGACTTTTTCCTAAATCTCGGTGTCTCGACCCTCTTCGCTTGATGGTTCGTCAAAGGGACCTGCTTAGTTGACACTGAGTCAGTGAGTTTGGTTATGGATTCTAATTGGATTAGCTTCAAGATCCTCGAGGGACTAACCAGATAGCCTGGTTTTTATTTGATTACCTGCTTCAACCTTATTAATGCTGCCTCCTTCCTCACGTACCGATGTAAAAGAAATAATCTTTGGATGTGAGTTCCTTTGTGAATAAGTATAAGAAAGGTAAGATGCAATATTATACATTCTATCGAGGTCTATCAACATCTGCTTAGCATTGCATAAAATATGTTGAATATTTTAGCAATAATTAATAAACTTTATGTGGCCTTGAAACAATTAGAAAATCCCAGTTTCGACTGCAAATGTTACATTTTAAAAATGATCAACATCTATTTAAAGTAAATAATCATGAATAATAATTTCCTCTATTAGAACATAAATTAAGCTTTACCACGCAGGCACCTCAACAATGACAAGCCCCTGAAATGACACTTGAAACGAGGTACGAGAGGGACACACTCTATATGCAACTGAAGAGTCTTTTTATCGCATAATTATAATTAATAATACTGGTTTTCATCCAGCCTCGCCTGGCCTATTACTCTAATCGAAACACGAGCAAATGACCAAGTCCACCGCAAGACCCAGCGAGCCAGACAGAGACGGGAAACCCCATTTACAGAGTCACCCAGCGGAAATGTGGGTGGCAATTGAAGCAGCGCAGGTTCATTGTTATTTAACACTTCCGGTTTACGCCCTCGAAGTGGTCTCGTTCCGAGATCTACTCATATGATGATTATCTAGCACGCAAACACAGACACATCGCGTACAGGGTGAGCTCGTTTAGCAGTACCGCAAACGACATTCTTAATTTAGCAAATAAAAGGGTATAAGAGTGCTGCTTTAAGTGGTTAATATCAAGCTTAAGTAAGCAAATATTGTATATTGTCTGTTTCTGACATTTTCTTCATTTTTTTCTCCCTGGAATTTTCTCCCAAACAAGGCGTGGCGTTTCGCGTATACGTATAAATATTTTGCACAATGATTTGCTTAAAAGAGCAAAAATTTCTTATAATTTTTTTTATGACTTAAACTTATTTTTTTATTTAAATTTTTTGTGTAGATAAAAGTCTCTTTGAGCTTCCGACGCTGACAGTAACAGCGGCATTTCTATGAGAAACAGTTAGCAATATTCATGTAGATCGTGTGGTACTTATATCTAGCATTTTTTTACGTTTTTTTTTAAATTTCTTATAGATGTAATAAACATATCAAAACGGGAGATGCAGGTCACAAAAAAGACTTTGAATTTGACCTAATTTAGTTGGCGTTATTGACTGATGAATATCGTGCTTTTAGAAACATTTAATTTAAGAAAAACCATCGGAGTAAAACTTTTTTTTTTCTTCTTTTGGGATAATGTTTTACCATGCAAAATATTTCTATGACACACCAGACACCGTGTGTAAGAAAGAAATACACGATTTAAAATAGAAAATGGTTAAGTCTCATATTTTTCACTTGACAAACTACATCAAAACAAGTACTCGTCGGCTTGTAGAACCACACCGGGTGCTGATTTACAAAGTAATTATTTCGTACATAAATCGTTGATTACAAAAAGCTAAACCTCTCACCCCGTAGAATGTTTTATCTTGCTAATTTATAAAACATGCACAAATGGGTAAAACCCAAAAGGTTAAAAGCAGATTGTTTATTTTTATCAAATTTAAATCTCATTGTTTTTGGGCGGTGGACCAAAAAAACTCATTATATCAGCGCAAGCCACTCACAAAAAATCCTGGCATAATTCGTATAATTGCTTTGGATTGCCCTGAAATTCTATAATGTTACCAAGGATTTAAAAACGAATGGTAATAATAATTAAAGATATGTACTATTCACATTCTCTAAATTGGCGACGATATAATTATTACCTACCGGAAACTTCTTAATTATCCTGACAGTTTACGCCTCTTCAATATCTTATATTCCAAGTGGGTACGCATACCTGTGGTGTGACTGACAGCAGTTTATGGACGTCCCTCCATGTCGAGTCCACTTCATTATTCGATAATGAAGTCAAAATCACCCAAATACATTTGAGTGTTATATTCTCTATTTCTTTGTAACTAAAGCTCTATTATCTTTCTTAGATTAATAATTCCAGTGCATATGGATTGCAATTGTATTATTTAAAGTGTCAAACTGTCTTTTTCAACACGTTCCCATTAGCTTGATCTGTAATATTGTAATGGCATTTTATAATTCACTTTTCACCCACTTCCACATGTCGTATTAACTTGAAATTGGGTTCGTTTGAAAATACAATTTGCCATTTCTTTTATAGAAAAATCCAAGATAGCGCTTCAAAGATGGCAGACAGTCTATTATCATTTAATATTCGATTCTATAAAAATTGGTATATGGGAATTTTGAAGGACGCAGATTACAGATATGTGATCAAAATTCAAAATGGCAGCATCAATATGGCGTATATGTTTGATCATTTATCGTCTGATTCGAGTAAAAATCGGTATCTGAACATGAATATTCTATTCTAGTAACTGCTTAACTTCAATTATTTCGAAAACTATGTACGAGAAGGATGCAAAGAAGAGAAATTTTAAAAACTTGTCTCTCTTTCTATTATGTATATACATTGTACAACCTTGTACATTAACCCCTTCTACGGGGTCCTTTATCGAATCGAGGATAATTATACGCCAGATTTGTCACGTTTTCAACTATTCTATCTTAAAAACGGTTTGGAGCATCGAAAAACCATTGGACCCAAAATATAAGTTACTTGAGGCACAAAGAACGATTTGTCACAGATTTTACGTCATTTGATTAATTTTACTTGTCTTTTACGAATTTTTTAATTTGTGCTGATTTTAATTAAACGTTTTTAAGTCTTCGGCGAATGGCATGTTGCGGCCCTGGGGTTTTCCCCTGGACGCATCAATGATACAAGGCATCAAGGGAACAGTATTTGTTTTAAAACTGTTGTACATATTAATAACATTTTTAATAATATTGGAAGTGTTTCCATGCCAAGACAAATTCATGTAAATAATATTCAGATTGACCCAGTGACTGAAGAAACGATAGTGAATACATTGTGTAAATGTCCGAAAATTAAGTTTGTAATAAATGTTTCTAGAAGTAAAGTGTGGAGATGTCTCAAATGTCACAAAATAAAAGCGTATAAAACGAAGTTTCTGCATGCGCTTATACAAGGAGATAGTGTAAAGTCTCCAACCTTCTTCTTTGCTTATGGTACAATTGGTTAGGTGTCCCTTTTATAGTTCATGGGTAGTTCGCTCCTGGTTAAACGAACATATTCCTCTGCACTAGAAAGGACACAATAGCAATATTACAATACTGGCCGTCCCGATCTCCAGACCTGACGCTACTAGATTTTCATTTATCGCAATTACTAAAACAAAAAGTGTAAATGCCAAAAACGCAAGATATAACATGTGTTCCAGCAATGCTTGGTCCTTTCGAAACAATTCATTTCTGAATCACCGTAAAACTTCAAAAATATGTTGTAAGAGCTAAATATGACGCCATAAGAAAAGAAAATATTGATGCTCATTACGTCGCCTATTAAATTTTTATTAAAAGGAAGCTGCGGTGCGTAATATAATCCTCTAGATGGATATCTTAAGTACTAGAGAAAGCCCGACGCTATAAAAATATGCAAAAACCGAAATAAGCGCGCTTCTCTCAAGTTACATCCTTTTGCGTTGTTTTATTACCGCAACTTTAAAGATGATCTATATGGTACAAAACCGTGTAAAGTTGCAACATTGAAGATAGCTGAAATAGATATTTTTAAGTGGGGCATGGTCTTATGTAAATAAGATTAGCAGGCTGTGCATCTTTTCTGCAATAAACAACACAGTGGCGTTGCCAAGAACCGCGTAATTTATGTTTATTACTTTGGTTAGGAAATTAAACAATGTTAATGCGACATAAACTTCATGTACTGGTTTGCTTGCAAGTTCCTTTAGGATTTAGGACAAGACAGGTGCTACAGGTGGCGATTTTTACCGGGGTAGAAACTAGAAACTAGGAATGCTCCGAAGCGGGTTTATTCTGCTTTGGCCGAATACCGAATATTTATCCTAAATTTCACCGAAGTACGAAGCTTCGGCCGAATCATATACCGAAAAAGGAACATCCTGAAAATAACAAAATATTTTTCTAAATAGCAATATAATAATACCATAATTTTTTTTTTGAACACACGTTTTATTTCAATTTCAATAGTGAATACCTGTTATAAACCGAAACAGGCAAGTGAAATAAACAATACAACTATTGAAATGAGAAATGAGAAACATAACGAGCATATCATATATTTGTAAAGGACATACAAATTACCTAAACACAAAAATAACGTGTAACATTAAAAAATCACTTTGATAAACATATTTATTGGTCAAATAAATACACAAAAACTAATAAAACACGAATTTTCTCTTAATTTAACAAACATATTTTATTCGCCATATTATAAACACAAAAATCGACCATTACAATAAACCATATAACATATTCAAATAATGGATCAGCGTAATATATTAACAAAACAAATATTTATTTTTAAAAACATTGAAACTGTTAAAACAAAGAAAACAAAGTATTTATATAAATTAAAAGTAGCTAGAAAAACCAAAATAGACAACATTATTTCGTTTAATATTCAAAATTCAAAAGGGGCAGATTATGGTGGATGAAAAGTAGCTTTTCTGCATTTTTAGGAGACAGTTTGGTTCTATTGTCATAAATATTTCCAGCCTCTGAAAAAGATCTTTCACTGTACACTTGTACAGTGTACACACTTGTGGCTGGAGCCGAGAGAAATTTTAAAGCAAGTTCACTTAAAATGGGAGAGCATTTTTCTTTTCCTTCCACCAAAGTACTGGATTATCAGTTCTTATAATTAATCATAAATTTAAATAAATATTTAGTTCATCTTTAATAGTACACAGAGAAAAATGTGTGTGATATTTTACCACAATTGTAGAAAATTGTACTCCAAATTGGTCTTAAAATGGTGACAGGAACAATTTGTGTAAATAAATAATACATTTTTGGGTCAATGATTTTGTACAGTTTATGTATTAACATTATTTGAAATTTTTGTACAAACTTAAAAATCACATAAATTGAATTCTTTACAAATTTGAATTATGGTTGCATAAAAATGCATAATTTTATTCCACTTGTGGAACAAATCTCTGAACAGATTAAGTTAGTTTCTACAATTTGTGTGAAATTTTTAAATATATTCTGAAGATTTCCCAAACAAACATCCACATCTAAACCTCTTCATTTGTAAAACATATTTACAAAAAATTGTGCTTTTAAGTGACACAATGTTTATAGTTTTTTAAGAGAATGTGTTTTTAGTTTTCCACAATTTCTAAATGAGAAATCCACAAATCATATCTTCATTTTGTCAACTTTGTAATTCATTTTGCACAATATACACACTTAATTCAAAGAAGCTGTTCAGTATGTATGAACTAGGGTTAGTTTTGCACAATTTATTACTCTATAATCTCCAAATTATGTATATATTTTTTGGTTCACCGTGCACTTATTTCACACACTATATGTACCCACTTCATTTTAATTGTATTATTCTGTAACACAGATTGTGAAATATTGTTTCCAAAATTGGAGGTATTCCTAAAGGATTTCAATAAAAAAAAATGAAAGAACAAACATTTTATTTTAACAGAACAACAATACATAAAATAGCATGCATTTATATATTATTATACGGTAAATGAAAACATTTCTATTTTTTTAAATACAAATAAATTTTATATGCATAAAATTCTAGTTGAAAAGAAGTAGGTGACTTACATTTATGCTTAAAATAAATCCATTTAATAATTCTAAATTGGAAGGCTTCCAGTGCTTCTTCTTTTTAGCTTCTATTAACACAGTTTGTAGTAATAAAGCTTATGTCGTAGTCACGTCATATTCTTAAAAAAAATAATAACATTTATCAGTTCATCACCAAAATCAAATGTATTGCTTACCAACAGAAGTGTTATCTTCGTTTTGAAGCAGTTCTTTTACAAGTTTGCCTTTTGGGTTTAGTTGTTTAGGAACAGATTTCTGTCGCTTCGCATAAGAAAACGAAATTACTCTCTAGCTGTAAACGAAATCAAGTATTAGAAGATAGGTATCATGCATTCCTCGCATATAAACAAGAAACCATGTTTATATTTATATATTAACGAAGTTAATTTAAGAGAACATATATGCAAATCTGTAACTCTGTGTGAAGTACTTACCTATGTGAATGCTGGAATTAGATCTAGCAAACCCCACTCGATTAATAAGTTTTCAACAAATTCCATCACAAATGTAAGTACTTGTATAATTCGGAAGTGTACGTCTTCACCTAACGAAATACCACCTGGATCTGATGCGTAATTGCCTGCGCGTATATGCGTAGCGTGGCCGGCGCGGTCAGTACAATTTTGAACCAATATTTACGTGAAACAAATTAAACAATTATACAAAATTTTAAAACAATATCACCAAACTGATTGTGAAAAGTATGTCATTAAATTGTGCAGTTTGTGCGGGCGGCATAGATTACTATTACTGTTCAGTGGAAATAAATATATTGGGACTCCTACTTTCACAAGTTTGTCAACAACCGTTTATAAAATAAAATCGCATTTTTATGTTACACAAGTTGTGCAAATCCTTTAAACAATTACTTAAAACTAATTGTAAATATAATGGCAACAGAATATATAGTTTGAGGATACTATTAACAATTAATTAAGTTAAATTTGCTATGATTTGTTGAGAAAAAATAAATAAATTTAACTCTAAATTTCGTCAATTTGTTGGTCGAAGTTTCCAATAAATTCATCGTAACTAAATCTCTATATTGGATAAATAAAACGCACAAGAATTATGCATAATTAAAATGTATAAAACTATATTACGTTGTACCTTAAAATTTTACAATTGTTTTAAAAAATGCAACAGGACGCTGTTCCACAACATTGTGCAAAATGTTCCAAAGCGATTTCTCTCTGTGTACTTTTAGCATTGTCCCACAGTTCTGGAGGGGCAGTGGAAGTGGAACATGATGCAATTTCATCAAAACATTTTCACAATTTGTTTTTTTTTTGCTTCCTCAACATGTGTTAAAACCTTTTGCCTATTTTGACTAACGGTAAATCGTCATCTTCCACTGATTACTCAGGTTCGGAACAGGAGTTTATTAAAACCTTCTTAACTTCTTCAATACTTTCTTTTTTAAAAAAGGCTGTATTGAATCTGGGATCTAATATTGTGGGAATTATATCATATTTTTTTTCAAATACATGCAGTGTCAAATCTACTGAAAATTTATTCACATAAAATATCTCTCATTGTACCTACTCCAAAAAATGAGTTTCCTGCATCTTTAGTTAAATACTTTTTGAGAGTCATAATGGTTGGAATAACTTCAGAGATAAGAGTCTCATTCGAACGCATTCTTCTGGTTATTTCCTCCAAAGGTTCTAATAAATTTAGTAATGGTTCCATCAACATCCACGGGTTTGCTGTTAATATTTCCAATTTTTTATCTTCTGCATAGACACGCAAAGCTCTTTTTTGTTCCTGTATGCGTTTGATCATATAGAATGTAGAATTCCATCTAGTGCATACATCTTGCACTAACATTTTAGATGCAGCATTTAGCTCTAATTGTATATCTTTCAATTTGAAACAAGCAATGAGGAATGGTTAAAATGCCCTACATTTTTTTACACACTGTTATTAAATCTGATACGGACCTTTGACTGACAATTGCTTCTGTTATAGCTAATTGCGGGTATGAATAAAACATGATATATTTATTATTCCTGCATTATTGCAGCCATTAACAATATTAGCACCATTGTCTCTAACCATTAAATGAATTTGCGATGTCTATATCCCACATACGTAACATGTCAAAAACATATTTTTGATAGACTCACCGGCATGGCTTCCAGGAAAGTGTTTGCAGTTCAATACGAGATGATTAAGCTTAAAGTCTGAATCAAACCAGTTTTCCATAAAACTAATAAAGCTCTCATTTGTGTGTTTACAAGTCCACAAATCTGGAGTTAAGGAAATATGCTTGGCACTAGCAATTTTTTTCTTCACTACTATTACTAAATCGGTCATAAATGTCAGGAACTATATTGTCCGTAAAGTATGTCCTTCCTGGTAAGCTGCATTGGCGGGCAACTTTGCCCAATAAGCGCTTAAATCCCTCATTTGTAACGACAAAATAAGGCATGTTATCCAAAGTAATCATTTCACCAATAATGTAAGAATTGACTGTACGTTGATCGCCAATATTCCATTTCATAGTTTCTTTTATAGTTTGGAGTATTGTTGGCCGAGCACTAATACTACTTCTGCTTTGTTTTTGTTTTTTGTTGTTGAAGTTTCATCTTGATATTTATTATATTCTTCCTGGTGCTTTCGCCGCAAATGATTTATCATTGCTGTTTTGGTGACCCTTTCCAAGACCACTCCATGTCATCTCACATTCACAATTTTTACACTTCACAAATTTTTCACTTGCACATAACACATAATATTTAATTTAGTCTAACTTCTAACCGCGCGAAGGTAATTTGCGAGTTTTGTAAGTATTTTCTTGCTGCATGCTTCGGCCTCGCCAACCGGCGATTATATCAACTCCTTTAACAATGAGGTTGAGGTGGTGGGGGTTTGAAACATATGATAAAGAAATCTGAGACCCTGGCTCTCAGTATATACACCAAATCTCAAGTTTCTGTATTCTTACTAGCTTGCTTTGCTCATTTTCCCCTATTTACCTCTATTTACCCCCGACCCCCTCAACGGAATAATCTCAAAATACATACTAGTACCAGATGTGGTTATAACACATACGTGTACCAAATTCCACGAGAATATCTCAATTTAATTTTATCTGCCCCTTTACAGATGTTGTTATAATACATACATGTACCAAATTTGAAGTGAATATCTCAATTTTACTTTATCAACCCCTTTAATAATGAAGTGGGGTGGTGGGGGATGCAGAATATTATAAAAAAAATTGAGGCCTTGGCTTCTAGTATATACACCGAATCTCAAGTTTCTGTACTCTTACCAGTTTGCTTTAGTCATTTTCCCTCATTCACCCCTATTTACCCCTCAACCGTTCACCGGATATGTTCAAAAAACAATCCAGTTCCAGATCTCATTATAATACATACGTGTATAAAATTTCAAGTCAATATCTTAAACCGTTCCAGAAATACGAAAAAAAGTTACAGACGGCAGACCGACCAACCGACAGACAGAACATTTTTTTTTGCTCAAATTTAAAATCTCGACGTTTCATGACATTCTAAACGTATTTCAGATATTCTTCTATTTTATGAATTGTTTTGTCCCATAGGTAAGTACATAATTTCGGTATTACAAAGAAAGCAATGAAATTTGACACTACAACTCGTTATTTATATTTTCGACTGTACATGCTATTATAAAACACATGATGTTTTATGGCTTAACACGTTTGACACTTTCCGAATAATCCATCACGCGGTGATGATCTCGATAATGTCTCGCGAGCTGTTGGAGGTTGTATCAGATTAAAAAAATGTGAACCACACCGAAGCGAATGTTTATAGCTGACTCATAGAGACGGAGCGGCCCGTAATTTTCTCTATTGTTAGACAAGACAATCCTAAGAATGTTCATTAATTCCAATGCCCGATGTCGAGGCAAGTATTTTGAATAAGTGTAGCGTTTCATTTGTTTCTTGTCGAAGACAGGCTTGCTGTGTGTGGTACGCAGCATGTGGACTTGATGTGGATTTGGTTAAAGCCAGATGTTAACACAAACATTGTACTTAGAATTTTATAATTAAAATACTTAAATTTCATTATGAATGCAATATCTCAATATCAAAGATCTCGAGTCAGCGACAAATCCTAGATACGACTCGAAAATAATAGAATGTGAAAATAGTTTGCTGTAATATGGAACAAATCTGTTTTCTTTATGCAGATTGGAAAAACAAATTAAAGATTTTTCGGGTAATTGGATGGCATGCAGCTAGAAAAACAAGTATTTCCGGTCGGTCAGAAGATAGTTATTTACTTATTGGTTTACAAACTTCTTTATCCGGATAAACGTTCAACAAACGTTTTATAGCTCGTTTACGAAGTTTACGAGTTCGTTTTGTACGAAGAATTATTGCATCGCAATTTTACACCTAACTTTTCATCCATCCCCACAAATAAAGGTCTGATGGTGTGAGATCTGGAAACCTTGCTGGCCAACTAATTGGACCACCGTGACCAATCCATCGTCCTGGAGAAGTTCTATTTAAATGATGAGCAGAATGTGGAGGAGCTGGTAGTGATAAGCAGGCCCTACACTAGATGATATTCAATGTTTATTTCTGCATAGAAAATTTTGTGTTGTACTTCAAAGCGTCTCCCAATAAGATTATGCCATACGATAAGTGTGACTGAAAGAAGGAATAGTAAGAACTAATTAGAGTTTCAGTAGTAATGATCTTTCTAAGTTAACGAAGCGAAAAAATTGCGCTTGATAATATTGAGTCAATGAAATTTGACCAGTTGAAATTAAAACAATGAGAGTTGAATAACAGAATGTCGTGAATATCTGTTACAGTAGTTAGTAGAAAAGGTTAAACGATTAATTTTGTCTCTGTATAGTTTTAAGTTATTATCCGTAAACCTAATTACAGTTTTAAGTTCTAAATTATTTAACTGTAGACAGAATTTTTAAATCAGAATACTGCCAAATGATTTTCAAATAAAACGAATTTGTCAGGTAAAAACAATAAAATAAGTCATTGTTGGCAAGTAACGAATAACAGTGGCCCAAGTATCGAACCCTAGGGAACACTGAGAATAATTTCTTGATAAATCAGTAACGTCGATTTAGAAGATAAGTCTGTAACTTTTTTTGTGCACACGATTTCTCGGGAAGGGTTAAAGATACTTAAAATTTGGTACACATAATATGTATCATGACGGTAAGGGTTGGGGATTAAATAAGGGTAAATAGGGACAAATAAGCTAATAAGAGTCCAGAAACTTAATTTTTGGCGTACATGTTAGAAGGCAACTTATTAAATTTTTTTATAACATCTGCCTCAAATACTGTGTTATTAAAATTCTATGACTAATTATTTCCATATACTAGAGTGCAAATATGCTTAAATAAATAATGTTTTAACACACACAGTACACAGACCGACACACAAACCAATAGACCGACAGACAGAAAAATTTTTTTTGTTCAAATTTAAAATCTCGAAGTTTCATGACATTCGAAACCTATTCCAACAAGAAAAAAAATTGAAAGTTTTCTGACGACTACTTCCACTCCACTACCCGGATCTGGAAGTAAAAATAAAGAGTAATGTTGTAAAACATATTAGTTACATTATATCATTTAAATAAAAGTACACATTACACCCCAAATTATAGCAAAACTTTTAGCAAAACATGCATTTCTTGTCTCTTGCTATACATTTATATCCCTACTAAATATAGTTGTAATATGTAATTACTGATTACACACTCTTTTAGGGTATGCTATAAACATTTGCATGTAATGCAATCAAATGAATGTCGATCTATCTATGCAATAAATTAGGCAGTTTGAAATCAGCAAGCAATCACGTAGAATTGCCGATAAAATTTTATGCATTTATGACATTACTACTGATTTCTTTTGAGATATTCGGTATAAGGCCTGATTATCAAAATATATTGTTTGGTTTAAGATGACATATCACACTTCTCAAAGTTGAGTAGTTCTCCGTGAGTATACTTTATCTAATGTCAATTGAAAAATCATAAAAACGACCGACAGAGGAAATGTTCATGATTCCAGCAATGTCATAGGCGTCGATCGATGATTTTTAGATTTTTTAATTTTTGGAAAAAAATTAATATTTTACTTTTACTTTACTACTTTATATTAATTGGCAGGTATAATGTAAACTATTTATTCATAATAAATAATGTCAGTTTAATGAACAACTCCATAGACGATTCAATAAAAGTAAATAAATATCATTTAACCTATATGCTAACCTATAACCTATAGTTTATGCTACCAGCAATTTTATGGATAAAGCAAGAGCAAGTCGCTGACGTGTAACAGTCAGCCGGGTAAATAATCAACTGCTGTCGTTTGTGGTTGAGCACCGCAAGCGCATAACATATCCGGTTGACTATATTCGTATACGGGTATCGTTTGTAATATTCAAGCAAGGTTTCGGTGTTATTCCGTCGGAGGCAGACTTTCTAATGATTTATCCTGGTAGCAACACCTTAGATTGAATTGATAATAGAAATACTATACATGATAAGCAGTCTAAATGGGTTATTCTTTAAAAATTGGTTTCCGTCTATTAGGCCAACTGACAGTTGCTACACCTCTTTACGTAATTAAAGAATGAACCACTAAAAATCGATAGTTAATACACTAATATACGAGATTTGTTGAGGCCGTGCGCCTTACAGGCAACCGCGATCAGGCAAGCCGTTGTGAATAAGATCTATGTTGGATGAAATAATCGTGAAAATGACACCAAAACATATATTTTCGACAACCAGTTGAATATCCTTAAAATTATGTAACATATGACAAAAAGTTATAGAATCTATTTTGTAGAACACCAAATTTCCTATGAAAGTATCTTCTAGTCTTGACAGAAGAAATAACGCCAAGAGATGTAGTGAAAATCCTTACGCAGTTGTAGAATCTACCTTGTAGAACACCAAATTTCCTAAGAATGTCTCTTCTAGTCTTTACAGAAAAAATAACGCCAAGAGCTGTAGTGAAAATCCTTACGCAGAGAGCTTTATATGAAAACAGGTTTTTGTAGGTAGAAAAATATAAAAAAAAGTTTTTAAGGCTAGTTTTCTTATTCAGTATATCTCTCAAGAATCTGTTAAACATTTCTCTCATTTTCAAAGTTTAATATTGAATATGTTCCTGCCACTTAAAATACTGATCTACAATTATTCATAAATATTGAATGTTTGTATTTCTTTCAATTCTATTTGAGCACACGCAATCGTCGAATCTTTTACAACTAAATTCATGTATCTTAATATAATTGTGATTAGGAAGAGTAGCACGGAAAAGGCGATGAACTTGGACATATTATCACATAAGTATTAGTAGGTTACCGTTTAAGAACATGTCTAATTTGTTAGGATCAATCTCCGCGTTCTTGTATAAGGTAGGCAAACTGTTATCTTGAAATAAAAGAACAGTATTGAAACATTCTTTATAGGATTTTGCAAACAGCAGAAAAAATAACTATCTATAACTAAAAGAAAAACTTTGTGTAGAAATATTAATGAAATCTTTGCATTCTTTCGATAACCTAAATTCTGGTTATGCTAGCAAATTAAAATCCTAAAATGAATTTGTCTAATTTCTTATTTGACAATTCTCATTCTAACACTAGCATCCACACAGTCCCCTACGGCCATGCAGATTAAACTAGTATCCACATAACCCCCTACGATTATGAAGATTCAGTTAAAAAGGAGAACAAAGACCTAAAATGAATTTATGTATCTACCTTGTCTTAAAAAATTGTTCATTCCAATGGATTACATTTTCATGAAATCTATCATTCTGAAAATGTAATCCATTGGAATGAACAATTTTTTAAGACAAGGTAGATACATAAATTCATTTTAGGTCTTTGTTCTCATTTTTAACTGAATCTTCATAATCGTAGGGGGTTATGTGGATACTAGTTTAATCTGCATGGCCGTAGGGGACTGTGTGGATGCTAGTGTTAGAATGAGAATTGTCAAATAAGAAATTAGACAAATTCATTTTAGGATTTTAATTTGCTAGCATAACCAGAATTTAGGTTATCGAAAGAATGCAAAGATTTCATTAATATTTCTACACAAAGTTTTTCTTTTAGTTATAGATAGTTATTTTTTCTGCTGTTTGCAAAATCCTATAAAGAATGTTTCAATACAATTATAAGCAAATAAATAATAATTCATTTTTAAAAAGAACAGTGTTATCTGCATATGACGTTAATCTACAGTATATATCCACAAGACTTATACTAGTTAATTTATATTAGAGATAAAATCGGTCCCAACACTGTTCCCTGGGGCGCACCCGCATTTAAATATTGATTTCAATTATTGAGATTACTAAATAATTCCAAAACGATTGCATGAATCATGAATCTATTTGCTCAAATCTCTTAATTATAATTGCACGAGCAACCGTATCGAATGCCTTAACTAGATAGAGGAATACTGTTATAATTGTTTTATTGGTGTTGAAATATTGGTTTATGTCATTTATTAGATCACATATAGCATTCTCAGTAGATAGATTCTTATAGATAGATATTTTATTTAACCAAATTACATAGTGCAACATTTTTGGCAAGTGAAAAGAAAAACAATATAATATAACTCTCTATAGAGTTATCAAATGCATACTGCGAAGGCATTCAATTGTAAACTCATTAAAATAAAAAAAAGGACACATATAAAAAGTCGGTGGTTACAAGAACAACTTGCAAAAAATTTGTAAAAACTCAAACAATTATCAATTTATAAAATAGGCGGGTTCGGTAATTTTCAATTTTTTCTTAAATCGATAGAAACCATAGAAAAAACAACCATATAAAATTTAAAAATTAAATGTCCAAATATAAAGGTTTTATTGGTACCTGAAAATCTTCCCATCGCCGCGAGGCTAGAAATGTACCTGTGCGTGAGGCTACTGCGATGACGTCAGTGGCCCGACAGCGCTGAGCGCTCTCCTTAATCTCCCCTTCCTGATCTGTAAAAAGTGGGTACGTAGTGTAAATTTATTTGCAATTATTCAAAGGGCTTTTGCAGCTCACACTATATAATATATAATATACGTACTGTTAGCAATTAATGATTTTCATATAAGTTTAAAGTTTGAAATCGGTACTGTTTACCTCATATTTACTTGTCTTAAAAAAATCCCATCAATGGAGTCCCTGCGACGCCGGCGGTTCCATTAAATTTGCTTTGTACATGCGGCGTTTTTTATTTTTATATCTAGTAAATACAAGGTAAACTTATAGACGTCGGAGCGTGAAAGCGTCGACATATATTTGTCAGTTGCTTGTACCTTTGCCTATTTTCATTCTAACAAATATAAATAAATAAATAAATAAATAAATAAATAAATAAATAAATAAATAATAGTAATTTATTGCCTGGAAACAAAATAGTTTACGGACAAACGGTGAAAGTTACCTGTCTAGCAGATTGTTTGTTTTATATACGTATTCAAACGTTAGTTTGTTTAAACTTTACCGAAACTTCACTAAATAATAAATACAAATACAATACAAATAAAAAATATGCCACAATCTGCACATTTCAATGTGGTAAGTTTCGGGAATCGGCTTTCTGGTACCCCCGGTTGCATTGTACGACTAGTACTTTAAGAAACACCACCGATAAATGTCACAAAATTTAAATATTATAGTGATTCGCTGCTTGCGCTATGCGGGATACGTGCGCGTAGTGTGGAGCCGGAGCTTTTATCAGGCCACTGACGTCAATCCCGTTGTGAGCTCCACCATTATCACGGAATTTTAATTTGGCAATTGCAGCCGCTGCAATTTTTTTTCTCATTTTTTTGCACATACGTGTTTTGTTAACTATTTAACTTCACATCTGCCAAGAAAAATGTTTTTTTCTTTTATGACCGAACCCGCCTATTGTGATGAGGGTAAGCATTCCTCAGTATATAACTATATATAAATATTTAATTAATTAATAGGAGATAATTTCAACGGGGGGTTTGCATATGAAGAGTACAGGCTAAAAAGGATGAAGGTCCAAAAAATCTATGCTAAAATATAGCCAGACATCTAGAGTTCCCATGTACTTAACTGTACAGAGTAACAGAGATAAGAGCGAGGAGTCAGGTCGGTACTAAGCCCGACCTAGACAGACTCGTTGAAGTTAAGCAACGGCCGGAGCGGAGAGGTTACCGTTTCGTTGGGTGACTGATCCGGACCATCGATATACACGGCGGGCTGAAGCCGTTGCTGACCTGAATGCGAGGGAACCACTTGCAGACTCGCACGGGCTGGTCATAGAACTATAGGTAACACTAGGTCTATAGAACATGACCAGCATGGTATAGATAAGACTGGGTAGTGGCACAATAAGCCGACATGGCTGCAGTGCCCTCGGCATGATAGCCGGCCCTTACATAATAAAAAAACTGAAATAAGAGACACGAGTTATAAAAAGTTAAGTAAGTCAGTGCCTACTATTTCATAACATTACTATTTGGACCTATATCATTCTTCCCTGTCTAAACGTGCATAACCCCTTTACAATTTCATTACGTACGCCTATGTTGAAACAAGATAAATAATCAGTGGTTTGTCTAGAAAGAAAAACACAGTGTTTACTGAAAATTTGACCAAAGTCGGAAATATATCTGGTTTAAAAAATATGGGGATTAAGTTTTAAACCATTGTTTGGCTTGAGAAACAGAATCGGCACTTCTTAGCATGAGGTCGTTCATGTCTGGACTTGAATATATTCCAGTGGTATCATCAGCAAATGCAATGCAGGTATCAGGGAACGTATTATGGAATAAGTCGTATACATGGAATAAACAAGAGAGGTCCCAAAACTGAACCTTGGGGTACTCCGTGCATAACTGACCTATAATCGGCAAAATTATATTTTATACATACGGTTTGTTTTCTATCGAAAAGTATGACCTAAAAATGTTGAGATAAATGTAATACTTATATCTAGTGTTTGGAATTTTATCGGTTATTGCCTAGTAATATAAAGAGTGTAAATTGGCTTGGTTTATTATATGATAATAAAATGCCAATGTACACGAATTATATTACAATTTGCCAACTTAGATTGAGAAAAAATGACAGATAAAATTTAAAAGCAGGAGTGATAGTTATGGAGAATATTTAACTAATTAATTAATTAAATATATAACGTCTCTTTAATATTAAGTTTTGTTTCTAGATGCTTTCTTAACATTCTTTTGTGTTTGTTAACCTACTTTTACTTCCACATCCACGTAGTGGATTGGAATTACTTCCACATCCACGTAGTGGATTGGAAGTATAGTAATCGCAAAAAAATTTTTTACTTCCACATCCACGTAGTGGATTGGAAGTATAGTAATCGCAAAAAAATTTTCAAAAATTTTTATTCGTGAAATAGGTTTAGAATGTCATGAAACGTCGAGATTTTAAATTTGAGCGAAAAAAATTTTTATGTCTGTCTGTCGGTCTGTCTGTCGGTCTGTCTGTAACTTTTTTTGTCCGCACGCTTTCTCCGGAACGGTTTAAGATATTGACCTGAAATTTTGTACACGTATATATTATAACGAGATCTGGAACTGGATTGTTTTTTGAGGAAATCCGGTGAAGGGTTGGGGGTTAAATAGGGGTAAATAGGGGGAAATAAGTAAAGCAAGCTTGTAAGAGTACAGAAACTTGAAATTCGGTGTATGTACTAGAAGTTAAGGCCTCAGATTTTTTTATAATATTTTTCAACCCCCCACCACCCCTACCCCATTAAAGGGGTTGATAAAATAAAGTTGAGATATTCATTTGAAATTTCGTACACGTATGTATTATAACGATGTCTAGAATTAGATTATATTTTGGGATGATTCCGTTGAAGGGTTGGGGGTTGATTTGGGGTAAATAGAGGAATATAAGTAAAACAAGTTGGTAAGAGTACAGAAACTTGAAATTCGGTGTATGTACTAGAAGCCAAAGCGTCAGATTTTTTAATAATATTTTTCAACCCCCACCACCCCTACTCCAATTTGAAAAGGGTTGATAAAATAAAATTGAGATATTCATTTGAAATTTTCTACACGTATGTATTATAACGACATCTGGAACTAGATTATATTTTGAGATAATTCCGTTGAAGGGTTGGGGGTTAAATAGGGGTAAATAGGGGAAAATAAATAAAGCAAGCTGGTAAGACTACAGAAACTTGAAATTCGGTGAATGTACTAGAAGCCAAGGTCTCAGATTATTTATAATATTTTTCAACCCCCACCACCCCTACTTCATTATTAAAAGGGTTGATAAAATAAAATCGAGATATTCATTTGATATTTGGTACACGTATGAATTATAACGACATCTGGAACTAGATTATACTTTGAGATGATTCCGTTGAAGGGTTGGGGGTTATTTAGGGGTCAATAGGGGGAAATAAGTAAAGCAAGCTGGTATGAGTACAGAAACTTGAAATTCGGTGTATGTACAAGAAGTTAAGGCCTCAGATTTTTTTATAATATTTTTCAACCCCCCCACCACCCCTACCCCATTAATGGGGTTGACAAAATAAAGTTGAGATATTCATTTGAAATTTCGTACACGTATGTATTATAACGACGTCTGGAATTAGTTTATATTTTGAGATGATTCCGTTGAAGGGTTGGGGGTTAATTTGGGGTAAATAGAGGAATATAAGTAAAACGTTGGTAAGACTACAGAAACTTGAAATTCGGTGTATGTATTAGAAGCCACAGCGTCAGATTTTCTTATAATATTTTTCAACCCAACCACCCCTACTCCAATATGAAAAGGGTTGATAAAATAAAATTGAGATATTCATTTGAAATTTGGTACACGTATGTATTATAACGACGTCTGAAACTAGATCATAATTTGAGATGATGCCGTTGAAGGGTTGGGGGTTAAATAGGGGCAAATAGGGGAAAATAAGTAAAGCAAGCTGGTAAGACTACAGACATTTGGGATTCGGTGTATATACTAGAAACCAAGGCCTCAGATTTCTTTCTAATATTTTTCAAACTCTACCACCTCCGCTTCATTATTAATGGGATTGATAACATCAAATTGAGATATTCACTTGAAAGTTAGTACACGTATGTATTGTAGTGACATCTGATTGAGATGACTCCATTGAGGTGGTAGGTTGTAAATAGTGGAAAATAAGTACGGTAAACTAGAAACTTCATTTTTAACGTATATGGTAGAAACCAACTCCTCAAACTTTTCTATGACATCTACCCCAAATATTATTAAAATTCTATAACCAATAATTTCCACATACTAGAGTGCAAATATAGTCAAGATGTTTCCTTTAAAGTGACTTGGACGAATAATCTGGATGTGGAAGTAGTGATTCCTTAGGCAGCGGTTTTTTCAATTCCTTCATCTATGTTAAATGAAGATATATTTTCAAAGCGACTGTTCTTGTAAAAAAAGAAGCAGGTATAAATATATAGCAAATGCAGCTACAGTAACTAAAAAGTCCCATTAATAATTTAAAGTAATTTTTCAAAAATTTTTGCAAAATTCTCAATAAGTGGGAGTTTATTTTTACTCATTTAAGAGAATGTATATTCTGATGCAGACATTGCCTCTATTACGGACAACAATTTCTATAATGTACAGTTTTATCTAAATAAAACTTAATACGTTGATAACTGAAATGCAATTAAATTAAGCTTCAATCAAATTAATAAACCAAAGTGGGTTAATGGTCCCCCTGCAGTTTTCCTTATTTGTAGTAATAGTAATATCTAATGTTTAGAAAAAACCGAACATACCGCAGGTTACATCAACTCTTTCACTGGACTGCCAAGGCCGCAATAAGTAATAAGTCTAAAGTTATATAAATGGCGTTCGATTAATTACAAAAATAAGATTTATATTTTTATAAGTATTTGAGTGGATTGAGCAACGCGTTCGATTTGTTATTCACGGTAAATCTGACTGCGCGAATTGCAAAACAGCCCGAGGCCGTTTTGAAAAAGTGCGAGTGGTACTTACTAAATTGATACGAAAGCGAATTCTAAAACAGTCAACTGCACTCCGCGGATTTTCTCACGGTACCGTTTTATTTCAAACCAAATTTAACGATGCGTTAGAAAGTAATAAGTTTAAACGGAATTTTATGTATAGTGAAGGTACGTACTTACGTGGCCGGCTATTATACAAGTTGCATACAGGATGGAGTGAGCCAAGACATTCTACTGTTATCTATAATTGTTTATTTGTGGCATATTTAAATTTTCTACTCATTGTTGAACATTTTGTTATAGTTTAACAATGAATTATTATTTGTTTGCTTATAATTGTATTGAAACATATTCTTTATAGGATTTTGCAAACAGCAGAAAAAATAACTATCTATATTTAAAAGAAAAACTTTGTGTAAAAATATTAATGAAATCTTTGCATTCTTTCGATACCTGAATTTTGGTTATGTTAGCAAATTAAAATCCTAAAATGAATTTGTCTAATTTCTTATTTGGCAATTCTCATTCTAACACTAGCATCCACAGAGTCCCCTACGGCCATGCAGATTAAACTAGTATCTACATAACCCCCTACGATCATGAAGATTCAGTTAAAAATGAGAACGAAGGCCTAGAATGTAATCCATTAGAGATAATTTTTTTTAAGCCAAGGTAGATACATAAATAAATTCATTTTAGGCTTTGCTCTCATTTTTAACTGAATGTTCATGATCGTAAGAGGTTATGTAGATACCAGTTTAATCTGCATGACCGTAGGGAACTGTGTGGATGCTAGTGTTAGAATAAGAAATTAGACAAATTCAGGTTATCGAAAGAATGCAAAGATTTCATTAACATTTTTACACAAAGTTTTTCTTTCAGTTATAGACAGTTATTTTTTCTGCTGTTTGCAAAATCCTATAAAGAATATGTTTCAATTTTGTTACTGCTTTAGAAACATAAAAAAAATGTAATGAAAAGACCTCCGTGCCAAATAGATCAAATGTCAGAGAGGTAAAAATATATAAACTAAAATAACATTATAAAATAAGGAATGAAAATAATGAAAACTAAAAATTATCTATTTTTGTTGTGAGAACTTTGTGACTGTCAACCATAACAGTTTGTTATTTATTTCCAGAGTCACGAGAGATATTAAATTTTATTTCTTTCATTAACCTCTCCAAACAAATTTATTTGGAGGTTACTAAAATGGACCCAAAATCGAAAATTGAGATAACATCAAATCTTTACGAATTGAGATCCCAGGAACCCAAACAAGTGGTTTTTGAAAAATGTCTGTGTGTTTGTGTATGTACGTGTATTAGTACGATAGCGGCGAAACTACTAAACGGATTTGGATGAAATTTTGCAAATCATTTTAAATAATACCAAACGAGAAAAATAAGCATCAGCGAGGCTCTTCACAAATTAATTACATGTTTTTTTAACCTATATTACACTTTCAAACAGTACGGTAACTGTTCAGATCACTATAAAGTTGTCCAACTATACAAACTACACACTATCATTTCTCCGCATCGGGTGGTAACGCAGTATACTTTAATGTGTAAGCCTTCTTTTGTGTTATCTCCTGCTCCAGAAGATCCAAAAAGGTGTTGGCTAGCAGTTAAAATTCCGATTTCAACGATATATCACGCTTGCATCCTTCCGATTTGGTTTCCGTGAAGATAATTAAAAAACAAAGCAAATTTGAAGCATAAGATCGCTTTTCGTCACACGTCACATGCATTTCGATTTAACAACTATTGAGTTCAAGATTTATCACCGCAGCGGTAGTGTATTAAAAATAGACAACTAATTATAGGTTGGATTTCCAACCTGTAAATATCAGTATAATTTTAAAAATCAATGATTAAAAAAAAATATATGCATCCTATCCGATCATTAATCTTATTACCCGAAAAATTCGAGAAAATTATATATGATGGCGAAAGATTCTTTCTTAGTAGTGTGTAAGACGATAGCGGTGAAGCCACTTAACGGATTTGGATCAAATTTTGCACAAGTGAATCTTTAGTACTCTAGAAGATCTGAAAAGATTTTGGTTGAGATCGGATTACGTTTTCCGCCGTTTTGGGTCAACAAGTTGTCTATTTTATAATTACCTACAATTTGTAATCGAACCATTAAAAAGCAGCTAAAATTCTGACTTCAACGATATATCATACTTGCACCCTTTCGATTTGGTTTCCGTGAAAACAATTAAGAAACAAAGCAAATTTGAAGCATAAGATCGCTCTTCGTCACACGTCACGTGCATTTCGATTCATCAACTATTGAGTTCAGGATTTATCACCGCAGCGCTAGTATATTAAAAATAGACCGCTGATTATAGGTTGGATTTCCAACCTGTAAACATCACTATATTTTTAAAAGTCAATGATTTAAAAAAAATTATATGCATCCTATCCGAGCGAGTTCTTTAATTTTACAAAGGTACCAATCTAGAAATGCCAATAAAAACATTAAAAATAAGTATAAAGTTACAAAAATGTAATATTTGAGGTTATGTTGATCATACAATGCTCGTGCCTTGTTTACAAAACACAGTGTTATCGAATGGATAATCATGGTTTTTCATAAAATTAAATAAGCAAATTTATTAGTAAAACTGCTGTAATGCTCTATAAAAGTATGAGCTACGTTTTGTGTGCAATCTCAATATTGTCTTCGAACCTACGTGTCTACAAACTGCATTATTTTATTAGTTAAAGTGTAATTTTGTTATTGATTTGAAACGTCAAAATTTGTGCGATTTAAACGCCAACGTTATTTACAATAATATATTATTACTCAAAAAGAGTAATATAATTAAAGAATGGATACTGCCAGTGAAAACTAGATTTCTTTGACACCGCCAGAGGTAAAGGACGCTACAAAAACCGTCTTATTAAACTTGTTGCCCGAAAAATAGATAAAATTATATATGATGGAGTATAAATCTTTCTTAAATTGGAGGAATCAAATGATAGTCGTGGGTAAAGCATAGTATTCTACTCGCATCGTTATACGAGCAGTGCAATCCTATGTCCCGAAACATAAGAGAAATTAATAAATTTCAATATGTTGATAATATGTGGTGCGAGTGTCAAAGTCTTATGGGAATAGACCACTTAAGAGTTGTAAAGAGAACAACTTTATTAAACAATCGACATTTCGCCACAATTCATTGGCATCCTCAGGACCATTTATGTGTTCTCTATGGTCATGATTTCAAATTTAAAAAACACGTAAATAATTGAAATTCATAAAAAACAAATACAACAATCAATTTATGTCTATATACTGATGCCAAAAATCATCTTTGTTGTACTTTCTTTAAATCAATGTATTACGTATATTCTAAATTTCAAATTAAGACAAAAGAAATTATTCAACGATTCTGAGAATGTCAATAATCTAAGGCGAAACGTCTACTGCGCCTTTTAATTGGTCTATACCCGTCAAACTTTACCATCAAAATTATAACACAAACCACCAATCATTGAAAGAATTTTAATAAAATAATCGCGCATTCCTTAAGTTTTCTTTTAGTTTCGCTGCTTTCTATTCCCAAAATCTTCGCCGAGTTCCATTGTATCCTATGATATTCCACGAGTGTTGATCAATTTTGGATTTTTCGAATTCTTCACTTCTAGTGTAATTTTAATGTTCATTAAGATTTACATTGAAACCTCTAAATGACTCACCTACATAAGGTAAGTATAGGAGAAGCCTATGGCTAAACTTTGCCTTAATGAAGACGTCCATTATTACTGATACAATATTTAGCGATCTGGTCTTCGATAAAACTGATCTTAGCGTGGTCTCGTGTGATAAACTGTTCGCACAGAAAACCTACTCAGAAATTTTTGATAAGAGTGCGCTTCAAATATGTTACTAGGCAACCTGAATATCTACCATGGTGCACGTACAAAATAGTAAAAGATACCACGAAAATAGCATTATTTGAAAATGAATAAACAAACAAAAAGTTATATCATAGAGAATTTAGTGACATAAGAAAAAAGATAATTGTATGAAAATCACTTACTGAATATAAAAAAAAAACATAAAAAAATGTACCAAAGAAATTCTGAGTTTACGATAACGTTAAAGGAAATGGTTCCATGCCCCACAATATTGCATGTAATGATGTCCAATAAACAAATTCCCAGGATATTGTCAATGCCTTTGCTACCTTCTTTCGGACTGTATGTTTAAAACCTATTAATAAAGGAGATAAACATAAGTCATATGAAAATACCAGCAACAGCACTAGTTTATCATTAACAGCATATTCTGAAATGGAGGTACTTAATTCGTTAAAAAAATCAAACTTACAAAGGACCAGACAATATTCTTGTATTTAACGTAATAGATTGTGCAGCCATCTTCACGAGCCCACCCACAATTATGTTTAATTTCTCAATAAAAACGCTAGTAAATATTCTCTCTTATGTCTGTTAAAAAAAAAAGATAACAAAGGTACGGTGACAACTATAAGCCTATAACAATTATCTGCAACTTCGCCAAGGTATTCGAAATCACTTGCTTACATCATTATC
The DNA here is from genome assembly GCA_963583905.1 of Stenurella melanura. NCBI lineage: Eukaryota > Metazoa > Arthropoda > Insecta > Coleoptera > Cerambycidae > Stenurella > Stenurella melanura. The sequence continues at coordinate 25,443,561 of OY757315.1, forward strand.
CAATCATGCACAGAGCTCAAATTGTAAATAATTAACATGAGTTTGTTTCTAAAATTAACAAGAATTAGGTGAGAACAAGCAAATTAATACCATTTATGTAGATTTTTCCAAGGTATTCAGATCTATCAAATTAAGTATATTTGGGTTATCAATGGCACGGATTTTTTTTTTTTTTCGTATCTAAAGAATAGACGTCAGTATGTAAAATATCGTTGTTTCAGGTCATTTGATGTCTTGACTACATCTGGCGTTCCACAGGGATTAGTACTAGACCCGCTTATGTTTTCTTTTTTTGTAAATTATATTGTAGCTAATCTGAACGCAGAGGGCTTTTTACATGCTGATGATTTGAAAATTTAGTGTGTACTTGAAAGCAAACAATATTGTGAAAATGTTCCCAGAAGCAGACGTTTGAACTTGTAAGATGTTTACTCTCAAGCCATGACTAATAAGTATAAAACTGATTTTTTTGAATAATTAATTTAAAGATAACAAACTATCTCATTACTTCTATTGTCAACCATGCTCCAAGAAATCTATAGTTATGTATCTAGTAGCTGATGTAAATGTATCAGATAATTACACGCTAGTTCCTGTACTATAGATTTTTAATTCGATTAATACTTGAATTTAATGACTAAAAATGTCGTTATGTATAAGGTAAGAACAGTTAAAATCAGTCATACCACCCATAATAAGTGACACACATCTCGAGGACGTGCCATCTCAACTTCATACAACGGCGATGTGACTGTACACTCGACTGGGAAAAAAGATTAAAATTCCTTGAAGGATATCTTTGTAAATTTTAGATTGAGGTCGGAAGGATTTAAGCTTGACAAGAGTTTTCGATTACATGTGGTTAGCTTAATGCCCTAATAGGCTATTGTATCATTCGTCAGAACGGAATACTTGTAATTGCTTTAAAAATCATATATAAGTTATGTGAGGTTTTCCTACTTTTTAAAACGTACTAACGGTATATAGAACCTAAAATATTGTCATTTTGTACGGTCTGTGGATGAAATCGCTATTCGTAATTGTGATTTTTGTTATGAGAAATCGTATTTTAGTATACTACCTAACTAACTATTTTAGTTTTTCTCAGAGTCAAAATTAATTACACATCCTAAAAACTTATATAAAGGCATATTTACATATTTTACGCAGGGGGCATCTCATTAAAAGCAATTTTGTTTACTATCTTAGCATCTTCTCAGAGAACTTTTGCTATGTTCTATGACACCGAGTCGCTTCCTAATGTCTCTCTGAATTTATATGCACGATGCCATATTTAGCCTTCAAGTTGTATTATCTTTTAACCCAGTATGTGTTTATTTTAACACCAATAGTTTTACATAGATAATTCCTAACGCAGTAACAGTACTGCCTATATGTATTGTTCACAATCCTCTACTTCTAAACCCATAATATACCCACCTTGTATAATCCTCGTTGTATGGTTCGCCATTCTACATATATTCTAATGTATGCCCAATTTGGATACAGGCTATAGTTCTGCGCCAAATATAGCAGAATTTACTACTTCGGTCCTCGGTTAGGCATAGCCAGGCATCATTCATTATACAATAATCACGAGGGACTTGGAATAAAGATAAGTTGCCCGCCGTCGGCTCTAAGATTAAGTTGTAAATTTAAATCAATTATAATGAAACCATCAGACCTAGTTTAATTTATATATTTTAATAATGGTGATGCCGTATCAGGCGTCCATCGCGGGTGTCATAACGGGTTTGAATTGGCATTTAGTTTTTGCATTCAGAATGTCGAATGTTTATCTCTCAAGCTTGAACAGATGCTGTGTTATTTGTCGATAACAATATATTAGAAATAATTCACCAATGATATTGAATTACTAATCATCAACGTATTCAATGGGTACATTTAAATTATTGATATAAAACCATTATTCATAAAGCGCATTCGAAATATGCTGAGGAAACCGAAATATGTAGGTAGGGCTTCTTTCTTTATTACCCATTATTTTAAAAATTGTAAAGAAGCCTCATTAGAAAATACAATAGCCTGAAATTTGCAACCTGAATGAAATGGATCAGACCCTTTGACTTCTTTTTCAATGGTAAATTTCGTGATATATGTAGTTTTAAAAAAATAATTATTGACCAAAAAAAAAAAAATCATTGTATGTAACATCACAATACTTTATTGGTTCATTGGTAAAGTGTCGAAAGTATAGTTGCCTAGTAACAAAAAGAGTAAAAATTTACTTTTATAATACTGATTTCACTATATTTTAAATATGATGGAATGTTAGTTAGTAGATATTGGGATTAAGTGGCAAAATAATAGCCTATAATTTTTCCCATCAAATTTGTAGTCATTATATTATTTCAATAAAGACGTTTATTATTATTATTATCATTATTATTATTAATACTATTATTACTATTATTTCTTTTCCTTTGTGTTTACATAATTGCCGGGGATTGTTATTACCCAAGACAAAGATGAATTGTGGTGACAATACTTGGATAATGGGCAAATGTTCTTCGACAGGTGGGCTAGTAATTGCATCTTTGTTTAATGGGTTTAATCAAGACTCAAAAATTTGCGGACAATATTGGCAGTACCTAATAAGGCTGCTTTTTGAATGGTAAGCAAATGCCTTCCTTGTAGTTGCAATCTCTTCTTAGCATCTTGGCAATCCATTGTCATTAACCCATTTGCAGACACTACCACTGGGATTATTTCTACTTCCCGTAGCTTATATATGTCTTTCAACTCTACAGACAGAGGCAATGGTTGTTACTAGTTTGTCATCCATGGGGACTGCGGAATCAACGATTATTGCTTCTTTTTCTATTTTATCAAATAGGACAATATCAGGTCTGCTAGCTTCAACCGTTCTATCAGTGCTGATCGGACTGTCCCATAGGATTGTTATTATTATTATCATTGTTATTATTATATTGTAAAACATAGACTGGCACTTCAGATGTGATGCTTACCCTGACCAACCACGAACTGCCCTTTAAGGATCTGTTTCCTGGAAGAGACGAATCCTTATTTTTAATTTAAGAAGTTCACATATTAATTTAAGGATATTTAGTTATGCAAAGAGTACTTTCTGAAAGGTTGACTAAGTACTACGAATTGTCAAGTATGGTGTATAGTTTTGATTTCTCGAATTATTAACGTGATACTCTTTGATGGATTACACAGCCACCCACACACACACACACAAGGAGTTCAGACCCAGAAATATAGACCTACCAATCTTTATGTATTTTGAACCTTTGAATTTGATGCCTCCATCAGAATTTCATTTTATCGTTGGCTTTCTTTTTATCTTAGATTTCAGCTTTGAAATTGAATATTTATATTAAACAAAATCTAAGATAAGAAAAACAATGATAACATCCTGATGGGCATCGAATTCATGAGATCAAAATACATAAAGTGTAAAGTCATTGGTGATCTACTTTTTAAATGCAATATATTCATATTTTCGGAGTCGCTGACTACAAATTTGAGGTAAATAATAAAAAATGTAAAATGGTGGCTCCATGGTAATGGAGTAAAATGTTAACAGTTGCTCGATATTTTGCATTTTAATTTATGTATACAGATCGTGCCAGCCAAATACGAACACGGATGCAATATGTCCAGATGACTTTCGTTCACACTGGTAGGAGCCGACTTGAGATACGACCATTTCCGATGCGCGTTGAATACCAGCTTGTGTTCATGTTCAGCGTGATCACATTTGGTAGAAATTTACTTGCTTGGTACATGTTTAACATTTTGAAGTGATTTTTAGTGAAAGAAAAATCTTTAATATTACTATATATTAATTGTTTATGCAGAGGACATCTTTCGACTGTCCTCTAAACTTAGTGGAGAATTGCGATTTATATGGTCAAAATATCGTAATTACATAAGCACTGAATTAATGAAAAAGTGAAAACGATGTTTTACATTGTATTTTCAGATTTTATGACTAATTATCCATGTCGATACCTTAGAGGAAAAAAGGTAGAAGGTCACAGTAGGCCACATTTCGGATGTATCCTCAATATTATTGATATTAACCATTATTGGCCTCTCTAATGCACTTCGATAATTTTATAACAATTGGTAGCATTCGCTCAGGGGTAAAGTAGATGGCTTTAATATTAAATAATATTAATTTATTAAGGAATTAGGCAAATTAATTAATTTATTAACGAATGTTAATATATATAATAACACAATTCGACTCAAAATTTTGAATGAAAATCATTTTAGTTAGATTGGCTTAAAGTGGATTTTTAGTGTAATTTTCAAATCGAGCTAGAAGGTTTTGGTACATTTTGGCCAATCATAGAGAAGATTTGTTAAAAAGGGAACAGCGCAGACGAGTTCTAAATATGTAAAATTCGTTTTCAAACGTTTATAATTTAGAGGAAAGGAAGCAAACCATTAAATATTATTACGTAAATAATACAGTGAGGTGAATAAGGCCCATACCATCTCTGACTACAGTGCACAGATGGATTCAAAATTTTGAACCATGCGCAAGCATTACACGGTTCCGACATAAGAAGCCACATGTTATTGACGATGACCAAGAAATGTTACAAATGATGGTTTGTGCTATTCTCAGATGTCGGCAGAAACTTTCAGGCTATGAAATGGGATGTTGTATTCTTCAAGAAAGGAATATTTTGTTTTAATAGCTTTTTAAATTCAATGTTTAGTCTACCATTATCGTCCTCATAAGATGGGAAATTTTTTTTTGAAAAAAGGCACTTGTTTTTCAAATGCCAGATCTACTCCACTATTAGCGCTTAGCAGTCATGATTTTAATGGGCAAGCGTCAATTATTATGATTTATTCGCATATTAGGTGTTCACCTCATTCGCTTTGCGTTGGACGGTACTGTATATGTTTTTGAGATCACCGATTATTTTACATTAAGTTTTGCGCTGGTAATCTGTCATGCTTGTAAAATGGAAAGCGATGTTTCATTATTTCAGTTAACGTATAACGATCATAATTATATATTATTCAAATTTTTCGTATACATCAGACATCACAGCAGTTAACCTTGCAAAATATTCTCTCATGTTTGCATTTATATTTTACGTGTCTATCGTTAGTAAATATCAGTCAAAACTTAATAATTCAAAAATTGTATATTTATGAATTCTTTTTACCCACTTGTTTTTAATGTCGGTCTATTTCCGCTACTAAAGCCTATCACCGACGCCAGAAGATGAGCTACTTCCAACCTGGAAATTTTCCCGAACTTCTTCTCTATCCAAGGGCCAAGGAATTTTTTACTTGTCTAACATTTTAATAGATGAGGAACCGACTGCTTTCCATCCCCTCTGAAGGATGGTATATCCGCTATGTAACCCCCGCCTAAAGTTACATACCTTCTACGCAGGCGTTGATATACAAGCCGTTAGAAGATGAAGTGAGAACGTTGTAATCCCTGGAGTGGGTCACCCGTCCAAGTATTAACCACGCTTGAGTTGCTGCCTTCTCGTATCGAAATACCATTACCATTAAAACATTTTGTATTCATTAAAAGTACAAAATTCAAACTGCTTTTGTGGGGTTATTTTCAGGTATACAATGCAAAACATAGTGTATAAAATATAAAAAGAAGATACCGAGTATAGGTAGACGTATCTATGCTCGCTACCTAATACAAACCCCCCTAAAAAATATTTCAGCCATTTTGAATAATTATTCAGGAAGTTATTCATTGTTAACTTAATTTGTTTATTTAACAATGTCGGAGGTTCGACCGATAAAAAGAAACACTTAACTTTTCGATTTATGGACCCAAGAAGATATTTCCAAAGTTTCAGAAAAATTGGTAAAGCATTGAACATTTTTTGGGTTTCTTAAAAATTTCGATACAGCGACCCGACTATTTCTCTCAAAATGTTATGCTCTTCCAATTCTAATGGTATTTTCACAAGAATTATATTAAGCACTTTTGGCAATTTGTCTTTATAAAAAATGTATAGATGATATATAATGAATGCAATTTGGGGACAATTCGTTAAATATATAAAACATACCTTTAATATTAAATTTTGTCATTAATTGCCTCGATGGTGTCTTGGCATTTTTTGGCGTGCTGATCATCAATTTAATCATTTGTGTCCCATAAAGATATATTTTAAATGTAATGTGGCGGTGGTTTCTATGACAACCAAGAGAGCAAATGACACGTTGAAACCATAAATGACCTGAACTAAACCACTGAGAAGTCGTTATTGCAAAGTATTGTCGCAGGCGCTTCGACCAATCACATGGCAGGCTACTAAAATGGGTTACGTAAATATGAGACACCATATACATATTTTTTAATTTTCTACAATTTTCATCTTATGTAGATATAAAAGGTCCGATTTTCCTCAATCCCAGAACTTCCAGTTAATAATATATTATTATATGAGCGAGTAAGATAGCCATTATTCACGATTATGATGTTTGAGTCCACGAGCCGTAGCGAGTGGCGCAAATCATCTGAGTGAATAATGGTCATAACCGCGAATGCAATACTATGCTTTTTCTACACCTATTAAACAAACAAATTAGACTGGAATTTGAGAACATTAATCGGTACCTATTCCTAAGAAGTGGAAAACGTAAACAAACAATATGGTGATACACTTGGTTGTCACTGCCATCGAGTTGTTTGTCAGCTGCAGGAAGAGTTGATAGCAGGCGATTTAAACTATCATTGGATCAGTGAAACAGTGATTTTTTTATTTGTATTTGCGATTGGCCGGATGAAGTGAATTATGAATCGATAATTCACTACAGTGAATAATAATAATAATAATAATAATAATAATAATAATAATAATATTTATTTCTTCCATTTAAAAGTACAAGTACAGTAACAGAAGAAAGAGTCAAATATACATACATACATATACACACATATGCTTACAAATGTATAGTCACATGTAAGTGAGAATATTAAAATATAAAATTGTAAAAAAAAAACAAATGTATATAACAAACATCAAGAAAGAAAAACAAACAAATAAATATCCACAAAATACATAGGAGAATATACCCGTGCCTAAATCAACATGCACATATAAATAAAATTCAAGTATAAATATTAGGTGGCGAGAAGAATTCTTGTACTGTGTAACAGTTTTTTTGTAGCAGCAATTCTTTCAACCTATTTTTAAAGATATAAACATTGGGGGAATTTTTTAATTCTGCATTCAGTGCATTATAAAGTTTACAGCCAGTATAATGAAAACTCTTTTGGTAAAAAGTTGTTCGAAAATTGTTTGGTGCCAACAACCCTCTTGACCTCGTATGATGATCGTGGTTCAGTTGGTTTGCCGAGAACGTGGTGAAGTTTTTGTAAACATAAGTACAAACCTCCAGAATGTATATTCCAGCAACAGTTAGTATCCTAAGATTTTTAAATGTATTACGACATGACTGACGATATTCGAGTCCAGCAATAATTCGGAGACGACTTTTCACCAAAAAATGCTAATAATTGCTAATGCTAATAATTCTCATATAATTAAATGGGTGTAGAAAACCGAAATAATATTTATTACTAGTTACCGTGACAAAAAGTTTTGTGTTACGCCTCTGTCTGTTTAATAAATTTATAATCCTATTAGCTTGATAAAGGTGCAACATTGAAGGACATCTTGTAAAAGTTTCCACAAAAACAGACTTTACTGTCACATTACTATATGACATCATGTATCACTGGTTCATTACGAATGCATGAAACCTACGATTACTATACAATTTACTTTTAATTTTAATATACATGAAGGACGGAAAATATTTTACTTGAACTTTTGAAATGCGCGAAAAGAAACTAGGAACTTATTTGCATGATTACCCAACAAATTTTACTTTTCACTCTGCTCGAACGAACGCTTTATTTCGCGTTCATTTGAAATATAAATACAGCTGAAGTATTAGGCCGATCGTCGTAACTTGTATTTGATCAGAAATTTAAAACAGCAATTTTATCGACTATTCTTATAGGAAAAATTGCGCTGAACACGATGGTGATTTTAAAAAATTATAAAACACAGGCTTCATTGTTAATAACAATGGTCTTTAGCGAAAATTCTCAGCTTTTGATGTTTTTTGACTTTATAACGAAATGGACAAAAAAAGTTCAGATATAGAAAAAAAAGGATTTTATCAATACGCATCGTTCGAGACTTGTAGCAACCTTTTACCTTTGACCGATTGTTATAAACAAATGTTCAATGAAAGATTGTAGTCAAAATGTTGCATTTTGTTCATCGAATTTATGGCTTTTTTGTGTGTGGATATCTTGCGCATTTTGTAATTGTTTAAACAAATAAGCTAATTTGTTTATTAAGGATTTGCGGCTTCCCATGGCATTTTTTGCACTCTCCACCCCCGGCACTCGATAAATATTGATAAAAACTACTATTTCTGCCTAGACTTGCCCCTTTTTCTTTGTTTAAAACAGTGTGCAAAAAGTGCAGAAAACATATTTGTCCGGATCACTGTGTCCCTATATATCAAAACTGTCTATAAAATAATTAATGTGAAACAATTAATAAAGAAAATTAATGGTTTTTGATTTCCATTGTTTTCCTGCAAATTATATTAGGTTTATTCAAAAGTTATATATTGGGGTGCTGAGGAACCCCAGCAGCATGAATATGTAGAATTATTTCACTAGCACAGTTAAGGGTTAATTTTCATGTTTTACTTCTTTCGCCGCTATTCATCACAATGGTATTTCAACTAAACACTAAACAGGGATACCAGTAGGATAGCGATGGAAGAAAGATGAAAATGAAGCCCACGGTTCAAATGCTGCATCTCACTGGATTCTTTATTACTTTTTTTTACCTTTGTTGACGATATTTTTATTGGAACGTTATCCCACTTCGTGTAGTTCTTCTCATCTATATAATAGGTTGGAAAAAACGTGACAAAAAAACATAAAGATACCGGCGGTCTGGCGAGTTAGGAAAGTGTCGATGAGCGACAGGGCTGGCTTTAGTTTTTCCTAAACATTGACAATTAACTTTGAATCATTTTCGATACTTCAATAATTAATTATTTATATCAAATAGGGAAGTGTTAAAGGAAATAATTATTGATTTAATACTGTGGACGTTTAGTTTTAATTTTAATCATATGAAACTAATTTAAAAAGTTTAAATCTTTTAATTGTACCACCTGTACGAAACCGATTCTGTACTGCGCTAGCATGTGCCTGTTTGAACACAAGGGATATATATCCCACTATGTGACACGGGAGATGTTGGCGACCTGCGCAATACTATTGAAGATGACTTGCAGTAGAAACATAACATAGAATTCGTCGCGTATTTTAAGCTATAAAGGTAACGTACAATGTAATTATTATTTTTTAAACAATGATATAGCCATTCTGTAATATTTCACAGCGAAATTAAAGTGCTCTCTCACTTCTCACTAATTACATATGCGAATGAGTCCACTTGTCCCTCATTTAGAGCGTTTAAAACAGCATTATACTAAAATTATGATTAATACTAAGCTGTTTTTGGCAAATTGGGTGATAGTACAGGCAAATTAACAATTTAGGGTAACAAAAATTAATAAAAGGATCATTTCTGGGATTTAAGTAGGTAATAACCTGGAGAATGAGATGATACATTCTTTGCACTTCCAAGTTCAGGGAAAATTCAAAAAAATTTGGAAAAACTTTTTGATTCTCGGTTTTCTTGCGCTAGCGGCCAAAATAATGAAAATAGAGAAATAAGTTCTCAACAAAAGTTGTAGCTCGTCTTTTTCTCTATAAAAAAGCTCTTTACAAATGTTTGTCTTACTTAAGGCGTTTAGAAGATAAATCGAATTTTCCACTTATAGTTTTAAGCCGCTTCGAAATGCGCGAAAAATGAGAATTCTCCAGGAGTTTCGTACGACCGGGCTCATCGATCGATAATTCTTACTATTCAGAACTCCTAAAAAAAATGAAAATAACATAAAATGTAGAGAAAAGTTTCAGCTTTATGTGGAACTAATCACAAAATTCATAAAAAAATTTATCAGAGAGAAAGTGTCAGAAGATGGCTTAGTGAACTTTGTACAGTTGATCCACAGATTTATTCATATCTTTGCCGTGAGTCGTTAGAATGATAATTCATTTTGCTTGTATATTCTTATATAATTATATATTAATCCAATTAACATTTTATTGCAATTACTTTTGGAAAAATATGCCTTGCGATCAAAGTAGAGGGTATATCTCTCATCGATCAATCACCTCCAAATTTTGGAGTTCAATTAGCTATATCTTAAGTAATAATAATAGCACAGTCTTCATTTTTGGATTATAAGTACAATAAAACACATTCTTTCGAATGACTAGAGTTTTTTAAATGCGCGCAGTACTTTTTGAATTTGTCTACATTCTTCATACACGTTCGGAAAATGCACAATTATAGAGTAAAACATATACAACTTATTTTTTTGTTTACATTCTTCAATGAAATGTTCACGAAATATAGATTAAAGTGCGTGGAATCGAATCCACGCAGTGAAAAAGCACCCATTGTTAGGGGGGAAATAGGCAGGATGCATACAACTCAAAGATGTGAATAAATCAACTGTATAAAGTTTACTAAGCCATCTTCTAACATTTTTTTCTCTATGATAAAATTTTTTATGAATTTTGTGATTAGCTCCACATTAAAGCTAATACTTTTCTCTACATTTTACATTGTTTTCATTTTTTTGCGGCTCTGAATAGTAATAATTATCGATCGATATGTCCGGTCGTACGAAACTCCCAGAGAATTCTCGTTTTCCGCGCATTTCGGAGCGGCCCAAAACTATAAGTGGAAAACTGGATTTATCTCCTAAACGGCTTAAGTAGGATAAATATTTGTGGAGAAAGAGACGAGCTACAAATTTTGTTGAAAAATTGTTTCTGTATTTTCATTATTTTAGCCGTTAGAGCAAAAAAACGGAAAATCAAAACGTTTTTCCAAATTTTTTTGAATTTTCCCGGAACTTGGAAGTGCAAAGAATGCATCATTCCATTCTACAGCTTATTAACTACTTAAATCCCAGAGATGATTCTTTTATTAATTTTTGCGAGGTTTTTACAACGTTTTGCCTTCATTGCCTGTACTTTGATGTTATTAAACTGAAAATAGGTGTAAGTTCTACATAAATATATACTACAGGATTGTTGAAGAATATTTTTTGGGAAAAATTGGCTTCACTTGGTGCATTACCCCTTGTTCCCCACTGATCTTGCCGCTTTGCTCACTCTTAATAGAACTGACATTTTTCCTTAAAAGGAAACAGTTTTTTCAGTCCGTATCGTTTATGATACGTTTAGGATTAGTTGCTTCACTTCCTACTCATTTAAATTGAGCGATCAAATCAATAACAAATTATTTATAGACGTATACTATCAAGGTGAAGGTTTTAAATAGTTCATCGCAAAAAAACTGCTTTGTTACCATACCGGTCTCGACATATCTCGATTGCTGTTAATTTTCAGAAGTCATTTTAATTAATTTGACATGAGATAAACAGATATGATCTACCTTAGGTAGCTGCTGCAGCTGTGGAGATTACTGTTTACTCTGTCGGATTAAATATACTCGATCCGGTTGATAATGTGGAGGAAAGCCAAAGACATGTTGACAAGATATTTAATATCGAATTAATCCGGCTACACTATTTTTTTAGCTTCAAACAAGTAGGACTATTTGTGATGTAAATAGTAATAAGCCGGTGGTATAGATTTTTTGCAATATTTTACTTAGTTGGGTGTAACTTAAGTGGGTAAACATGTCACAATTATAGCTACCGAGTAGAAGTTGTAGTCAGGCGTGGCCTACTGCGAATACCTGATTGATTAATATTTTACTCGAATGCCGCTTAATTATTTCTATGTGGTGCCACTGAGATTTAGCACGTTGGATTTTCATTCTTTAATTCAAATTTACGGTCACTGCACAGTGGGTCAGAATCTAGCTTTTTTTATCAAAATTCTGAATCTCTGCAAATGTACTTATTCTGCATAGGTCGCTAAGGGAAAAATAGTCCGAAAAATAGACACCGTCTGAGGGTGAGATATAGGGATTGAAAATATAAACAACCCTCGATATTTTTGAAACTCAATTTACGTACTATTGATATCCAAATTTCAATGAAAAAAATAAAGGAAAAGAATTATCAACCTCTGGGGGTGAGTTGCAAGGATTGAAAATATAAATAATGCACGATTTTTTTTTATGAAAAAATATTTTTAAAATACCTTCACGTCCTGGGAGTAATATGTAAGAGTGCAAAAAATTGTTTAATCAGTGTTTTTAGAAAAAGATTCAAAAAAATTATATATTGTTAACATTGTTGAATAAAAAGAGACAATATGCATTCAAAAGATAAATTTGTTATAGATTTGTATACAGAAATAATAAATAAAGTAAGACATATCAAGAATACACTACTGACCGAACCGATGTCGTCATCAGAAGTTGTGTAGTCGAAGGTGCTTTCCTGTGGTGTTTGGGTCATCGAAGTTGCTGAAAGTTTGGGTACTTCTGGTATTGCTAGTAGACTTAATACTTCGAAAGGTAATGTTGTTAACCTCTTCTGGGGCAATTTTCTAAGCCCTGTGATGAACGGGTCGGACGAAATTAGTAAGCAATGAGAAGATCTTCGTTCATTAGTTGTCTTGATGATTTTATAGAGTGGCTTCTGCTTTATTGTTTAAGGTCTTTATTCCTTGACTCCTGAGCTTCTTCTAAGAGCTGACTGGTTGGTAATATCGCAGACTCCACAATTCCAGCTCCATGTATGAGAATTTTGTGCACAGACTACTTTCAAATAGTTCTAAATTGTTTTTGCTGAAAAACTAGGCCTTAAGGGTCAAAATCGACAGGAACTGAAAAAATGTACACCACCAGACGGATCCTGGAAGAAAAGTGGAAAGAAGGAACAAAACTACATATAGTGTCAATTGACCTCCAAAAGGCATACGATACCATAAGGCATGAGGCTATAATCGACACTTTGCTCAACAGGGGAGTACCGCACTACTCAGTATACATAATAAAAGCATGCCTACACGAAAACACTGCAATACAATGGTTTGGACAGACGACGGAATAAAAAATGAAGAATTTAGGAGTCAAACAAGGATGTCCACTATCCCCCCGACTATTCACCACAGTCCTGGATCAAGTGATAGAAAGCACAATAAAGGAGAATCAGAATTTCAATAGAAACGATGGAACGATAAAGCCCCCCATCGTACTTGCATACGCCGACGATATACTCATCATCGCCGAGGAAGAACAAGACATCGTTAAATTTCTAAGAAACATGACACCACATCTGGATTCCTATGGAATGAAAATAAACTTCAAGAATAGCCTAATAATGGTCCGTGACCCATTGACAAAAACAAGTCCAACAAGTGGGGAAGAATACAAAATAGGAGACTACACCCTGCGAACCACGAATAGAATGAAATACCTAGGAACATACCTAACGAATCAACTAAAAAGGAGGGAAATAGTAAGGGAAAGGATCAAAACAGCCTACAGAGTCACAAAAGCTCTACTACCCTTCATTGAGGACAATAAACCACCATGGTGCCTAACCAAAAAGATATACACGACCATCATAATGCCTACGATGATATATGGAGTCAAAAACGCATCAATGACAAAGGCCAACAGAAGAAGCCTGAGAAGAACTGGGGACATTATCCAACTGCTAGCAAAAACAGGAAAACCACAAAAACGACAGAAAACGTCAACATTACTAGAGGGAAGAACAATAATGAAAAGAATAGAATCATACGCAATGAAATACTGGGGACACGTCCAAAGACGAGACACGACACACCTACTAAAGAAAGTGCTGCGACTGAACAGCAACAAACTGAAAATAGGGAGGCCATGCTACACATGGATAACAACAATCGAGAGGATTATGAATAAGCTAGGAAAGGATTATACACACCGGGAAAAATCGGCACAACAAAAAATGGAATACAATAAAGAAATATCAAGGATATACACACGGCCAGACTCAGAAACAGAAGAAACAGAAAACTCAGAAGTAGAATAGGAGAGGGAATGAGCACAGACAGAAACTAAGAAGACGCATATCACAAAAACCTGAAAGTGAAAAGAAGCACGAAAACTTAAAAGAAGCATCTCACAAACGCCTACACTTTCCATCCGATGAAGACAGAAGGAAAACAAGAAGAAACATCTCACAAACACCTACACGCTCCATCCTATACTCCTACCCCATGCGTCATGCGGCTCTCGCTGCTGACAACTAGCATGTCCAATGTCCAATCCAGCGTATGCAGCCGGTCCGGCGGTATATAAATGCACCGGGGGTTTGTTCCGACACACGGTGGGACGATCGGGAGGCGATCGGGATGCGTGGTGGAACAAATCTCCATGCACCGGAATCGGCAGCAATGCCCACCTTACGCTGGCAAATCAATCAATCAATCAAGACCTGGAGGTCTGCAGAGGTCTTAAAATCGGATTTAACATTAATTTGTGATCCTATATAACATATCAAAAAAACATAGATACCTGATTTGATGTCAGGTAACGCTCCTTTTTGATGACAAGGTTACTGGGCTAATAGCGGGATTCTAAATAATCAACTATTTTTCCCTTTATCCCACCAATTAAACTCTAATTAAACCTCTTATCGCAAACGTAGCGAATAAAAGATAATTCACCACAACGCGGAAACCATTCAGTGATTTACAAACAACATTGACATCTGATCCGAACAAAATCAAAACAGACATCCTATTATAATCTGTGCAGAGACTTCGACCTGAGCTAACAGAATTACTTGTAAAGATAAGTCCGGAACAAGCCGTATTATAGATTCGTATGTGTGTGCACACTTCTTGCTCAACCGAGTTAGTGGGCTTATCTTTATGGCCTATTAGATTCTGATAAGGAAAGCCTAACACTCGCTTGTTTCAAGGCTCGTTTTATTCGAGCGCTGCCTTCTGTGTGGGTTAGTACAGCTTACTTTTAAGTTTAGAGTCCAGATGATAAGAGTAAATAACATTGCTAATACTGCTCATTGGTTTTATAGTCAAATAGCATCAAATTACATGTACACATTACTTATCCACAGCACAAAAAGTACTGAAACAATAGAAATAAGTAGTAAATAAAACACACCGGAGAAAATTAGTGAATTAATGTAGACGAAATGTCTTCTTTTCACAATTCACAATCTTTTAACTGTACAACCACAGCACAAAAAGTACTGAAACAATAGAAACAAGTAGTAAACAAAACACACCGGAGAAAATTAGTGAATTAATGGAGACGAAATGTCTTCTTTTCACAATTCACAATCTTTTAACTGTATGGTAGGCCCAATGGCACCGATCCATGTGGCGTGGTTGGCTGTTAGAAATACGGCCCATCCAAAATTCCATTTTCTGCCCCGATCAAATTCTTAATATGATATATCAAGGGGCAATGGCACGTCATCAGCCTTAAATCAGACTTATCGAATTCTAGAAGCCTTGTGGGAAATTTGGGGTATCTTCGCGAATGCGACAGACCTCCATTCCTGCTCAGCCGAACAAATATCAATCAAATTTTAATAGTGGAATTTTTCGAAGAACTATATCTCAGAAATTATTAGGTAGAGAACTGATAACCGATGAAGGTATAGTATTTCTGTTCTCAATTTAGAAATTGCTACCAATATGAATCATTACAAAGCCTGTTTGTGATAGAATAACACCGAGACAATGCTTCAATATTATAAGCGATACCCGTATACGAATATAGTTAACCAGATATGTTATGCACTTGCCTCAAACGAAAGTAGTTGATTATTTACCTGGCTCACCATTACAAATCCGTTACCTGCTCTTGGTTCATTCTTAATATTGCCAGTAGCATAGCCGTAGGTTAAATGGTATTTATTTACTTTTATTGAATCATTTATGGGGTTGTTCATTAAACCATAACATTATTTATTATAAATAAATAATGTATTATACATACATAATTTAATCATGCTTACTAATTAATATAAAGTATTATGAACTATTCCTTTGTCGGTCTTGTTTATGATTTTCAAATTAACAGTAGATAAACTATATTTTCTGTTGTGATCACTTCAGCACATTCAAAGAACATTAGCAGATCTCCTTAGTAAAAGTACACTATTAGTAATAAACGTCTGCAAACCCACACTTCGAAAATATATCTCTCTGCCTCCTTAACCGTTAATTTTCTTCTTGTTCTAATTCACAATGCAGTATGCATTATGCAATGCTACATTTTTCCGATACGCTTTGTTTAAACAATTCTTGTAGCATTTGTTAACAATCTTTAGAATAATTTACAGCACTGGAATCTAGAAAGAACACGATTTCCATTGCTATGAATATTTTTATGAAGAGGTAAAAAATAAGCATCTAAATGCGGTGTAAAGATAAAGTTAATAAATTCTCAGTAATACAGAAATAATCGTGAAAATTTCACACCTCTATTTTTTAACCAATAAGATACCTTAATTTTGACTAGATATCATGGCAATTAAAAAAATTTCCGGAAATTTTTTCGAGGCGCCACGATATTTAAGTGAAAATTTTTTGACAGTTGAAAAGGTAAACATATGATCTACAACCATTAAATAATGTAGATATACCTGTGACTAATGCAAAATTTCTGAATTAACATTATTATTTATTATTCGCTATAAAGTTTCATTAAACAGAAAACACAAATTTGTTAAATTATTATGCATTAACAATTTATAATTCAAAAAACGTAGGATGTACAAAACATAGTAAGATTTAAATGTTGCTTGAATTCTAACCCATCCTCTCTTCTTAATGGTGAATAGGAAGGTGACGAATTAATTAGATGTCTGTGTTTTAAGACTTATATGTGATATTTTGAAACAATTTTGTTCAAATCTCTTTTACGCAAAAGGCCATATTTACTTGACATCTGCAGCAGACTTTCTTGGATTTTCGTAAACAAACCATTCGACTCTAACGCTTCCTGATCGCAATCTTCCATTAAATTCGTTAAATATATTAATCTTGGATGACATATTTGCACTTGACTCAACTCTTTGCACTATTTACATAAATTGTACTTTTCAAAGCATTCCATTTTTCTCAAATTGTTTAACGCAAATGCTTACAAAAAATGTTTTACATAAAAATATCTTTGTTTGCTGGTTTACTATACAGTAACTTAATGTAATTTACCAATATAAACCTCATCTGTCAAAAGCATGGCCGCCTATATCACGGCCACCTACTGCAACAAATCATGTTAATATTAAATTTTTTAAATTAGAAGTGTTATGGATTATTTTAACAAAAAATACATTTCTACCACCTTTAGTAACCTAAAATTATGAAAGGGCGATAGACTGAACTAATACCCATCTGAGTTTTAGCATTTGGTGTAACTAAAGTTGGTAATTTTTTTTTATTTAACGAAATATGATTTTTTTAGAATTTATTTCATGTTGAACTAATATCTTCATTGGCAAATCTCTAATGATATCGACTAATAAGCAAAATAATAACGAAATAAATTTAATTATTATAGGTTTTATTAATATTAAAAACACAATTATTATAAATGTTTGTGGGCTGGCTTGAATTGGTGGGTTGAATCTGGGTACTTTCTGTTTTATTTTGCATTGTGCTCTGATCTTGATTAAACTTGCTAGTACTTGATGAAATTCTCCTCATGGATTCAATCATCTGATGATGATGTTCAACGTCCAATTGTAAGTAAGGTTTGATTGACTGACTATTACTGTGTCCAGGAATTTTAATGAGTTGTTGTTCACCAACTCCTTCCTTGGTCAATTTCGAAACAGCTGTTGCTCTTGCAGAATGATTAGTTATTTTTACTTTTTTAGTGTCAATTCCTATATCAGAGGCTGCTGATTTAAACCATGAAGATACAATGTTCTTACCAACTGGGCTATTCTTGTACCATCCTTTCGAATTGGGTTGACTCCAGTATGGGTTTGGTGTTAAAAATAATCTGTCGGTCTGAATAAGATTTCCCCTTTTTTTCCATCAATTTCTTAAACAAATGAACCGGACACATTTGTGGATTATCGAAATTTGTAATCAACCATTTACTATCCGACAGTTTTTTAGAACCACCTTGTGTGGTTTTGGAGAATATTGGATTATATTCTATCCGACCTTTTGGGTTTCCGAAATTATCTTAGTTTCTTCTTTGAAGTATTGGATACACGCAGAATATCCTGTCCCTCCTCTCCATGCCAGCTCATGTGAAACTATGTGAAAAAATTTACGCTGCAATCCATCTGGAGTATTTTCATCCCACATTTCAATAATTTTTTTGTATTCGTCGCTGGTTAAGGTTGAAGCACTCACTTTTCTTTTTAATGGGTCTCTCTGTAATTTTTTGCGCTTAGCATCGCGTGCAGCTCTGGCGGTCGCAAATTCCACATCAGAAAACGGATTAAATTTTATTTTATATTTTTCGTAATAAATTTCTTGTAACTGCTTAGCAGTAGAGTTCCACATCACTTTGACCACACTTTCCTTATAACCTTCAAAATGTTTCTTTTTCATATTAAATACGTAGTCCTCCAGTATAGTAGCCACCTGTACTACACTCATACACTCATGAACATTATACAACTTTTCGTCACAAAATTCAACAAACTGTTTCCATACACTTGATTTTGATTTTCGGGTGTTATCTGGTGTTATATTTTGAATTTCTTGTCTAATTACTTGTTGATTTTCTTTACCAAATCGCGACATTTCGCTATACACTTATTAAAGTCAACGTACAGACCTTTTAAACTAGTAATTATTAAGCTTTGTGACAGAACCGGTTAAACAAAAATGACAAATCAACATATGTCCAAAACAACAATACCCTGGCCAACTTGACAAGCAGTGAAATTAATTTAAAATGTCAGGTTGGATTAATAATTTTTTTCCAAATTATGGTGTTAAGTGGTGTGAAATTTTCTTACCGAATACCACGCAAGCTTAAATTATTCCTGGAAATAATTTAAGCTCTTGTGATATTATAAGTGAAAAATTTTGTTTATGCTTTTAAACCATGAAGATACAATGTTCTTACCAACTGGGCTATTCTTGTACCATCCTTTCGAATTGGGTTAAGAATAATCTGTCGGTCTGAATAAGATTTCCCCTTTTTTCCATCAACTTCTCAAACAAACACATTTGTGGATTATCGAAATTTGTAATCAACCATTTACTATCCGACAGTTTTTTAGAACCACTTTGTGTGGTTTTGGAGAATATTGGATTATATTCTATCCGACCTTTTGGGTTTCCGAAATTATCAGTTTCTTCTTTGAAGTATTGGATACACGCAGAATATCTTTCCCTCCTCTCCATGCCAGCTCATGTGAAACTATGTGAAAAAATTTACGCTGCAATCCATCTGGAGTATTTTCATCCCACATTTCAATAATTTTTTTGTATTCGTCGCTGGTTAAGGCTGAAGCACTCACTTTTCTTTTTAATGGGTCTCTCTGTAATTTTTTGCGCTTAGCATCGCGTGCAGCTCTGGCGGTCGCAAATTCCACATCATAAAACGGATTAAATTTTATTTTATATTTTTCGTAATAAATTTCTTGTAACTGCTTAGCAGTAGAGTTCCACATCACTTTGACCACACTTTCCTTATAATCTTCAAAATTTTTTTTTTTTTCATATTAAATGCGTAGTCCTCCAGTATAGTAGCCACCTGTACTACACTCATACACTCATGAATATTATACAACTTTTCTTCACAAAATTCAACAAACTGTTTCCATACACATGATTTTGATTTTCGGGTGTTATCTGGTGTTATATTTTGAATTTCTTGTCTAATTACTTGTTGATTTTCTTTACCAAATCGCGACATTTCGCTATACACTTATTAAACTCAACGTACAGACCTTTTAAACTAGTAATTATTAAGCTTTGTGACAGAACCGGTTAAACAAATATGACAAATCAACATATGTCCAAAACAACAATACCCTGGCCAACTTGACAAGCAGTGAAATTAATTTAAAATGTCAGGTTGGATTAATAATTTTTTTCCAAATTATGGTGTTAAGTGGTGTGAAATTTTCTTACCGAATACCACGCAAGTTTAAATTATTCCTGGAAATTTTCTTTCGGCACGATTATTTTAAGAAAATTATTCGTGCTCTCAAGAAAATTTCCGGAAATAATTTAAGCTCTTGTGATATTATAAGTGAAATATTTTGTTTATGCTTTTTTGCAATCGCAGGCAAAATGGCGCCCTCCACATTTAAATGCATAAACTCATTTCAGATATACGAAAGCGTAGAAAGGCCACGCTATTCAATATTTTTTTTTAACTCGGAATTCACAATAGCAAGTCGGAATTCACAATTGTAAGTTGGAATTCACAACTGTATGTCGGAATTTGCAATTACATGTTGGATTATGAATTTACGAGTTAGTGGTCCAAATTCGTCTCTCGGTATTTATGTATAATTTTTTTCATTATCTATTGCCTTTAAACGGCCTACCCTGTATATTTTCCAGTAAAAGTCTAATCATTTCTTCGGTGGCAGTAGCGTCAGCTATTTGCCAAATTTGACTGTTCTCCGTCAAGTAGTTTTTTAGTTATTGCATCAACAGATAGACAACAGGCCGACAGACAGATAGACAGACAGACAGACTGACGAATTTGAAAAACCTATATTTTCGTAATCTACAAGATCTGAAACGTGAAAATCCGAGAAAATCTCGGAGGGTGTTATTCTCTCGAATAAAGTACTTCCCTTTGATATGCGAGGGAAGTAATAAAGAAATTGTATTTCTGTAAGACGATAATAATTCACCCTATACTGGCTTGTACAATTAAATCTAAATATATATTCTCGCCTTGTTGCTGCAAAAATTCAAGAGAATTAGTTGAAATGGTAAAATACCAGAAACATGCATTGTCTTGAAGGATTTTTGCAATACCAGGCATATTATTTGCAATCAGTAGCGGATTCCAGTTTATTTTATCTATGTCAGTCCATAAAAGTATACTGCGTACCCATATGTATTCGTATTTCCAAGGTGATCGGGTGTCATCCTCGTTATTTTACTTTTCCACATTCTAGGCGTGGCCCTTGAACACTTATAAATGACGTCAGCGAGGCACTAAACAATGCTTATTTGGTCTTTTACGGTCGCCACCTTTTTTTTATACAGTCACCGTTTACTGCAGTATGATAATTCTGAGATATAAAATGAATTGCATGCATAAAGATTGGAATATGGAAATTGTCAACTGAAGTTGTTGAAAATTAAAATATTTCATTCAATTTCGTCATTTCTGAGTTGGTCATATTCCTTATTTTCACATGTACAATATTTTGTGGTCCATACATCTGATATAATTAATCTTATGTGCTATGATGGTTGGAACTGTACCATAATGGTAGAGGGATGTATCGAAGAATCAACCGAAAAACATCTCGATTGGCAAAGAATGTATTCCCATGAATTGGCCGATTTGTTCTGAAAGCATTCTCCTGCCTCCTGCAGTTGATTTTCGTCATTATTTAATTAATAATAACTTACGACTTTTCTCGGTTATTTAAAATACAATTAAGAATCTGAATAAAATCACACGTCAGTTGTGGACTATAAAAAGTATATTTTATAGGGCGTTAGATTTTCTTAGGCCTTTTTCGTCCATCTTGTTGCTATATAATGAAAAACAAAAGATGTCTTACATTGTCCAAGTCGATTGGAAAGCAAATTATCTTATTATTACAATATAAGTTTCGAGAAACCAGTAGCAATTTAGATCCGTAATAGCTTGTGGTATCTTGCTATTGACAGATTAAAACTATTAATTTTTGGGTGATCTACATACCGCTTCACCTTGGATTTACCATACTAATCACTAATTTAATTACTTAAGTAATTCAGAATTTCTGTGATCTTTCCGACGTGTTTCCGGCATTGCTATATGTATACAATATACGTAATAACTGTAATTTTGCAATACAGATATTCGTTTATAACATACATTTACTTTTTTTGAACAGCAAAAATTAATCGATTCACTCAAAACTACATGTCAAGATAATCAATAATTTCAAATTAAATTATTTTCAGCGTCAACATTGGCATATAACACGTTTTATTACTATTAAGTTTCTTGAAATATTTAAGATTTATTAGGAGCTCGCCTGTTAGCATTATGTAGCAATATTATATTTTTAATACATACTTAGACCTTATATATGAAATAAAATTGTACCGCATTTAAAGAAACAAACATTTTGAGATACATTTTAACCGATAATTGAGTCCTCCTTTGAAGACCATAGAATAGAATAGAATAAATTTATTCGCCAATTACATAAACAATATTGGTTTTGTCAAGTTAAAAAGAAGAGAAAATTACAAAGCATCATCTCGTATGTATTAAATTAAATTGTTTTAAAACATCGTGAAAATGTTTGTCTTATAACTTTATAGAAACTTCCATCTGCCGAAAACGATTATGTAATCTTTAAGATGTTCAATAGTGCTAACAAAGTTATTGCAGACATTAATATAATTGCTGACTTTATGGTGGAATGAGACGTGTTCACCATTCTCTTCGATCACATAGTATTTAATCATTTATGGGAAGGTACATCCGTGATTGAAGATACAGTTATTCTAATTAAAATATTCTAAGTGGACTGTTTATAAATATTTCGGGTTAAAGCGAATATTTTTAATTTGTAAGAAAATGTAAAATATCTGTCAAATTAAAACGTACCTAATATATTTTAAATTTATTAGATATTTCAATTCCAAATCAAAGTAGCAGTAAGAAAGCTGTTATTAACTGTTAATATGACAGGGCTAAAATAATGTTTCCAAATTATCAAATTTTAACGAGGAAAATTAAAAAAAAAAATTGATTATACAGGGTGTCCCAGATTTAAACGGACATACTCTAGTGGAAGGTAGAGCACACTCAGCTGAGTTCAAAACACCCCTATACTTATCGTTGAATGTGAACCGTTTTTGAGATACGGGTTGTCTTATGGTTTTTGACCAGAACTTCAATCAGCCATATTTTTCAAATGACTCCATATATTTAGATAAAATTTGGTATACATACTACTCTTTTAGGTTAATGAATAGCTTAAGTGATTTTGGAAAAATTTCAGGACCGACCTCCATTTTTTTAATATGGCTCTTAGGGTCGTTAACATCACACTGTATATTATTTTTTGGTAAATGTTAGTAAACTTTTAAAAAGCCTATGGACCAGTTTATAAAATAATTTCATAATATTTGATGGCACGTGTATGGTTATTCTTCAATAAATTTTCAAAAGTATTGAAAAACCAAATTTGACATTCTACAAATAACACAATCCAGTTGCTAACATCATTATTTTATAATTTTAGCCAAAAACCCCGTAGAAGAGGTTGTTATTTGTTTTGACATTCAGTTTAAATTTCATCCAAAATAATACATATTCCATTTCTTTCATGAAAGAAGAATAATGTTAGTGAAGAGGCTTGAATTAACAAGCACAATTAAAAATATATATATTAAACACCTTTTGAGAATAACTTGAAAATATTAAAGACAAAATTTTGCAATTTCCGTCGCAAAAGCCATACATAAAAATAATATCCGCATAATCTTCATTACTAAATTGAAATGGCATCTTAAATTTTTTAGTTTTAATAACTGGTTTTTTATCACTTATTCTAATAATTACTAATAGCGAACAGCAATTCTTATTTGTAAAATTACACATTTGACTTGGGATTCTTAATGCAACAATGTCATGTGTTAATCGCATCGTTTTATTACTTTACTTAATTTTTTATTCGTGAAATAAGTAGAATGTGCTTTATTGAATGTCAAAACAAAACCAAATAATAACCTGTTCTATGGGGTATTTAGCTAAAATTAATAAAATAGTGATGTTAGCAACTGGATTGTGTTATTTGTAGAATGACAAAGTTGGTCTTTCAATACTTTTGAAAATTTATTGAAGAACAACCATAAACGTACCATCAAATATTATGACATTGTTTTATAGATAAACTGGTCCATCGGCTTTTTAAAAGTTTACTACCATTTACCAAAAAATAATATACAGTGTGATGTTAACGACCCTAAGAGACACATTAAAAAAATGGAGGTAGGTCCTGGATTTTTCCAAAATCACTTAAGCTGTTCATTAACCTAAAAGAGTGTAATATGTACACCAAATTTTATCTAAATATGTGCATTGTGCAGTCATTTCAAAAATATGGCGAACTGAAGTTCTGGTCAAAAACCATAAAATTTTAAAAACGGTTCACATTCAACGGTAAGTGTAGGGATGTTTTGAACAGCTGAGTCTGCTCTACCTTCCACTTGAGTATGTCCGTTTAAATCTGGGACACCATGTATGCACAAGAGCCCCACAAAAAAAGAAATTGATCCGGATGACTGACCATGGTATTTCCATATATTTCTCGACGCTGAATCCGAGGTCAATTCGTATACCCCTTAAATTTTCGTATAGAGGCAAAAACATCCCTTCAATAAGATAAAATGAATATAAGTACCTATCATTAAGGAATGAGTGGGGACCTTTATATATCTCGTACTCTTCTTTCTTAATGCCAAGGTCTTCAGTCCACAGAGATGGATTATCGCTTGTCCCTATCTCAGAATTATAAACCCCAAAGTGCATCTTTCCGGTGCTAAAAGTTTTCCGAACCTTTTTTTGGGAGTTTGGGGGGTAGTTTTCGCCCATTGCAGGGTACGGTCAAGGCAATTGAAGGAGACTCTCGTTAAGGCACTACGGCCATTCTGTAGTAAAAACAAGGAACACTTACTCTCCCAAATCTCCCTCCACTCTTGTGTTCCTCATCTAGCAGGGGGTAGTTTATACACTTCTGGAGACCTGGCTCGGGAGCAGCATTCACCCTCTACCTCCACCCTCTGCCATATTTCCTTTGCATTCCCAAGTGCTTGTAAGCTAGAAGGTTTTTGTAATGCAGTTCTATGTCCAGAAGGGTACAGAAGGGGTGCAGAGGGTGTATTAACCCCTTCGGGAGAGTTCTTACTCCTCGCCGAAGCCTTTTGCCTTAAAATAAAAAGTACGAGAGGTAAGAAGTCCCCATGAATTCCTTAATGAAAAACAGAGACATTACGTTGGAAAGGAAGAATTTGAGAACGAAAAATGTATGAATAGGCGTGTAATAACAAGCATGTGTTCCAATATGATTCTGTTAAGACAATGGAAAAAAAGCAACTGAACTAAAAGGAAACTGAAGGAATGATTTTTCTTGGTGATAAAAATCAACCTGTATCTGACACATTTAGCGTAGAGGTTCTTGCATTAAATATTTAAAATTTTCTGAGAAGTAACCAAATGTCTAATAAAGAAGAGAAATTATGACTATGGCATATATAAGTAAATAATTATAGACAATATATTAAAGATTATTTCATTCAATTTACAAATATTTTTTATAGAAAAATAACTGTTGATAGTAATTAACTTTACTAAAACTGGTTATACCCAGTTTTGGCAAGTAGTCGGTATAATTATTATATTCAAGTTTGGAAAGTTAATTGTCTATAATACCTTTTCTTCTTTGATTTATAGCCACATTAATAAAATAAAACATAATTGAAAATGTCGCTTCTAAAATCATATATCGTTATTGATCCTCTCGGTTAAGCCATAGATATAATACTGGTTTGCGCCTCAAATATAGTCCAGTGATATATTGGACCTAAAATCGGCTAATAGAGGAAATAAATTATAATGTTTGCTACTTGGAGATTGATTGGAAAAATTGTTAAGAAAGGAATTTTTGTTACCTCGACCGGTGCATGAACCGTGTTAATGTTTTCTTATGATGGTTTTAATTAACTTCAATTTATGTTATTACGTCACATTCAAAATTATTTTTGGTTTTAGAGAAAAAAATTAAAGACACTCTTCCCGATTCCAAACTGAATTCTTTTAAAATAACTTTGAAACGATTGTAAATAATAATTGTGTTTTATTTGTAAAAGACATATAAACAATATTTAAAGTAACAAGACAACAACAACAAACAAAAAGAATAAATATTTTCAAAAACAAACTCTTATTAAAATGTAGTAAATAGGAAATGGGCTTGTTCCGCATTTTTTTTTTATTTCATAAATCGAAAGTGCAAGTATAAATTAATAGATCTGCAAAAAATCAGAATCTTATTCGCACGTTTAGTATCTTAAAAACTATTACAAATTTCCATTTCGCGAAAATGGGGCGTGGTCAGGCGCTACGTCACTATACGCATAGACTCGGCGATCTCAATAGACTTGATGCTCCTTATTGGTTATAAGTATAAGTGTTTTCGAAGTATCGTTTGCTTTGCTTACTACTTGACAGTAGGGAAGTACAATTTGGTGAAATGTCAAAAAATTACAATTTTCTCTCGCTCCTGCCGGAACGAATTTTCGATTTCGACCCTGCAATTTACGATTATAATTCATCGCCGACCTTCTCCTCTCCGTAGACACATAGAACGAACTTCCACTCGACGTATTTATTTAGTTACCAGCGTTTAAAAATTCCATGTTTTTCGACTTTTCAGGTTAAATTTTAAAGGTCCCAGAAAGCCATTTTTCTTACGTGTCACTTGCGTATAGTGACGTCACAAATGAGTGCTCGGTTTTTTTAACGACTACTAATTCAACTCCTTATATCTCGAGAACGGAAAAAGTTAATAATACGAAATTTTAAGTGTATAATGAGAATATCGAGTACTATATGAAAAAGTATAAAAACCATATAAAAACAATATCATGGAACAAGCCCATTAATGATCCCTTTTTACTTCCCTCGCATACCGAAGGTAAGTAAGTATTGTATTCGAGAAAAAATTACCCTCCGAGACTTTTTCGGCTTTTCACGTTTCAGATCATGTAGATTACGAAAATATGGGTTTATCAATTCTGTCAGTCTGTATGTCGGTATGTCTATCTGTCTGTTTGTGCATTAACTAAAAAAAAAACTACTTAACGGAGAACGGTCAAATTTGGTAGGTAGTTGACGCCACTGCCACCGAAGAAATTAGATTTTCACTGGAAAATATACAGGGAGGACAGTTTAAAGGGAATAGATAGTGAAAAAAATTTTTTTTTGCTCAAATTCAAAACGTTCACGTTACGTGACATTCTAAACCTACCAAATTTTGTTTTTTTTTTTTGAAAATTAAAAAAAAATATTGAAATTGAAATTGAAAATTTTGAATATTTTGAAAAAATAGATGATGGAAACAATTTTTTTTTCTCAAATTTAAAATTTCCACGTTTCACAACATTGTAAACATACCTAAAAATTTGTTCTGAATTGTTCTGAAAATTAAAAAACATTTTTTACACTAGGTACAATAGAACATATGATGGAAAAAATTTTCTTTCTTGAAATTTCCACCTTTCATTACATTTTAAACCTATTTGAACAAAAACATGTTTTGAAAATAAAAACAAATAAATAAAAAATGTTTGGGAAATAAAAGAAATAAACAATGTTTTCCCCGCCACTATAGAGTAGATGATGGAAAATGGTTATCATTGTAATCATAGGGCTAACTACATTGCTATTATAATTCTCATATGTCATTTCTTAATTAATAATTTTTTAGAGTGACGGTCCTGCTCTGAGTGAATAAAGAGGGAAGTTCTGTGTAAATACCTTCACCGATTTTTTTCCCTTGAATATTGATCTTCTCAGTTAAGCCATCTATATAACTAGATATATAATTGTTGCACATTCTATAGGATACTCTTCGCAGATTCTCCTTTTTTTGTAAATAATATTAGTTTAAGACAAATACAAAACATAATTTTTTTTCAAATTTAAAAAATTAATGACTTTTTTATTTATTGATCGATTTTGTTAAAAAATAGGGTTCTTCCTCTAGCTAACACTAACTCACTGTCCAAATTTCAATGCAATCCGACTTTTCGTTCTTAAGTTATCTTGCTTACAAAAAACGTGACGGGCGGACAGACGGACGGACATTTTGAAAGTTGTTCAGAATTCGATCACCAACACAGTGATATAAATATTATTAAACAGTTTTATTTTTTAGCTTACTTTGTTTGTGTCTTGTGTGGGTCAAATCTAGTAATTGGAATTTTACCCCCTTCCTTTAGTTCTGGTGGCAATACAATTTTGTTTATTCATTGTCATTGTAAATCCAAGATGGCCGCCGTCACAAAATGGCGGATTACATTTTTTTTCAACCCCCTCAATATTGGTATCAAATGAAAGAGCTTATTTAGTAGAATACAGTACACCATGAAAAAATTCAAAATACGAAATGGCCGCTACCACAAAATGGCGGATTACTTTTTTTTCAATCCCCTCACTATGGGTATCAAATGAAAGGGCTTGGCAAGTAGAACGCAGTGCACTTTAGAGAAAAATTTAGTAACTAAATAAAAAACTAAAAACTTGAAAATAAAATAAATAAAAAGAAAATTTTAAGTTAAACGGCTTTATTGTAAAGAAATATAATAATGTAGCTAAAGCTAAAAAATAATTATGTAGGGTACCAGTCATCACACCACTCTCTTCATCAATCTAGAGCATTTATCAGACTAAAATAAAATCGTGAGGCGTAGCGTAACCTGAGTAAATATGTAAATGATCGTTCTGCGATGTCGCACCATGATAGTGACGGATTTACTTTTACACACATTTTGCATAAGTTGTCTATTGAGAAGATGTATCCAAAGCATACCTATAATGATATGAGCGGTTGACTATAGATAATAGAAATTCAATTCGCCCCACGATTTTATTTTAGTCTGATCAATGCTCTAGATTGATGAGGAGAGTGGTGTGATAACTGGTACCTAGTACCCACCTAATTATTTTTAGCTTTTAGTACATTATCTGCATCATTATTAGGTTTCTTTACAATAAAAACGTTTAACTAAAAAAAAAAAAAATTAATACGTTTTTTTTCCGAGCAATATTACGGATTTAGTAATGAGCCAATTTAAGTTTCCTCTGTTCTTGTCCTATGTTTTAAATACTTCGCCTTCCCGTGGCTCAGTCTTGTGATGTAGATGCCATGATGGTTCCCTTGACAAACTTGTGGTCATCGTTAATATCCTTAGAAAAAACAGAAAGTAAAAAAAACAAAAAATTAAAAAGTAAAACAAAAAATAAAAAACATACAAAAGAAATATTAAAAAAAGTACATGAAAACAACTAATGTTAATAAAGAGAAAAAGAAAAAGAGAGAAAAATGAAAGGTTGAAAAGAAAAGAAAAAAAAAAGAAAAAAATAATTTATAAATTCATTTGAGGTACTTATGCATGTGTAATTATGTATCACAAAGGATTTGCTTTATCCATAGACATAATTTTAGTATAGGTTTATAGCTTAGTTTATATACAATTTATAATATTTTTTAGTATCAGGTACTTACTGACATCCCCTCTTAAACATCGGTGCTGTGCGAATAGATTTGCACCCACAGCCATACATTACCAGTATAGATAGGTAGAAATGTGCCGATCAAATGAAATATACTCTTCGTTTTGTATTTGCGAAGAGTGAAGGGTATAATAATGTTCACTTAACAATAAATACAGTTTTTTAAAGTTAATTCAACCAGGTAGAAATATTCTAGACATTACAGTTCTACATTACAAATTTTGTCCATTGACGTAAACACAGTAACTCATTTTTTTATTAGTTCACCATGCATAATAGAATATAACGTCAAATAGAATTACATCCATTCCTTACAGAATTTTTCAAATCTTCTGCGTAAAGAGGTTGAGTTTCATGCACAAATGTCTTAAGGTAGCTCCGCAAAAAGAAATCCAGTAGATTTAAATCTGGCGATCTAGCTGGCCACCGCAATGGTCTAGAATTACCTATCCACTGACTTCCAAATGTCGTGTTTAAATAATCAGCAACGATATTTAGTCTAAGAGCTGGCTACGGAGGGGTAGGGGGTGACTCGGTGCATTGGAAATTTTATCGCTTACAGGTTCGATTGTTACCGACATAGCGTGAGGCAAGCCGCCAGAAGGCACCCTGGAAGAATAACGCGAGGGTAGGGAGTTAAATATGCAATTTTTTTACGTAAATTAATTGATAAGGTGCAATGCTGAAAATTTGCAGAATAATAGGAGATAGTATAAGTAAGTAGGGAAAAAATTGCCAGAAGACTAGGCGGAAGATAAAGAGCCGCCAGAAGGCGCTAACGTTGCGAAAAATGTTGCAATAATTATGTGACTCAGTGCACTTCTGGCAATTTCCATACTTATTCTGTAATTCAAAACTAGACTACCTGCAAAACGCCAGAAGACTAAGTGGAAGAATGACAGAGATATCAGCGATACTAAGAGCGTCGGTGGCCCACTCGATGGCTCAATTTTTCTTGTATTTTATATTTTATTTCATTAAGTGTACTTCTGGCGATTTGTCAACATAATTTAGGATATTTCATGACACCATTGGACAAACGCCAGAAGTAAATTTGAAAAAAATATATAACGCCTTAATTTTATTAATGAAAATATATGACGATTAATTTTATTTCTATCAAATTGACATTAATAATTTTGAATATTTGTCGAATGTAATTATTATATCATGTTTGAATTTTCAGTATGCCCTTATAACTATATAATGTATTTTTCATTCACATTCCGAAATTTTCCACTCTCAGGCGTTATCGTTGTTACCTGCCACAGATCCAGGTATTTTTCAGAAAAGGAAAACAACGTCCATATAAAATGCTTTTGAAGTCAAAAGAATATCAAAATGCATTCGCTGATTTGGGTAATACAGATGTAAATAAAGAAAATACTTTCTCCATTGTTGGATCATTCGTTTTCAATATGTATGGTATCAAATCTTGCGACAAAGTTAATGAGCTCCGATACAAATTGTTCCATCGAAATTACACGATAAAAAATGTAAACGAGCCTTTAAAAAAAAAACAATTAAAGAACTTCGACGCTTGCTGCTTGCCACCTTGCTACGTGGAATTACGCCAACAAATGGAAAGAACACACTACGTTGCAAATATATGGACGAATGCAACGTTATTTGATCCATACGAATTAGAAGCGGAAAATGGGCTTGTTCCATGATATTCTTTTTATATTGTTTTTATACTTTTTCATATAGTACTCGATATTCTCATTATACACTTAAAATTTCGTATTATTAACTTTTTCCGTTCTCGAGATATAAGGAGTTGAAATTGGTAATAGTTGCAAAAACCGAGCGCTCATATGTGACGTCACTACACGTAAGTAGCGTAAGAAAAATGGCTTTCTGGGACCTTTCAAATTTAACCTGAAAAGTCGAAAACATGGAATTTTTAAACTGTGGTAACTAAATAAATACGTCGAGTGAAAGTTCGTTCTATGTCTCTAAGGAAAGGAGAAGGTCGGCGATCAATTCTAATCGTAAATTGCATGGTCAAAATCGAAAATTCGTCCCCTCGATAGCAAATTGTAATTATTTGACATTTCACCAAATTGTACTTCCCTACTGTCAAGTAGTAAACAAAACAAACAATGCTTTGAAAACACTTATAATTATAACAAGTAAGGAGCATCAAGTCTATTGAGATCGCCGAGTCTATGCGTATAGTGACGTAGCGCCTGGCCACGCCCCATTTTCGCGAGATGGAGATTTGTAATAGTAAGATACTAAACGTGCGAATAAGATTCTAATGTTTTGCAGATCCATTAATTTATACTTCCACTTTCGATTTATGAAATAAAAAAAAAATGCTGAACAAGCCCATTGCGGATGGATATTGAACGGATC
This sequence comes from Stenurella melanura, assembly GCA_963583905.1. Classification (NCBI taxonomy): domain Eukaryota; kingdom Metazoa; phylum Arthropoda; class Insecta; order Coleoptera; family Cerambycidae; genus Stenurella; species Stenurella melanura. The sequence continues at coordinate 25,475,447 of OY757315.1, forward strand.
CGAATACGAATTCAAATGGTTTGAAGGACCACAATTACCACCATCTATCAAAGACGTTGTCGTTGATAGTGATAATTCGGAAGGTAATTTTGAATTCGATTTTGATAATTTATAAATTTTATTAAATTATTGATTTCCTTTTTCAGCTGAAGATGGTGGCACAATGTATGACAGCGACGAGGATATTGAATTTGATGACGACATAGAAAATGAGGGTTATTCAACGGAATAATTTTGTATTGAATTAATATTAAATTAATATCAATATTCGTAGTATTAAAGATATATATTGTATTAGAAGTAGAAACAAAAATTATATTATAGGGCATATTGAAAATTCAAACATGATATAATAATTACATTCGACAAATATTCAAAATTATTAATGTCATTTTGATAGAAATAAAATTAATCGTCATATATTTTCATTAATAAAATTACGGCGTTATATATGTCTTTCAAATTTACTTCTGGCATTTGTCCAATGATGTCATCAAATATCCTAAATTATGTTGACAAATCGCCAGAAGTGCACTTAATGAAAGAAAATATAAAATATAAGAAAAATTGAGCCATCGAGTGGGCCACCGACGCTCTTAGTATCGCTGATATCTCTGTCATTCTTCCACTTAGCCGTCTGGCGTTTTGCAGGTAATCTAGTTTTGAATTACAGAATAAGTATAGAAATTGCCAGAAGTGCACTGAGTCACATAATTATGGCAAAATATTTCGCAACATTAGCGCCTTCTGGCGGCTCTTTATCTTCCGCCTAGTCTTCTGGCAATTTTTTCCCTACTTACTTGTACTATCTCCTATTATTCTGCAAATTTTCGGCAGTGCACCTTATCAATTAATTTACGTAAAAACATTGCATATTTAACCCCCTACCCTCGCGTTATTCTTCCAGGGTGCCTTCTGGCGGCTCGCCTCACGCTATGTCGGTAACAATCGAATCTGTAAATGATAAAATTTTCAATGCACCGAGTCACCCCTACCCCTACGTAGCCAGCTCTCCGTCTAATTGGCGTAATGTAAAGGAGCACCACCTTGATAGAACCACATATTTATTCTCTCGTGCAGGCGAACTTCTTCTTAACAAGTAGGTAAATCATTTCGTAAAAAAATAGATTTATTACGCTATTTAAGTTAGTTTTAAAAAACATGGTCCTATTAATCTGCCTCCAAGAACACCAGATTTGCCGCGTCTATCGAGGATTTCTATTACTCCAATGGTACATGTTGTAGGTATATATTGATACTACCACTTTTATTGAATGTCGCTTCGTCGTTCCAAATGTAAATTTCTGCTATAAAATTCAGTCACCGTTGATAATCACCTTGGCGAAATTATTGTACTAGAATAATTTTACAACCGTGATATCGTTTATCTTTGACGATTAGTCTGACTGTAGTAGCAGAAATATGTGTCCTAGCGCTGATTGCTGTTGTTGAGGTATGGATTCTAGTTAACTGCAGCGACAACTTCATATACATTATTTTCAATTCTCACAGGTCTCCTTTTATTTCTCTTAGGTTCACTAAAAGTATCAAACATTTAAGAGTATCAACTAATAATTTAATTGTTTTATGGTCGAGACGTCGTCGTCTACCAGGAAACTTTTGGGAATATTTGCACTGTCTTCTAGTATTACGCTTAAATCTACCATAAATCAAAAAAAACTCACTTTCTTCTACAACAATTAATATTTAACTGTGACACAACTCACAAATTGACATAGTTGTGATCTTTGTTTCAATATTACATATCAAAACTTCCACGGCTAACTTAAAATATGTATAAATACATATTAATACTATCAAATATGGTTGATTTATTAAATATAAGAGAAGTACAGACCAACAAATTTCGAATATGGCATAATAACATAAATTGAAGCTAATCAATACCTTTATAAGAAAACAGTAACACAGCTCATATACAGGGTGAGGCAAAAGAGTATTCAAGGAAATTAAGTTTCCTTTCACAATCACTCTGTATGCATGTTTAACGGGCTTAAAAATATCTACAATTTCTAGCGTCTAACATGGTCGTCGCTTAAAAAATAAGATAGTTAAGTCTGGGGAGTCAATTGGCGTACCCTGTGTATGTAATAGTGTGCGTTGTACTCGACAAAATTGATATTAAGATCACCCTGGCAAACATAAGTTGTTCTCCACTCAGCTATTAGGTTTTCAAACTTGTTATGTTTATGTAGGTAATGTATACATAAATGATTTGATTTAACCAAAAAGGTACATATAGGTTCTCGCTCGCTCGTTACCACTTAGTTTTCATGATATTGACATAAAAAGTCTTTATTTTATTGCTGTCAGTATTAACAACTTTTAATCCGAAAAAAATGGATACACACCTCACAATAAGCATGGTAGTCTAAAAATAATTCCATTTCTTATGATGGCGACCTGTGATAAATATTTTATATCCTTGCCCTATTAAAATACCATAAAAATGACCTTATTTGTGTAAAATTTGTAATAAGGAAGACATAAGTATATATTTTTGCTTTTTAATCGAAACGATAAATTATTGCCAATAATACAAATTGCTGAAAATACTTAATCTTTATTATTATTGGGCCCACCCAAATTCAATCCATTTATTCAATATTCTGCTATAAATAAATATCTGTAAACGTGTCTTCTGCTAAAAGTAGAAAGTATTTTGCGATATATAATTTAGTAAACTTTACATCGGGACCTTGCTTTTTGCACATACCTTACCCAAAACTGTCAGGTGATAGTGATAAGTCCCTGAATGTTAGCAATTAACAGAAACATTAAGGAAATAAAGATGCTTATATATAGCGAAGCGACAAAGTATGTACATATTTTAAGTAAAATTTTAATTAACTTTAAGTAAGAAATTAATTACACTTCTTAACGTTTGCTAATTTGTATAATTTATCTTAAGTATAATCTGTTCTGAGAGATTTTATATGTATAATCTTAATCTTATTACCTGATTATATTAATGGTATGCAATGAGGCCATATAATTAAAGAGTAAATAATGTAAATTGTTTTTAAGAAAAAGTGTCCACGTCTCATCCCATCTATATGCTTGAAATTAAATAAATTAACATAACAATAAAAAATCTGACAACGAAAAAGTGTTTCTACTGCCGTGAGTAAAGTACTTACACACACTGCGTAGTGTGTAAAATTAAACTTTACGCACTAGTGGGCTCCTATTAAATTCAATTCAATAGAAAATATTTAAAAAAAATTAAATTCAAATTATAATCAAAAACAGAAACGTTCAGAAAAATAAACTTACTTATGATATTCTAAATAGGAAGAGAAATAAAAAGAATATTGATTTATTTCCATTGACTTTTAAGAGAACCAAACTTTCGAAATTGGTGTCACTGAGAGCAGGACATTTTTTTAAATTTTGACAACGTTGCTCCATCCCACCGTAAAGGGACGTGGTCATAGCTCCGATGGCCTTGACATCAAAGGAATTCCGCCGGCTGTCTACCCTGTATATAAATTAATCTGTGCTGATACCTATACTAAGGATCCCATATCAAGGCTGTGTAATCTGATATAAAGGATAAAGCTGAATAAGGAGATCTAAGGACAAATAGAATAAGAGCACCACAGTAGATTCACTGGGATCACATTAATCAAGGCCAATTAGCTCCTTTCTAAATTTAATGCCTTGTCAGGTAACAGTTTTGGTTAACCCTGTATTACGAAGAAAATTAAGGAATTCCCCCCCCCCCAGCAGTACAAAATATTGGAGGAACGTATAGTCCATAATATATTGTCATCATTCCTAAATTGGACCCATATGGACTACACGTTACGTTGGTCCAAAATATTGTTTTGCTGGGGACTGCTTGATTACGTACTGTATACAGTATGTTTCAGATATGCGGTCATACATAAAAAATATGAAAAATAGTTTATATAAACGTGGGTCCGGAAGTCCCTTCTATAGTAGGTGGGTTATGAGTTTTTGCGGCATCTCTGCTCCACAGGATGCCATTTGGTACAGTTGTTCCTTACCCCAGAGAGACTTATTTTCGATTATGACGTATTATGTACTTTGTCTAATTTTTTGTGGCGTATGATTTCTGGTTAATTTTATCCGCCTGAATACAAAAATGGTGCTTATTATATAGTTAGGGACTAATGCGGCCGATATATTTTATATCAAAGTGCTGAAAATATAATATAATAAAATATTTTTGGCATGTTGGGCATGGTTTCCGACTGTTTATTGCTTCCTAAATATTAATTTTGAGTCCTATTTTACTGTTAGATCAAGTTAATGGGTTCATTCTATATATACGCTATTTTATTAAATAGTAGTAATACTCGGAGTACGGAAATAAAAGTGAAATGGAAGTAAATCAAGATAATTTATTGCTATAATATGAACATAAAATCATGTCAGGACATTTTTATGGCGTTGAATCAATCTTCCTCTATTAGGTCACTAAAAACAAAAGAATCGAATAAGTAAATGGTTTCAATTACTTGGAATTTTTGCATTTTCCTAAACAGTTCCTACAAATTAGGACGCAGAGAATATCACTGGCAACACAACATGTTTTGGTTGTGCAATCATTTTTGCAGCCACGTTTAAACAATATTTTTAAAGGAGCTATCCACATAGGCGGTAATGTCGTACAACAGGGTCACTAGAATTTAGCACCACTGACTCAATCCCATCCCCAGTCCTGCTGAGAGAGAGCATACTTAGCTAAGTACATTTTCACAAAATTTCTTTAAGAGCAGCCCTGTAGGTTCGAGGTTTTGTTCACAAATATGTCCAGCTTGACAGGTAGCTCGCAATGTATGTTGGAACAGCGCATCTGATGTAGGCGATATATTTTTCAAAGTACTTCTTAGAAGCACTTTACGCGTCTCATTTGTAGTCCCTATTTCGAGGTCGCCATACTTTTGAAAAAGATGAAACATCTTTCCGACATGCATGAAACACTGGTAGAGAAATCACTTTCTGTTATATGATTTCCATATTTTTTAGGACACCTTTTCTTTTTAGTGGTAAACCAAGTTGTAAGGTCGCAATCAGTGTAGGTATGGAATCTACTTATTGCTGTTGCTTTCTCAAGACACAAAGCCTCAGTGATTTCATGCACTGCCAAGTACCGTTAGTTTCTAGTTGCAGTGAAGTACAACGATAGTACTTCAATCCCCAGTTGTTTCAAAACTTCCGTACATGAAACAGCAAGTAAAATAACATCTGTTGTAGCAGCCGACCACCATACCTAGCATGCTCAATTTAAAATGTTATTTTTAAGTTTTTTTTAATTTTAAGTATGTTAATCAAAATGCACCGACCATAATAATAATAATAATAATACTTTATTAACCATTCAAGATACAAAAAGTACATATGGCAAGTCAAAGTGTACATGAATGTACGTATAGAGTATAATTCATGAAATGTATCAATAAAATTACTAAACTAAAAACCAGAGATAAATGACGTAGGTATATGCGACAAATCAACAAAAAACACACGAATCGACGGTAAAGACTACAGTTCATATAAAGTTATTATCAAATTCTCTGAACTAAGAATACTAAGATGTAGTCAAAGCTTAGTCAGTTAATATATAAAACAAAATTAACAACAAATATAAGACAAAGTACGTGTGCATATGTGACCTACTAAGTAGAACAGATAACATCATTTACCTTCAATAAAATCGGTTATTGTGTAATAGCCCTTATTTGATAGATATTCTTTTAGTTTTATTTTAAATTTTAATTTGCTTGGAATATCACGAAGATTTTTTGGGAGAGCATTGTATAGGGTGATCGTTTAAATAAGCTTTTATGGTGATTCGGTACACATAAGAGATCGGCATCTCTCGTTGGATAGTTGTGATAATCACACCTTTTTTTAAAGAGAGCTAAGTTATTTTTTGTAAAGGTTAGGCATTTTAGGATGTAGATGGAGGGTGTTGTAAGAATACGTTTTTCTATAAATATTTTTCTACAGCTTTCATTTATTTTTAGGTCAAAGATAAGCTTAATAATTCTCTTTTGACAGATAAACACTCTTTCACATTCAGAAGCTTTGCCCCATGCAATGATATTAAATGAAATGTGGCTATACGCCATAGCATAATATATGCTGATTAAGCCTTCCTTGCCTAGAGTGGATTTTAACTGTAACATTGCAAAAAATGCCTTATTCAGTTTATTACATACATGATCTATATGTCTACACCAGGATAGCTTGGAATGAAGTAAGGTGCCGAGTGATTTGATAGAATCCGATAGCACAATATCATTGACCATGAAGTTTTCTGGTACGGTCTTTTGAAGGTGAAAGTTTAGGCAAACTGTCTTTTTTTCATTTAAAATCAACTTGTTTTTTTGACACCACGCACTTAATGCTGACACGGTGATTGTTGTGTCATCCGCAAACATTGTTACATGACCATGCTCCATGTAGTTGGGTAAATCATTTACATAGAGCATGAATAGTAATGGGCCTAACACTGAGCCCTGAGGGACCCCAAGTGCAACACTAAATGTGTCCGACTCCTGATCATTTAACCTCACCCTGAGAGATCTATTTTCCATATAGGAAGTCAACCACAGCAGAATGTTACCATCAATGCCGAGACTATATAATTTACTATTCAGTATTCCTTTATTAACAGTGTCAAATGCTTTGGAGAGGTCAAAAGATAATGACACAACATACCTACTCTCATCCAAACATTTGTAAACATACTCTAGAAGATGATAGAAACCTGTCTCAATCGATTTGTTTGATCTAAACCCATGCTGTGAGAGAATTAATATCTTATTCTTTTCAACATACTCAGAAATTCTGTTGTACATTACTCTTTCAGGTATTGTATAACAGAATACATACATATACATATTGCTTTGTATTGAAAAATGGACATCGTTCTCGTGCTCGTGGTATCGAATTTAACTAAAAAGTATACCCCACATGTATGTTTTGGACTAATATGAGTGACTGTGATTCAACTTTGTTTTTTTTTTCCAAAATGGTCACCATCTTGGTTCCTAAGGGAAAATGTTGTCCCGTCCTAATAAAAATTAAATCTCCTTAGGATATGCCAAATGGCACCATTAGGTGTTGAAATGCCGTATTCACCACATTTTTACCTTGTACCGCACCCACTAAATATAAAAAATGTAATTTTGTTAATTAAAACAATTTTCAAATTCTTGTACTTTCCTCTCAGAAATAGAAGTATACTTCTGTTCAAGATGTAACAGACAAACGATCACCATACCATGTTAAACTTGAAAGTATATTTAATAATTCACTGCGGCTTTTTTGAAATTTTCTGTTTGCATGGAAGGGTTAAGGTCATTCAAGATCAGATTCATATTTTTAAAACGGAACCCCTATTTTTTTTGCAAATTCGAATTGTCTAACTAAAAATAGACTACTTTTGTTCGAAGCATTTTTTCTGAAATTTTCATTTTTTTTCACTTATCCGACTAGGAGAAATCAAAATTTTAGAACGTTGCGATTTTTTTACTCGAAAAAGAAGTTTGGACAAAAATTTCAAGAGGCAAAAAGAGTTTAAAATTACCCCGGAAATATTCTCAATTTTTTTCAGAGTTTTCCAAAGCCCTTTTTGATGCACTTGAAAACTCCACAGTGCTATTTTCTGCAAAGTGCATTGGGCAATTCCGGAAAAAATTGAGAATGATTCCAAACTCTTTTTGCCTCTTGCAATGACAATTTCAGAAAAAATGTATCGAACAAAAGTAGTCTATTTTTAGTCAAACAATTCGAATTTACAAACTTTTAAAACTACAAATCTAATCTTGAATCACCTTAACCCTTCCATGTAAACCAAACATTTCAAAAAAGCCACAGTGATTCCCTATTACAGACTCCTTGAGTATTAAAAAAAAAAATCAAGTCGATATCTCAAAAATTGAGCCTCAGAGCGAATTCTGTTCATTTTGCCACACTGTGCGCCGTAGGACCAACCAGTTTCGAGAAATTTGAAGCTAAAGGAATGTTTACAGTCTTCTTCTTCTTCTTCTTCGAAAATTTAATTCAGTTTGTTTATTTTTAAAACCTGTTGAGTCCTATAATTTAGTAATAATTTGTTATTTTTCTTTAGTTTTTTATTTTTCACCTGCATATTATTTGTTTATTATACCTTGGATACGTTTACCATAAAAACGCCCATGATGAGCGGGCGTTACGGCCATGACGCCCTGTTATACGAGAAGCAAAGAAAGAGTAAATGTTTCATATTCCTTATCGTAGAATGGCTTTGGTTTGACCGGCATTACATTTTCTGTGGCTTCTCCTGCATTGTTTCGGATATTTTGTGGTATTTCCATATTAATTTTCCTTTTATAATCTTACCAAACGTCAAAATATCAATAACTGTCAGATACAGTTAATAAACGTCAAAATATCAACAAATGTCATAGACTACTAAAAAAATGTATTTAAAAAATAAAAAGTCAATTTTTCATCAGAAAAATATATTTTTTGTGAAAAGTACATGCATGCATCCCTTGGGCCAAAGGCCCTCGGGCTGCATCATGTTATAATTTATATAACGTACTTGGTGCATAAATAACTATTATACAGATTCACTCCCAATCAATGACCGCGTACCTAAAACACCCTGTATATGACTATGCGTGTTACAAGTTTTAAAAATCCTAGAATCCGTACTCGCTTTATTGTGTTACAATTCTATTTTCCCCGTGGATCAATAACCAAGAAAAATAAAATTATATGGAAGAAATTCCACTCTTTATAAATATATATTTCTGTGTGTAATCTTCTGCCCGTAAAATTACCATTTTTTAAGTGAAAGTACGATTAAAATCTCGTATTAGATCAGACGGACAAGAGGGCGTGTGACTAAACACCTAGGAAATGTCTCGGTTATTATTTTCCCTGTTCCTTACATATTATAATAGCCTTAATTTTTATAGATAATAAACAATTCCGAGTTAATTATAACTAGGCGTTATGTAAATTAAACCGGACTAACCTGTTCCATGATATATTCCGCTACAAATAATATTAACAAATTGGACATTAGCCGGCTCATTGAATTTTTCAATATTGCACACTGGAGGATATTTTTCATCTTAATTGCGCCCACCGTATTACCCAATTTATTAAGTAATGTTCAGCTAGACCTTATAAGCGTTTAAATGCTATGTTTTTATGCTCATATTAACGCCTCATTAATTATTATAGAGTGTAAAACAAAGCTCAGTCGTGGCAAAATAGAAAGGAAACATTGTAAAAATAATATAGTAAGTATTAATTACTAATGTGGCTGGCTAGGTTGATTAAACAACCATTGTGAAATCTTAAGGAAATATTTTTAACGGCAGTCCTTCACATTATATACGCCCGTTCCTAGAGTGTGCGGTAGCAACGACAGTTGGATAATTTATAATATTTACTGACATTTTTTTATTTCGGAAAACATTTTTGTATAACTAGTGGAGTCATATGTCCCTAGTGACCTAAGGAAAATTGCTGGAATAGCAATTTTTTTTAAATCGTTTCTAAACATCAAGGTTCACTTTTTGTTAACCTCTGAGAAAAATTTTCGAAAATTTAAAAATTACCCAGACCTACAAAAACAGGCTGAAAGTGTCTACGATGCAACTGCGACAGACGTGTATTTGTTCAATACAAGTAAAAGTTGTGTAGATGCACTGTATGACTTTAATACTAAAAAAAAAACAAGAATTACTCAGTTTGAGATACCAAGTTTTGACTAGTCGCACAAGGAAAACGTGTACTAACTGCAAATTAACGGTTCTTCCATCAACTAAAAATTTTTCTTCAGCTATGGCTTATTTCTTCGATAAGTACTATAAAGTACCTACTTATAAAAAGTTTTTTTTTTTTTCTTTTCTTTCCCTTGACTTTGGATGAACCATCAGCCAGTAGCTCTAGATTTATAATATACTGATGCACATGCAAACAAGACTAATTGGTTCTAATTTTTAATCCTTTATTTTTCTCTCTGCACTACCCTAAAACAGACTATATAACAATGTATATGCGCACCACACGCACACATACGTGTAAATGCACACATACATACACCTAGCGTACAAATCTATCCACCAGAGGGATATACACAGGGCCACACGTTTCACGTCAAGGGGTCCATCTTGACGACTTTATAAAGACAAAGGTAGGGGACCACGGTATGATAAGGTTTAAAAATAACACAGGGATAGTTAACACTGAGGATCTAGCAAATCTAACCTAAAATTACTTTATTTATAAACTTGTATTTGTTGCTTTAAGGAAATTAAATAAAGCTGTGAAAGCCTCAACATTTTCTGACGTCAGTATATTATTAATATTTATTGGAAGATGAAATTTCAGTTCTATTAATTTGTCCATTAAAACCTTCGTGTGATTTTGGTTAAGTGCACAATTAAAAAATATATGATTTATATCCCTATATTGTCCACATGTACAAAGATTATCCGTATATATTTTTATTTTGAAAAGATGTGATGCGAACCGGCCATGATTAAATTTGAGTCTTGCAATAGATGTGTAAAATTGTCTAGATATGTGCACATTATTATACCAATGTCTATTGGGGAGTTTAGGGTGTATCAAAAAATAATTCGTTGATTTGTCGACGTAAGCATTTTTATATATTTGTTCCCACTCTTTTCTTGCCTTCTGTGTATATATTGGGATTAGGTCACTATAAGGTATTTCCTTAATTTCCCTTGTGCTATTTGTGATTGATTGCTTAGCCAGATGGTCTACTTTTTCATTATATTCTAAGCCACAATGTGCCTTTATCCACATAATTTTAATAATCAAGTTAGCGTTTATTGTCTGCTGGTATACTTTGAAAATCTCCCCAATGAGGGGTGATTTAATATTGTCTACGTTCTTCAAGGACTCTACGATGGACTTTGAGTCTGTAAGAATAAGTGCTTTCTTTATCTTATTGTTTAGCACATACTTAAAGGCTTCTATTATAGCATAGGCTTCGGCAGAGAAAATTGAGGCATGTCTCGAAAGCTTGATCTTTTCTTCATGGTTTAATAGTGGCACAAAGAATGCACAGCCTACACCCTGCTGACTTTTTGATCCATCGGTATAAATTTTAACGTAATCCTCGAAATTTTGTAAGTTTTCAAAAAAGATGCTTTTATTAATTACACTATTTTCCACAAAAGGTGGTATAACCGTCGGAATTTGATAGAGAAACCATTTTAAATTTAATTGATTTTGTGACCATGTGTGGTCAATTATTATGTCCCTATATTTAGCCGTTTCAACAAATGTTATAAAAAGTTACAATTAAAAAAATCTACGATGATTTGCCCAAAACTCGGGAGCAGAATACGGTTTTCACATTAACGCCATCTGTGACTATTCCTCTTTATATTTTCAAACAAAATTTGGCAGACTTATTAATCACTATTAGTGCCGAATTTTTTACAGTTGTATTTAAAACTACGAATAGGAACAGAACATATCAAGAAAATAGCATAATTTTAATTGCCGCCATCTTGAATTTTTTTGATATTATCTGTAGGCTAGGGAAGAAATCAACAGCACGGGGTCGTAGAGAATCTAATTGTGAAAAATTTGGTTCCTTTAAAATTGAATTTGACGTAAGGAAGCTGAGATATTCAAGAAAAACTAAGAAAGATACACGAAAATGGCCATAAAATGGCTTTCCGGCAAGCTGTATCAATAGAAGGCAGGAAAAGTGAGCTTTGATGTTTAGAAACGATTTAAAAAAATATTATTCCAACAATTTTCCCTAAGTTACTAAAATTTCTGCTCATATGACTCCACTAAGTGGGTAGGTGTGAAAATAATACGAAATTTGTATTTATTGTACTCTTCGCAAATACAAAACGAAAAGTATGTTGCATTTGATAGGCATGTTTCTAAAACCGGTAATATCGTGAAGAAAAAAAATTCGTACCGATATCTAAACAACTTTTAAAATGTCCATCCGTCTTTTACAATACAAACAATTATGATTTTCTTTCTTTTCTGGAAAAGCGACTACTACAAACTCACCTTCAGAAGGAAATTCCTCTGAAAGGTGTTCATTATAGATTTCATATAACACATCATCCCTGCTGGAACCACTTCCTTTCCATTCATCCTCGTCTTCTGTATTCAATTCTTGGTCTCTTTTTAAAATTTGCCTATAAGATTTTTTACTATAACTTTCTCCTTGTTTCTTTTTTCTAGCAACAGTTCTTTTCTCAGCTCTTTGCGTTTTTTGGCATTTTCTTCATTCTTCTTCATGCCATTGAAGCGACCTTTTTGAAGTCTTTGCATAAGGAAGTTTCTCTTTTTCTAAATCTACTGAATCATTCTCGAGCAGATGCACTTTGATTTCCTAGTGGCACATTCTAATGGATTGTTCTATAACGGCCGCCCTGGCCATGTTTATCGATTCTGCTTGTCGAGGACTTATTTGAAGATGTCTTCTTAAAAATCATGAATCATTTATTTCCGTGAATACAATTGGTCAATGCATTAGGCCGTTCGTCACTTTCAATTATATCTGATACACTTTCTAATAACACCTTTTTATTAAGCGGAATCCCCTTTTTAGCATTCGCCAGAATTCGTCTAACTAATAAATTCTACTACCATCAACAAAATAGTTTGGGGCCCATTTTTCTAATAGCTGGAGTATTACCTTTTAATTAGTTGATAATTGTTAAATGTAGAATGATATATTCCGCTGAAACAAAGATGGTCTTCACTATATTTGAAGAATGTTTTCTTTTCTTTCTTCTCTACCCATTTAATTATTTTTTTTTTGAATTTTGTGGTTATATAAACAATTTCATTTATTTGACCTTTATAACTTCAGTGGTTGACCACTTATTTTGAACTATTAATTGACCACTACAGAATATTGGTCAACTATTGGATATCATTTGAACATCAACGAGTTAGAAAGAGAAACGTGCTCTTTGTATTTTAATGCGCACATGTAGCAAGAATAAGTGAGATGGAAAACATCAACTTTAAAAAATTACCAGTGCTACTACACACTACCTAATATCCAGCCAATAATTTTCCACTATTTTTTAAATATTTTGTTGTAATTTTATAACTAAAATAATGCAAGAATTAAGAAGACCGAATAACCAGGAAAAATTATGTATCAAATTTTTTATAAATGTTATAGGATTATTAAAATACTATCGGATAATAAGATAAGATAATCACATTTCAGTCTTGACCGTTGCTGGTGTTACTCTACTGCCATTAAGGAAATTGTTCAATTGCTGGTGTTTGGTGAATTATTGGTCGGTTCACCTTACTTCGTTTGGAAGAATCCTCGGAAATGCAACCTATGGGTCCAATCGTTAATGGACGTACCTCGAAATTCTCGTCCAATTTATGAATCTTCATGATTCCTTCTGTAGTGTCTTTTTAAGATGATTTTTTACCAAATATATTAACCAATCAAAATTTTGCATTTCAAGTCATATGTCAAAATTCATCCAATCAGTAAAAGATTGCAGCGGTAACACGCATACATACGGTGTTATCAGTCAAGGCACAAATTATATGTTCAAATGTCATATTGAAGTTCAAAAAATGTCAAATTGAAAATCAATTTAGAAAAATGTCACAAAGGTTTGTTAATGTTTAAAACGAATCAATTAATCAAAATATGGGATGAAAATACCCCAGAAGGTTTACAAATTTTTTTTTGTCATATTGTAGCTGTTGAGTTAGGTTGACGGGGTGGAAAAGCTGTTGCTTGCCTAATAGATTATTTTACTATTGAAAAAAATAATCATGGAAGGCCGACCAATCGAATTGAATACAATCCAATTTTCAGCAAAACTTGCCAAGGGGATCAAAGAATTGCACAAGTAGTAAATGACTTGTGCCAAATATTGAAAATCAAAATGTATGTCCTGTTAGATTATTTCATAAGTTGTTATCTAAACGAAGTAAAAATATTACTAACAATCGTCTTTTTTTAAGGCCAAATTGCTTCTGGAAATCTGAAAATGATTCCTGATCTGACCATATGCCTAGAGGCGATTAATGGATGAACTAAATCATGAGCACATGCTATTTGATTGGATGCCAAAAATAAAAAGATAACTAATCATTCTAATCGCTCAACCGCAGTGAGTCATTTGGCGAAAAGAGGGGTCCCAGAGCAGCAACTAATAAAAATTACGGGTCACAATAACTCTGGTTTGATCTGGCCATTGATGAAGATCACCATGGTGATTTTAATCAACAGTATGCGAGGAAATGCATCTGCAGTAAGAACCAATACATCAATTCATCAAGTTACGCTTCAACTTATAACTTTAATAATTTTACGTTCAGTAACTGCAGTTTTAATAAATAAAATATTGACTTAAATGTTGTGTTAATTAGTTAAAAATAGCAAAAAGTTGTAAAAAATTATCTTACCGAATATACCTCAAACATTGATAAATACTCAAAAATTTTGTCGTACATCATGCTTCAAGCGTGTTGCTTAAAGGTACGGGCTGTTACCAAGCAACACGCTTTCAGCAGCCTATGACAAAATTATCTCGGTATTATCAATTCTCTAGGTGTATTATAGGCGATAATATAAATGAAAAAAGAGGTTTTCTGCAGGATTCTGCAAACAGTACAGAAGTAATCTATACAGATTAAAATAAAATATATCCATAAAACTATAACTTTTTACACATAATATTATGCTGAAGACGAAGACTTTTAGAAAAATTCATTGCCGGCTAAACCGAAACTGATATTTAAAATTTAAATATATTTTGCCCTTCACTTCAATAATCAATTGTGAAAGTACAAACATTCGATACTTTGAACTTTTCAAGAAAATTATTTTTTTTTGGGCCATAACTACTTCATTTGATTATCAATTCTTTATTTCTTAGCATCCCCGGATTCCTCGAAAAAAAAGTCATATCAAAAGCAAATTTATCTCAAAACTACCGAAAAAATAGAGCATTGCGCATTAAGTGGGGCACATTGAACAGTACACATCCCACCTAGTATTTCCCCTCCAGGAAAGTAATCTGAATCGGCACTCGCAAAGTGTTATAAAGTCAAAAGGAAAAAAAAATACGTTCATAGTAAATTATGACTTCCTTTCCTATCACCAAACGTAAATAAATAAAATCTTATACAAAACTATAAGTGAAAAGTAATAAAAGCTTATTCAATAAGCGAAAGTTCACTCACTGGCTATCAATTCTGCCATTATAGTAATTTTAATCTTTCAATTTACTATCGAAAGTTAAGAGCCATTTAATCAACATTAAAGAGTGCCAAGAGGGAACATTATAGAAAAGTCGGCACTCGTAATTCTATAAATGTTTATGTTTGTGTATATATTACTATCGAAATGAAACGATTTTAAATATATTTAAAGATATCTTATAGCATGAACAACGAATGCTGCGGATTGAGTGTAACATTCCGAAGGTACCACTGACAGAAGTTCACAGGCTGTAGAAAATCCCTGGAAAGTAATGCCTGTTCATAGAATATGGTACGGATACAACAAAAAATCAACCAAAATTCGACAAGCAATTTGATGACAAATATTCAGAGCTCTAGCGATCTTCCTCGTACTCGTCTCAGGATGTTCGTCGATTGGCTGCAACACCGCTTCCTCAATTTCTGGTGTTCTGACAGTTCTAGGCCTGCCTTCTGAAGTACCAGTTTCACAAAGACGGCGATGAATAGTCGAAAATAATTCATACTTCTGGCTTCTGTTGCATTATCCTCTGATAGACCATATACATAATGCATCGTCGCCATTTCCGTAATCGTATAATTCATCATATTTACTGAGATATTCGATGTTTTCAACTTGCATGAGGCTTAGCTCGTCTCTCCTGCATCCCCCTGCGATTCCAATAATTAACGTAACGTTAAAAGAAATCACTTTACAAATAAACTATATTCTATAAGATAAGACACACCTTCATCATCAAAAAATCTTGATCATCAGTTCTCGTTTAAAAGTTTTGGATATTTTCTTTACTCAATACTTTGAATTTCTTCGGTTTATAGCCCTCAGATTGGCTTTTTTTAAAATGATATTACTTATGTTATTATATCTACTTATGTCAACATTTTTATTTTTGGATATCATCGTCCTCAACATTGAGTAATGGCTCCAAAGTGACGATGGCTTTTGTATTTTTGATTTTTGCTGGAAATATGGTAACAATACAGTTTCCGTGGGGTGCCTCCTTCCCTTTGGACTTAGCAGATAAAATAGTGCATCAATTGCCATTCTTGCAGACTCCTCTACGTCGGACGCAACACTGTCACTATTCTCGGTGTCTAAGTAATTTCAAGGTTATCGTGTGGGGTGTCAAAAGAAAGTTTTTTAAAGCACGAATTAAAACATGTATAATTTGTTTTTTTCATGTACTTTTTTAACCTATAGCGAATAATATGAGCTCGACCCACCTAATTACTCTTGGTATCAGCATAATACTTATAAATCTATCAAATCTATATTTAAAAGCACCTCAAGATACTGAACATTAATGGTACAAGTACAACTTCCACTTGTCCGGTTTATTTAAGAAGATGTGATTAAAAATAATAAATATTTTCCTGCCACGTCCGCGTCCGTTTCTTTTGAATAAGGCAAATAGATTATGTAACACATCAAAACAAATTAATATAACCAGGTAGTAGGTAGCTTTTACCAGATAGAATAATATGTAACCAATATTTGACCGATAATTAAAATATTAAATGATACCAGCCGTTAGAAGCACTCGCCCGTTGAACCTGACTAATATAAGCAGGTACACGCTCTTTCCTTCTAGACAAATGACTTACAAAAATTAATCTTAACTAATAGCCTGTCAAATTATATAAAAATGGTAACTCAAGAAATATTACCTCCATAATATTGATTAATAGTGCAAATAATTTTTAGAATTTTAAAAATTTATTACGTCCTTAAAACGTGTACATTTTTGGTTGCATCTTGCGAAAGAATACCTTTAAGATGGAGTTAATTATGACTTTGCCATTTTCCAAATTAACCTTCGAATTTTAAGTCAATTATACTAAAATATCGTATCTCTGATTGCGAAATTCAATTAATTGCACTTATTTTTTCTTCATACTAAGGTATCTAGAGCATTTCTTAATGATATAAAAGTAGTGGAACGTTTCATAATTTTTACAACAAATTCAAAGGTTTACCATATTAATTTTGATTACGCCATAGTAATAGTTGGTAAAATACAATGCGACTTTTAACGAAATAAAGTAAGTAAAAGGACTTCTAAAAATACACCATTGTTAAGACTATACTGTAAAAAAAATAACTATTTTTATTTCCACTACCATCGCATTTGGTGGTTTACATCAACAACCTTTTGCGTTTAAAAGTGAATTTTTGTTTTGCTTATTATAATTATAATGAAACATATTCTTTATAGGATTTTGCAAACAGCAGAAAAAACTATCTACGAGATCTAAAAGAAAAACTATTTGTAAAATTATTGATTTACAATCTTTGCATTCTTTCGATAACCTGAATTCTGGTTATGCTAGCAATTAAAATCCTAAAATGAATGTGTCTTTCTTATTGGACAATTCTCATTCTAACACAGGTTTCCACATAGTACCCTACGGCTATACAGAGTAAACCAGTATCTGCTGGAGCCAAAAAACACCCCTGGTGGGGTAAAAAGAAGGTTAAGCTACGAGAACAGTTGTTACATCTTAATTAACAAACAATACGTGGGTGAGTCATCCAGACCTTTTAGTGTAAGATTGTGCGAACATCAAAATTATATAAGAAAAAATGAAATTCAGAGGTCCAAGATCTGCGAACACGCTTGGGAGAATGGACACAGAATAAACTGGGACTCGGCAAAAATTTTAACAAAAGGGGCAGATAGCAAAAAAAGAAAAATTATAGAATCCGCGATAATATTATTGAATGAAGATAGATGCGTGTCGAATTGTTCTGTAGACGTCTGTACAACTTGGTTGCCGATGTTAAAAGAAGAACTTCACAAACTTAACATTGTATAAAAACTAAAAAAACTCTTAACTATATCAACAGTTCTATGTAAATAGTAAGTATCTATGGATATTGAATATAACAAACATTCTTAGAGCTGTGTATTTATCATACACGGCAAAAAAAGATTTTTCAAAAAAAGCCTTGAAAAAGGAAACAATAGATTTCCGAAACGTCGGCGAAATATTTAATTTTTATTTAAAAAAAAAAACCTTTAACTGATCCTTTGACGTAAAAGTCACAGGCGTAGAGGTTATTTATCAGTAACATACTGGTTAATTGTGGTATTTTGTAGATTCCCTGAGCACCGCTTAAAAAGAAAACATACATGTGGCAGGAAGTTCCAAAAAATTGAAGAAGGAACAAAAATTAAGATAATGCCACAAATAACATTTAGACAATTAATCAATCGAATTATACAAATTAAGGTTAAGCAGCAGTGTATATACAATAGATATAAAACACACCCCATGAAGGGGCAAGACTACCCCCATGTATAAAAACATCGATCCAGCAATGACTGATGAAAAAGCTCGAAATGTCTAAGTTTTGTTAACGTTATCTTACTTTTTATAGGATATTTTGCCACTAAAAAATATTTAAAAATTTTAATGAAAAAACCTCTGCGCCTAACGGATCAGACAGAGGTTGGTTTTTGAACACTTGACTGTTTAAAAAAGTCTCACACCTAAAAAGATATAAACTAGAACAATGTAATAAACTAAAAACTGAAAATGAAAGCTACAGGCAGTTAACGTTTCGGAAGAGAATCTACTTCCGTTCTCAAAACTTTTTTTAGAGAAAAAATATAAGACTAAAGATAATTTAACATCCGATGAAAAACGTTCCATTTCATCTCTAAAAAATGATCATAGCATTAAAATTTTACCAGCTGCTAAAGACAATCTTAGATACAGCTATATATGATACAAAAATTACGAACTTGATAAATAATGGAAATTATTCCAAATTAAATAAAGATCCTACAAATTCTTTAGAAAACAAAATATATAGAGTCTTATTTAAACATTAAAACGAATTTACAGATATTGAACGAAAGATGTTAACTCCACATCACAGTAAGCCTCCTCATTTCTATGGTTTGCCAAAAATGCACAAACCTGACATTCCCTTAAGACCAATTGTGAGTTCAATTCTCCATGTAGTAAACTCTCATTAATAATAATTAAAAACAAATTGCAACAAGATGGGAATTTGGCGAATAGAACTAAGTTAAGCATTGAAACTATAATGGAATTACTTACACTTTGCATTAAAGCAACATACTTTCAATTAAATAATGACTTCTATCAACAAGACTTTGGGATGGCCATGGGTTCTTCATTATCTCCAATATTAAGTAACATTTTCATGGAAAATTTCGAGAAAAGTAATATTAATAATCTAGCTTATAAACCCATTGTATGGTGGAGATATGTAGATGACATTTTTGCTATATGGCCTTATAGTAAAGAATGTTTAAGTAATTTCTTGAATCAGATTAACGAAAAAGAACCTTCAATTAAATTTACAATAGAAATAGAGAATAATAATGAATTACCTTTCTTAGATATTTTAATTAAAAAATTAGATAACACATACCAAACCAGTGCGTATAGAAAACAAACACACACAAACAGATACTTAAATTTCAATTCAAATCAACATATTAGTGTTAAGAAAGGTGTTGTTAAGTGTTTGTATGACAGGGCCAAAATTATTTCTTCAAATGATGTAATATTAAGGAAAGAAAAGCAATTTATAAAAACTGTCTTATTAAATAATCAATATCCTGAGAGTTTTGTTGATAGTCAGTTATTGAACATTGGTAGTAGAGAGAATATACTATCACAACCTGAGGTATTTAGGTTAATGGCAGTAATTCCATACATACATGGTCTATCGGATAAATTACGAAAAATTGGGAATAGGTTTTCCGTACGAACGGTTTTTCAAACTGGCTCCACGCTAAGATCGGTTTTATCAAAAACCAAACCTCTAAATATTGTTCAAAATTCAAAAAATTGTATTTATAGTGTTCCGTGTGAGTGCGGAAAACATTACGTAGGTGAATCATCTAGACCTTTCAACGTAAGGCTTGGTGAACATAGAAATTACGCTAGAAGGGGAGAATTTGAAAAACCCAAAATTTGTGAACACTCGTGGGATAATAATCACAGGATTAAATGGGACTCGGCGAAGATTTTGGAAAAAGAGAGCAACGGAACAAAAAGAAAACTTAAAGAATCCGCGATTATTTTGTTAAACGGGGATAGATGCGTTTCAAAATATTCAATAGATTTTTGTACTAGTTGGTTGCCCATCCTTAGAGACGAAGTAAGTAAAAATAAGATAAATATAATTTAATGTCTCACGTGACTATGGAAATACATAAACAAGGAACTGTCATGGTTGACGGCCAAAAAAGTTTTGAGAACGGAAGTAGATTCTCTTCCGAAACGTTAACTACCTATAGCTTTAATTGTCAGTTTTTAGTTTATTACATTGTTCTAGTTTATATATTTTTAGGTGTGAGACTTTTTGAAACAGTCAAGTGTTCAAGAACCAACCTCTGTCTGATCCGTTTGGCGCAGAGGTTTTTTCATTAAAAATTTTTAAATATTTTTTAGTGGCAAAATACCCAATGAAAAGTAAGAAAATCTGAATATGCCAAAAATAAACAATTACAGACAATATTTTTGTTAACGTAATAAACCCCTAGGTTTAAAGGCCACGAGAAAAGCAAGAAAAAATGTAAATCCAACAGGATTTCTATTTTCATGGATGCTATGATTGACTGAATTAGCGTAGTACTCTAAAATAGAACTAGAACCTTACGTACCATCAACGTCCTACAGTGTCAACCCCCAGAGGTTGTGAAAACTATGTAAAATTTAACTATAAAAAGTTACAGTGTCAAAACACCTGCGATGTGTGGAAATGAGAAGAAATACTAGACTATGTTTCGATTGTCGCTTATAAGCAACAGTACTTAGTCACATTTTTTTCGTTGCATCTTGAATGACGGTAATTCTTCTCTGGGGATGTTACTTAATAATACAAGAAAATCACAAGCTTTGCAAAAAGCTTGGTAGTCCTGGGCAACAACTAATTGTATAGTAATTCACAAAAGATCTACAATCTAATATCACTGATAGGATATAAGTCTCAAACCCTAAGTGTACAACACAATTTTTGCCTATCATACATCCATAAAAATGTAAATTAGTTAGTTTCTCTCTGTTTTTCCAGCAGTATAGAGGGGTGGCATCTTACAACCCCGTGGGAGGTGGTTTTCAAGCACAGCGTCGAACATACTCTAGTTTCTTCTTACTTCTACACAATGCAGGTGTTTCGATATTTTTATAGAAGTCACTGTAACTTTTTATAGTTAAATCTTACATATGGGGTAGTATTCACACCCTCTGAGGGTTGACACTATACGACGTTGATGGTACATAAGTTTCTAGTTCTATTTTAGAGTACTACGAAATTTCAGCCAATCATAGCATCCATGAAAATAGAAATCCTGTTGGATTTTACGTTTTTTCTTGTTTTTCTCGTGTCCTTTAAACTTGGTTGTTATCAACCCTATAGTGGCAGTTTATGAAGATTACGTTGGACCTGATGAAGTTTCCTATCACTTTAACAAAACTTAGACATTTCGAGCTTTTTCAGCAATCATTGCTGTTTTGAATCGATATTTTTATATCTGGGGGGTAGTTTTCGCCCCTTCCTGGGGGTGTGTTTCATATCTCTTGTATGTATGCTGCTGTTTAACCTTAATTTGTATAATTCGATTAAAATGTAACAACTGTTCCCGTAGCTTAATTTTCTTTTTACCTCATTCCAGGGTTGTTTTTTGGCTCTAGCTAAAGATTTTGGGGGTGTACGATTTTCTTTTACCTCGGATCTGGACCGAAAATACATAGGGATACATGAATCTAGTTCACTGGTCTGATATTTTTTTTGTGGGGCTGTGTAATGGATATCACTTACATAGAGGGTGGGGGAGTATTCAAATCTTACACTTAATATTGCTTAGATGTTATAATATATACAATTGAATAATGACAGTAAATATTATAGAGAAATATTATTGCGACCAAGTTAATTGCAAATTTTATAGTAAAAAAATTGATGGCAGTGTTACAATTGTTACGACATGACAGTTGTAAAATTAGAATTAACTGAGGTATTACTAGTTTTATTACTTATATCTATTAAATATTAATAGTTATGGTTCAATATAATAGAACACTGATACGTGTTCGACATATTTATTGGTTGTCGTGTCAGGACCAATAAATAAGATAGCGGTTTTCTTATTAATTTTTGTCGGGCTATTAGACCAGTAACTTTAATTTATAAAAGTGTTGTTGCTCTTAGCACGCCGATCGTTTTGTAAAAATAGTAAAAAATTAGTCATATTACGGGAAAAATACTCTTGATGTAATTCACCCGCCGCTTAATTTGTTATTGCAAAATTACAGCAAAATTCATAATTGTGTAACAGCCTTTTTCTTTATAATTTCTGTTCTGATAGTCCGATTTGAACTTTCCAAAGCTCATCTTACTCGAGAATACATGTACTTTTAAAGGAAATTGGTTCCATTATGCTTGAGTAATATATACTATCTTTACATCGCTAAAACTGGCAATTTTTCTTTCAAGTTCTTAGTTCCGTGTTAAAAGTTGTATAACTATACGAATTTTTCAGTTAAATTGCTTAAAATTTTTTGCATATACTTTAATTGTTACCGAATAGACTCCCGGTGTCTGCTCATAAGTGCCAAATTTTGCAAAATATGACGTTTTGCAAAAGAAATTTAATTTGCTTATAACTTTGGACCAAGGCACTTTTATATCATGATTTTTGCGGGAAATTACATGGTTTGGTTAGTACTACCTATTCTCATTAAAAAAAATCGATAAACTCACATTATTTATTTATGAAGAATAACATTTGCAAGTAACAAAAATTGCAATAATTTTTTTAATTATGCAAATGTTAATGAGATTTAAACGGCATTAGATTCGTCTCTGCTTAAAATGGCCCAAAAAGGGTCCACAAAAGGTGAAATCAACGTATTTTTTATCAGACGAATCCAGTGTCGGACTGAGGCGCCGGACAACCGGGCAAATGCCCGGTAGGCTCCTCTAAAAGTCCAAAATGTGGCCCCCACATAGACCCAAAATGTGACTCCCTTGCTCCATGCCACATTTGGGCATTCGCAAATCCCAATCTCAAAGCGTCCAGTAAATCACTTGAATTTCGAAACTGGAAAGATGTAACAACACTGGAAAATACTATTGTTTACGTTTAGTATTAATTTCGACATGCTTGAACAAGCGCAGCGGCGCACAGTGATTCAAAAATGAATTTTTGTGGACAAAGTTCGATCTACACCTAAATTTTGATTTAAATGACTAATTTTTTTTTAAATATCCTCAAAACAATACTTTACAACGCCTATCTGCCCAAATTGAAGCAAATTGGCTAAAAACCTTAATTTTGATTTAGTACATAAGAGATAAAATACTCATTACTAATTATTTGAAAACTGATTTTTCCGGTCTCTAAGCACAAAAATTATTGCAATTTTCATAAAAATTACTTTAATGGCATTATGTTAGTCCTATAATATTCCAGATTTTTGTCGCAATATTCTCTGAAAATTTGAACTGAATCGGTCAAGCAGATTTTGAGTTATAATCAATCAATCAAACAAACAAACAAACATATATTGAATTTTTTATATTAGTAAGATTTTTACTTCCCTCGCATTCCGAAGGGAAGTATTGCATTCGAGAAAAAATACAGTTTTTTCAATTCCATCAGTCTGTCTGTCTGTCTGTCTGTCGGTGCATTAACTAAAAAAACTGCATGACGGAGAGCTGTCAAATTTGGTAGGTAGTTGACGCTACTGTCAGCGAAGCAATGGTTAAACTTTCACTGGAAAATATACAGGGTGGACCGTCTAAAGGGAATAAATAATGAAAAAATTTTTTTTTTGCTCAAATTCAAAATTTCCACGTTTCATGACATGCTAAACCTTTAAAAGTGAATTATTTATTATTTGTTTGCTTATAGTAATGAAACATTTTCTTTATAGGATTTTGCAAACAGTGGAAAGAAAAGCTATCTATGAGACCTAAAGGAAAAACTATATATATAAAAATATTAATGAAATCTTTGCATTCTTTCGATAACCTGACTTCTGGTTATGCTAGCAAGTAAAATTATGATTTGCCATTCTCATTTTAACACTAGCATCCAACCTAGTCCCCTACGGCTAAGCAGGCTAAACTAGTATCTACATGATCCCCTACGATATGTAAATTCAGTTAAAAATAAGAACAAAGGCCTGAAATTAATTTATTTACGTACCTTGTCTTTAAAAATTTTTTTTTCATTCAAATGAATTACATTTTCATAAAATCTCATTCAGTTTCTTGGAAATGCTTAGCCTTTGAAACGTTTTTCGTCCTTATTGGGTACTCTTCAGAAAATTCACTTTTAAACACGCATAGAGTATATAGGCTCCAATACTAGTTAGCTAATAGATAGGTGAAGATCTGTTGTTTTTTATCAGTCAATGTCAATTATAATTATTTTATACCATTCATGGAAAATGTCTTAGTTTTGCATGGAACATCGTTATGAGTGGCTTTAGGCTTTTCTGAAGAGTACCCAATAAGGACGAAAAACGTTTCAAAGGCTAAGCATTTCCAAGAAACTGAATGAGATTTTATGAAAATGTAATTCATTTGAATGAAAAAAAAAATTTTAAAGACAAGGTACGTAAATAAATTAATTTCAGGCCTTTGTTCTCATTTTTAACTGAATTTATATATCGTAGGGGATCATGTAGATACTAGTTTAACCTGCTTAGCCGTAGGGGACTAGGTTGGATGCTAGTGTTAAAATGAGAATGGCAAATCAGAATTTTACTTGCTAGCATAACCAGAAGTCAGGTTATCGAAAGAATGCAAAGATTTCATTAATATTTTTATATATATAGTTTTTCCTTTAGTTCTCATACATAGCTTTTCTTTCCACTGTTTGCAAAATCCTATAAAGAAAATGTTTCATGCTAAACCTATTTAAAAAAAAATTGAAAATGTTTTTCACCATTTTTGAAAATTTTGTTACCACTAAAATAGATGAATTGTTCTTTTCTTTGTTCAAATTTAAAATTTCCACGTTTCATGGCATTCTAAACCTATTTCAAAAAAAAAATCTCTGAAATTTTTTTTTACCAACATTTTCGAAAAATTTTTTACCACTAAAATAGATGGAAAATTATTTTTTCTTTGTTCAAAATTAAAATTTCTACGTTTCATAGAATTCTAAACCTACGTAAAAGAAACAAATTTAGAAAATTTCTTTACCATTTTTGACAAAATTTTACCACTAAAATAGATGGAGAAACTGTTTTTCTTTGTTCAAATTTAAAATTTCCACGTTTCCATGGCATTCTAAATCTATTAAAAAAAATTACACTACTATAGAATAGGAGGAAAGTTTCCGTTTTACTTTAATTTAAAATTTCCACGTTTCATGGCATTCTAAACTTATTTCAGAAGAAATCAATTTTGAAAATTTCTTTACCAACATTTTCGAAAAATTTCAAAAAAATGACATTTCTTAACTACCATTAAACTTCCACTCCACTACGTGAATGTGGAATTGAAAATGTGACAGATGGCAATAATATTTGGCACATGCACCTATTATACTTTTATTGAAAAATGTCATCTCAAGAAATAATTCAGTCATGGTGGACATTTATAAAGGTATTTGCGCAAGCCTTCCATATTTGGCACCTGTTATTTAATATTGAACTTTTGCTCTTGGATGAGCACTCTGTATATTTTTTTGATCAAAACTTATCAGGTTTTCTTTATAATAATAGTGATAACTATATTCCGATTATTATTTTCAATGTTATTTCGTAAATATTAATTTTATAGAGTGACCGCCATGCACAAATGAAGAGGGAAGTTCTGTGTAAATACCTTTACCGATTTTTTAAATTGATATTCAAAAAATTAATACTTCTTTATTTATAAATCCAAAAAGCTTAGAATGCTATAATCATATTATAGTTTAATAAATTATGTAATAAAAACCTCGAAATATTTATTATTTTTGGCAATAACTTTTCTTTCTTAGTACGTGTATAATGGAATCAATTTCCTTCAAATCGAACTATTAGAACGGAAGTTATAAAGAAAAAGGCTTATAAACAAGTATGAATTTGGCGGTAATCTTACAATAACAAATTTAGGGGCGGGTGAATTATATCAAGAGTATGATTCTCGTAACGTGGCAAATTTTTTACTATTTTTAGAAAAAATAATCGGCGTGCTAAGAGCAACAACACTTTTAATTTATTTCATGGCCTAAAATCACTGGTCCACACTTTGTTCGTTGAGAAGAAAAATATCTGGAGCATAGTACTGAATATTTATTGACAATTTCCAGAACCACAAGATACTTAAATTTATAGCCATAGTATTGGAATATGTGCTTTTTAACTTTTACGATCTTAATGACGAATTTTTATGCAAATCGGAGTTAATGAATTCTCCTTTCGAATTAAAATATTGGTTTTTATCCATTACGTGTACTTTATTTAAATTCAAGATAATAGTCCTATTTCCTGATTTACGTAATTTATTGTGACTAGCCGAAACTAATTTGAAGATTATTATAATAATACACCAACACAGGTGCGGTACAACACAAACAGATAAAGAATGATAATTTTTTTTAGATTCAGATACTGATTTGAAATGCTAATTTGAAATTTAGAGTAAACCCAATGCTTTCAGACTTTCAACAATAAATCAGGGCACCCTTAAGGTTGGGATTTTGCAGAGTGAGAAGGAAACAGGCGTTTACTTTTTATTTATTATAAATATTTAAAAAGCAATCATAGTACACTTTTTAAACTGACTTTAGCATTTAAGGCCACTGCCTAAGGAATCTCTACTTCCACATCCAGATTTTCCATCCAAGTCTCTTTAAAGGCAAATGTTTTGATACTATATTTGCACTCTAGCACGTGGAAATAATTGTTCATAGAATTTTAATAATACAATATTTGAAATCATCTGTCCTGGTAATGTGCATGTGTACGAGAATAAAAGTTCTCAAAAAAATTGTTGGCACCCCATTATCACCCTGGGCAGATGATTTCTAATATTATATTAAAGTTCTATGAGAAATTATCTCCACATACTGGAGTGCAAAGATTGTATCAAGACGTTTTCGTTTAAGGAGACTTGGATGGAAAATTTGTGAAAGTAGTGATTCCTTAGGTAGTGTTTTTTATTCAAAGCAGTATTATACGTCCTTTGTACTCTTCTTTCAAATTGTCAGATTGATTTAATTATGAAAATCTACAAACAATTTCACTGGTTTCATTTATCCAATCAGGCAACGCGAATCGATTATCAATTATAAATAGTTGTTTGAAAAAATGCATACAGTTGTCGTGACTTGAAGTTGTCAATTATTAACAACGGACAGGAATTCATAAAGCATTAATCCAATTGGTGTTGTAGCACGGGTGGTAACTCAAAATAAGGTGAACATAAAATGAAAACTAAAACGTGTAAGTTTGGTTGTAATTAGTATAAAAGACTCATAAATGTTGTAAATAAAAAACGGTGTTCCTAAAAATTTAGTTTTTCTATACCTATTTAATTATATGACAAATATAAACATTTTTGGTGAATAATCGTACCCATAATTCATTGTAGTGAATTATGGATTCATAATTCACTACATCCGGCCAATCACAAATACAAATTCAAAAATCACTGTTTCAAAAAAGTGACAAGTACCTTCGAACTATCCCCATCCAATTCTACAACTTTTGTTTGAAACATTTTTTCGAAGAGTGCTGTACTCGAGATATAATCCAGTCGGCAAGTAAATATGAGGGGAGTTACTTGGACACCATTCCTAACTTAATGAAATTTTGGGATATTGTTTGGGGATTGTGTGGGGTGTGTAATCTAAGTTTTCGACTTCGAGGAGCCTGTGTAAACTTGAAGGGGGGCAAAGAACAACAAAATGTTCGGACTTTTTTCGGCTTTTCGCTTATATCTTTTAAACCATGCGTTCTTCGAGAAAGTCGTCCAAATAAAAGTTATAGAGCATTAAATTTCTTTCACAAAAATATTTCTTGGCCCAATACTTACCGAGACACCACCATAAGTGTATTAAATTTCATTATAAAATGCCTGCACGTGTCCAAAAAAAGGCCTGGACGTTCTAGTAATCCCAACTATGATCAAGGCATGGAAATTATATTCAAGTTTCTTCAATTTCCGCCCCCATTCGTCACCTCACTCCTTTACATTAATCAAAATCGTGTTTGCTACATCTGGAGCGTCACTTTTACCATAGGATTGCGTCTTTCAACATTTAACCTGGCCTGTTTTTGTCTGTATTCTTCAGTAATTTCTTCCTCGCATAGGAAGCATCTGTTGTTGAAATCAAATAATGGCCTCCATGAGCGGGTTGGTTTGGGGGCAGTTGTAGGAGCATCCTGTTCACGACGTATAGAGGCCAAAATCAACTTTTCCTTGCTGTGCTTTTTCTGGCAAGTAGTGTGAAGTGATATTTCCTTCAATCCTTCAAGTAACTGTCGATTTTGAGACTTGTTGCGTTTAATATAGAAATAAGAACTCTAGAGACCACTATAATGTGAATGTTAGGGTAGTAAAAAGCATAAAATATATAGTAATTAAGCCTCTAGTTATTCTCTTTAACCAATCACAAAAAACGGTGCATCAGTAGATATCAACAACCTTCGACCAATATCATTAGTTCCAATAATTTAAAAAAATTTCGAAACTATTAAAAAATCAAATAACAGGACATTTTGAAAATTATAATTTATTTTACAAAAATCAGTTTGGTTTTTGCAATAATAAATCAACAAATGATGCAGTAATTCACCTTTTAAATAATATTGTTGACGTCAAGAAAAGAAAGAGTATGTTGAAGTTACCTTTTGTGATTTGCAAAAGTTTTTTGACTGTGTTTCACACCATGTGCTGCTAGAAAAGTTAAACTATCTCAATGTTGAATTAGTAATTTGCAAGCTAATTAAATCCTACTTATCAAATCGTAAGCAATATATGAGTGTAAATAATATAAACTCTGATCTTAAGGATGTGAAAGTGGGGTACCTCAGGGGTCGGTATTGAGACCCACTTTATTTCTGATTTATGTAAATGACCTTAAGCAAGCCATACGGCAGGCACACCTCGTATTATTTGCAGATGACACCACTATATATTTATACATGTTTTACACACATTTATAAGAATGTTCACTTGTTTGAAAGAAAAGGCTCTAATCATAATTATAATACTAAACATGAGTTTGACATAAAACTCGACTATAACAGACTGAAATCAAGTGATTATGCATATAATTAGTTCGGCCTTATTTTTTATAATAAGCTCCCTTTATATGTTAGAAGTCTCGCAGCGGCGATGTATAAACAGTGATAAATAATTTCCGTAACAAAAGCGCATTTCATGATGTTCATACATTTTTAAATTGTGATGTATCTATGCTGTGATAAGCGAAAATAGATATTTCAGGTCTTCTGTAAGATTTAGTTTTTTAGTAATATGTAGTATTTTAATGTAACAACGACTGAATTAATGTGTAATGTTTTCTTTTTTAGTTATGTATCACCATTTTTTACTATCTTTATAGCATTTATTCTAAATTTTAAATTTTATGTATGTATGATGCTTTGTGTATATTGACGTGTGTAAAACACATACAGTGTTGTGAATATCAATAAATGATTTGATTTGATTAATACTGGAAGTAATACGCGTAGCAATCCCTCTCTTCTTAACAACAGTTACTTACTTCATGTTCTGTTAAACTTTCCTCGCAAATGAAACACAGATGCGCTGCGAGAGACGCCATATCAACTTTGAAACAACGAAGAAAATAATTATAAATAGGAAGGAAGGGGGGGGGGGGCAGTGGGTTGGGGAGTTCAGGGATATACATAGTATGTGTAGTATACATAGATATATGTTGAAAAATAAAAGTTATGAAGCAGAAACCTGAATTTTACTCGTTGTTTTTATATTTTGAGAAATTTATTCCATCCTTGAACTGCTGTATTTTTTATGAACAGTGAAGGAAATTCACTACAACTTTTATTTGAACGACTTTCTTGAAAAACGCATGGTTTAGAAGATATAAGTGAAAAACCGAACAAAGTCCGAACAGGTCTTTTGCCCCCTTCAAGTTTTCACAGGCGCCTTGAGGTCCAAAACTTAGATCACACACCCACACCATCCCCAAACAATATCCCAAAATTTCATTAAGTTCGGAATTGCGTCCAGGTAGAAAGTACCTGCCGACTGGATTAATATTTGAAAGTTTCAAGTTAAAGAAATTACCAAACAGTTCCTTGGTAATTGACAGGTGATTGACAGCTGCCAACTGTCAAAATCGTCTATTTGGCATTGGGTTTGAATTCCGCAACATCAAAAACATAAGTTAGGTATAATCAAAATATGCGATACAAAAATGTTATAATACTACTCAAAGTAGTAATTTATGATCGAGCTATGGAGTTTTGGTGCCCCATAGGAGCCAAAATATTGAATATGGAGACTTCTGTTCGGGATGACAAAAGCTATTGTTGTGTATTTCCACCTCTTAGGAAACACCCTGTATGAATCCGTGGGTTTCAAAATAATTTCAACAAGAGATAAACACTAACACTTTATTTAATAATTTACTGATTACACAATGACAATACTTGTAACCTCACTTTCGTTACCAAACGTCACTTTTATAAAATTTCCCCCTCTGCGCCGGTAATCGCGCCTTATATACTCTGAAATTGCCTCTAGATCCATCCAGAACTTAATCAAGAATCTTCTCTCCCCACACTCTGGAAAACTCTGTCTCTTTCTACAAGTTTCCAGTTACTCACTATTAGGCATAGGCGTATCAATCTCCAGTTTCAAGGGAGTGTAATTCATAACACTATAATATACCAAAAATTCAGACTATTCTAGCAAAATTCAATCCCATAAGGTTTGTGCGGAGTCCTTTCCTAATCTAACATTCTTTTATATCGAATTTAGTCCTATCTACAGTATATTTTTATGACTTAATCGTTGCTTAAATTATAAATTATATTTTCTTTTTTTTTTACCAAATTTTAATTCATTTATAACTTAAACATTTAAAACTGTCAAATGTAAAATTATAAAACATCCTTTAAAAGGCAGATTCTACAATTGTATCAAATTGCTTAATAACTAGTTAGTTTATAACAAATTATTATAAATAGTTTCTTATCTTAGTAGCACCTAAATTTGATTTTATTTAATTTATCTAAAATTAGTGTCAAAAATACCTTCATCGATACATACCAATATTTACTAGCTTCATGGCTATTTAAAATTATACCATGCATGGCTATTGAGTATTTCTCTTTCACCATGTCGTGTTAGAAAATTATATTACACCCGTAAATGAAAATAAACTGTTAAAACGTTTAAATGGCATTTTTAAAATTTCCTTTGACTTTGACCCCAGACTCACAGACAAAAATGGCAGCCATTTTCAAAAATTCAAATAAAATGTTTAAAAACAAAAGAAGAATATATCCAAAGACTGCTTTCAAACCGTAGGTGAACGCTTTAAGGTTAGCAAATGGAACAGAAATAGTCATAGTGCAAGAATAATAGAATTTGTTTAAAAACTCGGCGGCCATTTTAAACTTATAAATTTTTTTTTTAAATAATGCAATATGTCATGTGAGGTAGCGTTTAAGTATAATTTGAGGTCGCTGATTCCAATGGTGATGTCAAAAATATAAAATTCTAAAGGAATTATAACAAAAATACAATTCTGAAGTTAGAAAGATGGCTTTTATTAACAAAATACAAAATAAAATCATAACAGTCTCCTCGTCATCGCTACTGGAATCATATGGTTTGTAAAAAAAGGAATTAAAAAAAAAGTATTTTAATAAATGTAGAAAGCCCTATACCTTTTGCTGCTACATTTTCCTTTGCATTTCTTGAACTTAAGGGTGCGGGGGAAATCATTGTTTCTGCATAGGCAACGCATGGTATTACAATCGCTTGAACAACCGCATTTTTCTAGCTCTCTACAACCTTGCCAGATTCCTGTCAATTTGAATCAGATGGGCATCCATCCATTTTCAATAATTTTCCACCCCCATTCACTTGATTCTGGTCGACTTGCCAAAACATCAGCTCTGTCCCAGATTTGACCTGCTTGATATGCTGCTCTAAGGACCAGTTTTACAATACCAGGTTCAGCGTAGGTTTAACTGAGCCACGGCTCAAGCTGAACCGGAGCTGAGGTATATTCCCGTTTTATAAAGCGTAAATCATCCGGGTTCAGTAGTGCCAGGTTCTGTTATTTTCAAATGTCAGCTGGCGGTGGGTAGTTTGTGGTAGTAGACATTCGGCATTCATGATAGTTACCTGTGATTCATATTAAAGAGTTTTATAATACAAACGTGAACCTTAGTTTTTGTTTTGAGAGAATATGGATGATAGAAAAAGATCTGCAAACTTTTCTGCCAAAGAGGAGTCTATATTAATCTCCTTGGCAAGAAAATATAGAAATATCGTCGAATTCAAGCCTTCTGATTCCCAAGCAAATTTCCAGAAAGGAGAGACTTGGCGAAAAATAGAAAGTGAATTTAATATTATTTCTGGAGAGAATCCTCGTAATGATAAGTCCTAAAAAAATCGATAATATTAAAAAGGGAACGAAAAAGAAGTTCGCTGATAAACAATTGTATGTGCGAGGTACTGGTGGTGGTCTTTATCGAGAAACCAAAGTTACGATACTGGATGAGGAAGTCAAAGAACTTCTTGGCTCAAGCAAAGTTGATGGAGACGTTTCACAGTTTGATGGAGATACAAGTAAGTTGATACAAATATACTTTGAACACATCTGTTTAAAAATTGTTAGTCTACAATAATACGTTTCTTTTGCAAATCATTTTGAACATTTTATTCCAGCAATAATGGAACAATCCGATGGAGAGAATCAAGCTCTTAAGTCTGTTTTAAGCCAAGAAGACTTGAACGAAATAATTATTGAAGGAGCTGTATCTCTGGACGTTTTAGAAGACCACAGTAAGTTGTTCGCATTACTTATATAAGTCCATATTCGAGTTATTTAATTTTCAGTATATGCCTGCACTTCAAACCCATCGCAGCTCCATACAGTAGAAATTAGCAAAAGTAAATAATAGGTACCTACGTCACAGATTTTCTTAATTCTTTTTTTACTTTTGTAGTGTCTCAAAGTCAAAATCAATCAGGAAATTGGTGAAAGTACAGTCCGGCCATGCTAAGGGCAAGTAAGTCTAAAGCCCTTAAGAATAATACTCGATGCAAGTCTGAAGCTGCAATTAGCAGAGTTTCCCAGTGGGCAGATGCAAAATCTGCTGTAGAAGCAGCAAAAGCACGTTTTATGGAAGAAGAACAAGGCCAAAAACTCAAATTTATGAGAGAAAAGCATGAATTGGAGATGATGAATAAGAAGAGAAAAGCAGATGTGGAAATAGAGCTTATGAGACAATATCATCGAGCAATAATGAAAATATTAGAAATTCAAAAGGCGACGTTACTTAACAGAAAGTTATAAATTATCTACAAATTCACCTCTTATAATTGCAGAGGCCCGTGTTCTAGAAAATTACCTTTATTTTACATTTTTTTATTATGTCAATTATTATTTTGTATTTACACATTTTATACGATATTAAGTAAAAGCGAAGTTTTCTTAAAATAAAAAATTAATTTTTAAAATATTTCTTTATTTTTTACACACACGAACAAACATACTCGTCACCATGTACAATGAGTGTTAGGAGCGTTTATAACCTAAAAGACTGTTGCATAACATTTTTCACAGAAATCTATTAAAATAGTTTATTAACTCTAATGTGACTGTATTATTGCCAATCACCCTGTTATCCCCCATATTCTCCACCATCACTTCATTGACAATGCTAATAGCTTCTTGCTGTTGGTCATCAACTCGTGATATTTTCTTATGCCACAAACATGCTATATTGTGCAGTATGGCAGTTGCTACAACAATGGCTTCTACTTTCTCGATCTTCAGTCGAAAACCCAAGGAAAGAACAGAAAATCGCATTTTCCAAACACCGATACACCTTTCAACTGGATTTCTTGTTCTTACCTAGGGGTAGACCTGGGCTAGCAATATACTCAAATGCTTCTATTATATCATCATACCATCACCCCAATTATAACGCAATTTTTACATCGTAGTAAAAGTTACTTTTTTACAAATTGACCGCCATTTTGGATTTGCATGTCCGGAAATCGAAGTGCTGCGGGTAAATTTAATACAATGAATGTGTACAAATCACATGCAAATTTTCTTGCTTTCTGCATTAACCGTCAGATTTTACCGATTTTCTCGATGTGCCGCTTAAACTAAAGATATTTCTCAATGGACCAAATATTATTCAAAATTAAAGTAAGCACATTTTAAATATGTGAATGTCATAACAATATATTTCCATACTTGCTTTTACAATTTATTTTATGCCATGTAAATCTGCAACTTTGTTGTTTATTATTAGGCACTTTTTAGCAATGTTATTATTGCTATTTTTGTTTTAATATTTTCTATAAATTTTATATAAGTATCTATCTACTCAATGCATCTTTCTTATTATAATTTAAATGGTACAAGTGATAGAGTAGCCGTTAAGCTAAACTTTGCCCTTTAGACTAAGAACATTGTATTTCTTTCTCTAATAAAAGCGATTTATCATTACGATTATTACTATTATTATTAGGTATTAAGGCGAGGTTCATAAACATTCAAATTAATATTTTTTTCTCTATAATGGTTTTAGCACATTTTCACTCGCTCACCTGGTCTAGAAACGCATATTACTCGTTCGATAAATCATATCATCATCCATAATGCATAAAATATCATCACCGTTGCATTGTTTAGATTTATTTCTGTTCTAACCTTAGCGGCGTTTATTTTTAATCGATTTGACCTCGGAAAAACAGAATTTCCTTTAATGAGTGTAAATTCGTGTTTTGTGTTTATAAAACATATTTTCACTTTGATATGTAATAATAATAACAGCAAAGCATAAGACAATTATAAATATGGTTAATTATTCTCAATTTTAGTATCTCGACCATATACAGGGTACCCCATCAGACTAGTCCTATTTCTCGGTTTTTGGTTAGAATAAGTCAAAAATTAAGAATAACGAAATTCTGTTTGGCCCTCTTTAAAGACTTAAATAATAAAATATCTTATACAGGGATTATTATTTTTATTTGAATTAAAGTGGTGAAAATATAATATACACAACGAATCAAATAATCATCCAGCGGCAGTACTCGCCAGTCTAGTTCAACAATTACTATCTATAGCTCAGGAAGACATGATTTTTAATATATCTTCTCTCAGAAAAGTCCAAAGGAATTAAGTCCGGTGACCAAGAGGGCTAACGAGCCGGTCTTTATCTAAGAATAATTCAAACTGCGGAAAATTTCCGTTGGGATAATGACAAAGGTATCGTACAAAATGATGCTCCAATATGCTGGTACTTAATTATCTTCAAGGAGTTTAGGAAAGTTTTCCCCAGATAATTTGTGATACATTGCATAAGGAAAAGTATTGGAAAATATGGTCCACATATTTTCCAATACTTTTCCTGTGTTTTTATATGTGGACCAATCATTGAATTAAGAAATAATTCACACCAGATATTTATAGACCAAAACGACCTTTGGCGGGCATGGATGCGGATCTCTTCACATCAATAATGCAAATTGTGCATATTAATGGCACTTACTTTGGAAAATGATGATTTACTGCACTGAAAAATACCTTTGGAATTGATTTATGTTTTTTGGCAACCATTCGTAATAATTATGCTGTAGCCTGTGTATAAATATATAATTAGTACACCAATAAATACGTGTGTGCTGCAATATTTCTAGTTTCTAGTGCTTATTCAAAGTTTATAATCGAGTCTTTCTGTAATGCTAGGCTGAATCTTTTTCCCGTGGATATAATTACAGCGGTCAATGTAGATGTAGCGAATAGGGCTTCTATTCTCTACATCTTATAACTTTGTGATTTGACAGTGGTTAGGAAATCGTTATGGTAATAAATAGCAGCACCAGGAGCTCTCAACTCGGTCTACATATTTAAGATTAGGAATTTCTGACCATTTAATTTGTTCATAGACTAACCAAATTATATGTATAACTGTTTATGACAAAGCTTCCAAGTGGTTTTATAATTTCCTCATTATTAGCTTTCACTTATTATACATGTCTTTCTATACACTTTTTGGCAGAGACTGCAAGTCATCAACTACAACAGCTAATTGGAAGATTCAATAATAAAACCAACATTTTCTACTATAGAATATTAAGTTCCACAAGGTGCTGTTTTAGGTCCACTACTATTTCAATCAATATAATAATTAATATTTAAATACCACTGAAGCAAATATTACTTTTGTAGGCGACAGCTCTATGAAGATAACACTGAGCTCAGTTAAAAAAGAAGAAAATACTCAATTAGAATCCGTTGATAATATATTTTAAAGAGACCGTGTAAGTACTTACTTACCCCTTTCCTCTTATTTCTTCCCTCGGAATTGCCTTTTGGTTTTAAATCTGGAAATAATAATCATATTATAATGAATCATAACACTCATGGTATAAACATAAAGGGTCTTGTTTGCCAATACTTCCGCATTTTTACTATAGAGAAACGTTTTGTGCTTTTTTGGTCACACCTTGAGCCCAAACCAGTGATTCGATTTTGCTCAAATATTGCTCACGTGTTCGGGGTCATATCTATAGGTGAAACCACAAAATAAGCCCTAGGACAAATGTGGAAGAAGTGGCTGCCTAAAATCTGAAAGAAACAGGTAAAATTAGCGGACTGATTTCCAATTTTAACGCAATATATTCCCTTAGTACCCAGCATGAGATGCCATAACTAGTTCTTTCTTGGAAATGTTGACAGAGAGGCTGTGGGGATAGGGATTAAAATCATATAAACAAAAGCTATAAAAGTATACTTGATTACAGATATTTACTGCACATAAAAAGCGTCAACGCTCTACCGCTTACGCATTGAGGGGAGAGCTGGGCATGCCAATTCCCGAGCTGATTCCTCTATAACATATTAAATAATAAACATAATGTTTTACTTAATATATATTACATCATTATTCTCATACAAAGTATGTTCTGGAATGAT
Organism: Stenurella melanura; assembly: GCA_963583905.1. Classification (NCBI taxonomy): domain Eukaryota; kingdom Metazoa; phylum Arthropoda; class Insecta; order Coleoptera; family Cerambycidae; genus Stenurella; species Stenurella melanura. Next base: position 25,512,859 of record OY757315.1, read on the forward strand.
AAGAAATTAATAAAACACACCTGTTTCAATTATAGTCTTAAATTATTTTGATATGTTTGCCCGGCTCGCTCCTACGGAAAATATTTTACGAGGTAACGGTTTGCAGCAGGTATGTAAACCCTATCCGCGACAGAGTTGAACTTAACATGGTCAGTGTATCATTTTAGTAGAGGGTTCGAAAGCCGTCAAAATTGCCAAGTAACCTATTCCAGCAAGGTTAATTATTTTCTGAGCTCACATATCGAAATTGGGTCCTAAAGGGCATCAGAAATGGCTTGTTGGACTTTTGTTGGCGGTTGCCCAACTTCTCACAAGAAAAAAAGATGGCGGAATGTTTCTTCCAGAATTTGTGATTTTTAAACGTATGCCTTTCAATAGAAAATTAACAAAGTGTGATATTGATCTGATATCGATATCAAGCTAATTTTTGTTGCAAAAACTTTATTGATCTCTGGACCATATTTCCTTCGCATATAGTATACCCAAAATTCAAACATTTAATATAGTTGCCCGCACGTCGACACACACAAATTTCGTTCTTGTGATTCTGGATTTATTTAGAAAAAGACCGTAAGTGATTTTGAAATTCTATCAGTACAGATACATGCGCTCATATCAGTAGTATATAAATGTAAGAAATTTGATTAATATAGCACGTAGTTAGTTTTCTAGCGAGAGGTATACGTTCAAAAACACGAATTCTTGAATATATTCCGCCATCTCTTTTTCTTGCAGAAAAGTTGTGCAACCGCCAACAAAAGTCCAACAAACCATTTCCAATGTCGCTAAGGACCCTCTTTCTGAATTCGTTCCCAATAATTATTGACCTTGTTGGAATGGGTCATTTCAATTTTTAAAGCTTTGGACCCCTTACTAATTAGTCAATACTTGACAAATATATTATTTCTACCTTGACACAAGCAAAACAGGGTACATTTTTAAAATTTTCGCTGTGCCAAGAAAGTTATTCTAATATTGTCTGTAATTGTTTATTTGTGGCATATTCAGATTTTCTTACTTTTTATTGGGTATTTTGCCACTGAAAAATATGTAAAAATTTTTTAATGAAAAAACCTCTGCGCCAAACGGATCAGACAGAGGTTGGTTGTTGACTACTTGACTGTTTCAAAAAGTCTCACACCTAAAAATATATAAACTAGAACAATGTTATGAACTAAAAACTGAAAATCAAAGCTATAGGTAGTTAACGTTTCGGAAGAGAATCTACTTCCGTTCTCAAAACTTTTTTGGCCGTCAACCATGACAGTTCTTTGTTTATCCAAAAAAGTTTTGAGAACGGAAGTAGATTCTCTTCCGAAACGTTAACTACCTATAGCTTTGATTTTCAGTTTTTAGTTCATAACATTGTTCTAGTTTATATATTTTTAGGTGTGAGACTTTTTGAAACAGTCAAGTAGTCAACAACCAACCTCTGTCTGATCCGTTTGGCGCAGAGGCTTTTTCATTAAAAAATTTTTACATATTTTTCAGTTGCAAAATACCCAATAAAAAGTAAGAAAAGTTATTCTAAGTTATTGCGCACAAAAAGTACGGCTCTGCGGGAACTAACGAGGTAGTTATTTACGTCGTTTTTATGGCCTTTTTCCTTGCATTATATACTTGTAGACGACTATAAATGCAGAAATGAATTTACGTGACCCTGAAAACCGTGTCTGAAATTTCACTAAGATCTCTTGAAAAATAACGGAGATGAAACTAATAGATACGATGCTGGGAAAAATTAATTTGTTTCTCATATGACGATGACATAATATGACTGAATACTTTAAATTATGTCATGAGAGATGTACCCATCTTATCAAGATGGCATCGAGATATAATGCATTATTCCTAGTGTTGACATAATCTAAAATCAAAACGATTAAATATGCCTCAGTGTGATTTAATTTGGACAGTACTCCATTATGGTCCGTCACTTACTTTTTAAACAGGTTCATCAGTGGTTCATGACCAGTCATCAATTCTAAGATTCCAACTAACAGTTAGTCCATGAAAAGTAGAAGGAAGTTTGGTAAAGTTGAAAATTGATATAGTGAATGTACAAATAAATAGTAAAAGCTCTGCCTTGTCCTCATTTAAATCGGTGATATTTACGATAATATATTTTTTCAATATTCGGTGGGAAATTATAAAAGTATATAGATCAGTAAACAAAAGAGTATGAATCCATTTTTTGTCACATCTTATTGATTGTTTTACAACTCATTGAATTCATCAAGATGAGAAAATTAAAGGCAAAAAATTATAATTTGCTAAAGTACATCAAGTAAAAAAATGTTTCAGCTGCTAAAAGAGCGATTAGGAAAGAATAGGAATTAGAATTTTAATTTGAAATTTTCACAGTATTATTGGAATAAAGAGTTTATCTTAAAATTTGGCAGAAGAACTAAAATGTACAAAAAACAAATTTATTTAAAATGGGAAAAGACATCGTGATACGATGAAGTTGAAAGGTGATGAAGCAGGTTTAATTGTGCCGTGAAAATGTTTGAGTGTTTTAAAGTATTGTAACTCTATTAGGAAGCATTTTCCTGAAAAATCATAAAGAATAATAAGTGTTTATTTTGACTGATATTATTTCCAGTCAAAAAAAATTTCTTAGTGAACAAATTTATTGTTTATAACAATTAAAGGCCCGCATGAATCGAAAAATTTCTTTTATAAACATTGTCAGGAACATCTAAGGAACAAATTTCAAAAGGTTTTATAAATATTACTTTTTTTTAAAATTTATTCACCCGATGAACGCAAAATTGCGATGAACCGCAGGCCTAGAATGAGGACAGCAAAGTTGAGGGGGGCAACTTGACAGAGCCCGAGGTTTTGATTTGCAGGAGCTACTTGACTTTTTGAACGCTGGTAACAACTAATCAATTACACACTGTATAGTCAATAACAAAGTCTACAACGTACATTCTCCTGATTTATTTGCAAAAGGATTGTTTGCTTTCGTAATTATACTAATACCTGCTTTAATATTCAATATTAAGACGTTTATTATAAATCACCGGGTAATTTAACTCCGAACTAGGAACTAAATTACCAGTAAACTATCCTTCACCTACATTTCCCTGTAATTAGCGTGCGAGCACAAAAAACGAGCGTAGATTAAAAAATATAAATAAATCTAATTCGCCACGGTGGGTTTTGGCCAACAGCAAACTTGTGTTAGAAATTGTGGGATGATTTTTTCATTGTAATGTAATTAGAGAGGAGATTGAACGAATACTTTCCACATTTTACGTCAAATCGCAAAAGTTATTTATGAAGCGGTATTGTCTGTTGATCTTGTGGCGGAGAAATCGATGTTTGTGTTTGAATTTTTTCAAGGCAAAAAATAAAAACAGGTAGTTCTGCGGTGAAGAAGTCGCGCTATGACAAACAATTTGTTTATACCTCACTTACTTTATACTCGCGATTAACATAGTAACATTTCATCTAAATTTGGCACAATATGTACAAAGAAATGGTTATTAGGTAATAATACATTTAGTATTCCATAATTTCTTAATTTTGATTCTCCAAGTTGTACACTTTGTTCTACCAATAGTGCTAGTTATTTTACATGATGTTTATACGCCTGTCAAATTGGCTGATATTTGTAATCAGCAAATGTAATGATCATATTAACAATCTTCTTTATACATGTACTGAACTTTGGTAACATTGGTGCTATGGAGTATATTAAATAATCACACGAGATGCTTGTAAAGTATCGGCAAGACAAGTATGACCAATCATCCACGGAATTATTCTGAGCCTCTTGGCTTTTGTCAACGTAGGGTAGGCTGACAGAAGTACGGGATAGTGTTTGCAATTGCATGGGTCTTTCATTATAACTGGATGATTTCCACAGGTTGCTATAACGAGAAAATTATTTCCTTTTAACGCTGACAGAAGTCGCCCATGCGGTCTCCATTTTTACTGTTAGGCTAGTCTTAAATCGGCAACTTGAAAATCAAGTCAATAACAAGAACACTAAAAGATACAAAAAGGTTATCTATTTTTATTTAAATAGCAATAATATAAACGTTTTTATTTAGATAGCAATAATACAAACAAGAAAGCGTCTAAAAATTGTCCACAGACGATGTCACTCTAAGAGAATGTAGGTGCTTCCTCAGGAACGCATTTTTGGACTAAGGTAAGTTGGGTTACATGGGCCCAATATGAACTCAGGAATCACAGGTTCCCTTCCGGGAACTCAATTTTGGGACACCCTGTATAATATGATTGGCTTATAAAAAATAAAAAAAAATTTAATAAAAGGGGCAAATAATAAATAAAAAACTATGTGTGGGATCTTAAAGTACAAGTCTTCCTCTTTCAAATGCCATTGAGTTTGCTCAAATATCTTTTTTTTGGCCGAGATATCGCATTTTGAAATTTTCATGTTTGCGATTTTCCCTATATCTGAAAACTCATTAGGGACAGGTGTATATCAAAAGATAGTTTTTTTTTTATTAAGAAACGTAAAAAATAGTTGAAAGTCAATAACAAGTCAGTATTTTCTTATGTCAAAAGATCTGCTCGTTCAGAATCTAAGGTCAGATTTTCAAAATGTTTCGAAGAAAATACAACATGGCGGACCTGAGTCGATTAATATGACAATAGCGTATATGGAACTTTCATGAATTTTTTTAATGAAAGAACGGCGTCTTTACTTAGATTCTTTTAGTGTGTTAAGAACTGACCATAAAATTTTCGTATACCGAGAAATTCACGAACATGCAAATTAAAAAATGCGATGTCTCGACGGAAACAAAGTTATTTGCAAAAACTCAAGAGTTGGAAGAATAAGACCAGTACTGCAAGACACTTTGCCTTGTTTTTCGTTTTAAAAAAAGTGACGACGCTACATAAACTCAAAAATATAAAAAAACAGTGTTTTTGCACTTTTAGGTTCAAATATCTCAAAAACCTGACGTGATAGAGCAATTCTGAGCCCGGATTCGGCTAGAAAAATTACCTCGGAAACAACTATTCATTATCTATGGCCACAACATTTTCAAAATTTTGTATGGCAGTGATTATTAGTACAGGCGAAAATCTAGTTGCATTTTTAGAAAGTAGCTGTGTTTTCATAAAAACGGGTAACAAGTCTCATTAATGTCGGTGAGGTATTATTATTGTTAAATTGAAAACTGTATTTACCTTTAAGAATGAATATTCCGTATGAAATCTTAGAATAAGCTAAGGAAGCCATAGGGTCTTTAATCCCAGAGAAATCTCGTCAGCGATATGGAAAAGAATTTACTGCTTTTAAAAGGACATTTGCCCTGTTCACAGGAGGTATTACAGAGTATCAGAAAATAGGTAACTTCTACTTAAATAAATGAGAGAGAAATTTGAAACAAAATGTATTCGAAAGAGGAAAGATCCCTCCACGCACCTATTGTGACACATTTCTAATATTTTGCATTTTTTTAGTTGTTATATATGCTGAAAGTTAGGGAAAAGAGGAATTATTGCTGATTTTGTACGCTTCAAAACATACATCTAATGACAAAATAAATTAATTCTGCCACAATACGGGTCTAAATTGATGCCTTGTATAATTAAAAAAAAATGTATTTTGTCAAAAGAAAAAATTTCTTTCGTAAATCTATACAGAAACGTATAGCCCTGTCCCTAGAAAATATGAGATATTCTATCGTTGTGAGGTGGCGCCGCCGTTGAAGTATTGAGAAACGCATTGCTTATTTATATTTGTAAATACTCCTGACTTGCGATCGTATGCAGGTGCGGCTTCCATTATTTTTGTTATTTGCGATTTACTTGTTATATTTTTTGATATTTCGTTTTAAAAGAGACATATGAACCTTTGTTAAAGTGGTGGTGGTGAAGTGTTGGTGTAGTTGTAAACATCTTGCACTTTGTACGTTTTAGTGTTGTGAAGCTGAGACAGATTACCACCTGATCATGGACTATCGTAGGGGTAAAAAATATAAACTGCGGTTGTCAGCCTCCTCACAAAATTGTGGGAGTTACTAAAATTGGTCCAAAATCGACAATTGCCATAACATCAAATCTTTACGTTTCGAGGTCCCAAGAACCAAAAGATAGGTTTTTGAAAAATGGGTGTATGTTTGTGTATTATCACGATAGCAGCGATACTACTAAACGGATTTTGAAGAAACTTTCCATGAGGGTTTCTTTAGTGCTCCAGAAGATCTGAGAAGGTTATAGTTAAGATAGAATTACGTTTAGTGCCGTTATGGCACACAACTTGGTGCTCTTTTCTGCTTAAAAAATCCACCGAGTCGGGAGGTTCCAGCCGCTTCCATTCCATTCCATTTCCTTTGTTTCTCGTACACCTTATATTCGCAATTTAACATGTAATGGTATTCAGCTAGTCTGGGAGCAATAATTTCAGGTAATTGTGATAAAATTGATTTAATCTCAGAACCATTTTTGTCTTTAAAAATATTTAATGATAATAAATTCTTCGTTGTCCACACTACGGAATGACAAAAGTCTTTATTACCAATGTTTAGCTGTCCGTGGGCTTGGTAATAATAATCATGGTTATGTTTTAAAATGTAATGATTTTCAGATAGATCCAGAAACTTTATAGGGCCATTTTTAATTCCCTCAACAGATATTTCCCTAGCCGAATATGGACATTTATTTTCTATTATCGATCCATCGTTTCCAACTCCATCTGGAAAAGTCCCTAAATATGGCCAATTTTTATTTATAACCAATCCGAATTCAACAATTTCAACATACATACAACTGCTAAGGCTTATTTTCTCCAACCTCATAACTTTGGGGAAAAAGTTAAGATTTCGCAAATATATCTTCTCGATATAATATACTTCTTGTTGTGACCTGGCAACTTGTAGTAGGACATATTTTTCCATACTACCAAGTAGAGAAGCGGTGGGTAGATTTCATCTCTGTTATCTCCAATCAGTACTATCTGTTTGTAATCTAGTTTTTTTTGTAAGGAAAGGAGTACGCGATATGGCCTTGAATGAGACCTATACTTGCCTACATTTCGAGTTTAGCTAAAACTTTTAAAGCATGAAGTTTATTTATTATTTGTTTGCTTATAGTAATGAAACATATTCCGCTGTTTGCAAAATCCTATAAAGAATATGTTTCATTAAGTCTATGTACAAAGTTTTCAATTTTGAGGAAAGTTCTGATTGTTAATGGGAATGATGATACATGCATCAAGGTTTGTACCTGATAGAAGTTAGTTCAAGTTCAATATAAGTATTCTGTAGTGTTCTATGTACATGAGATAAAGATAATCGGGTCGTTGACCAGTTTTTAAAAACTTTATATTCAAGTAATTTATAAAATTTTATTTGACCCGTATTTTTTTATTTTACATTCCAAATTCATTTTAATAGTGAAATTAATTATTTAAGTTACGAAATTTTGAACGGGCGCCTATGGTGACGTCAGATGTGAGAGCATGCGCAGTTAACAAATAGAGGAATAATCGACGGGCGTCGTACGTTTACTGTTACAGCACAGAGTAGTGTGGTTATAGTATCGACGTGAGTCATTATCATATTAATTGTCTTCAAACTATTATTGTTCCTGTTGTTAGGATTTAACTTGATTAAAATATGAAGTACACTATAAGCTAAAGTAAGTATGTAAATGATTTTCTATTAATAATATACTGTTGCAGATATGTTTTAAAATAGAAAATATAATTTAAAATTATTAGGTTATAATTTACTGAAAAATCGACACGATTTAAACAAGAAATACGTAACAAATTTACCGAGCATTACCGCCAACATGATAAAGAAAACATGAAAATCTCTAAAATTGAATTCTCATTACATACGTCATCATTTACCGCCTTGTTATTTTCAAAACCAATTTTTTCTTGCATGTGATTATTAGGACTTTCTTTAATATGATATATGAAATATATATTTAGTATATTTTTGATGGTATAATAATATTTTATAAACTTTGTTGAAGGAAACGACCCTATTGTCAAAATTCTCGTCAGCAGTGTTGTTATATGCAACTGCATTGGTGGTGATTGTTGAAACAACAGACGGTAAAATCAAAATATATAGGTAAAAGTTTTTACCAGTCTAGCTTTTTATTTTCAGCAATAAAGGGTGATTATTGTTAAACTGTATTTATGTGTGGCGTGTTTATGTTTACGTTTATACCTTTGACTGGTTCAGAATTAACTGAGAGAAATCCTAGCAGTTTCGGTTAATACTTAAATCTGTTATTTTAATTTTCTTAAATTAGGTATTTTCTTCCTTTTAGTTTTGTAAACCTATTCGTCATCTTCAGGCAGTCATTTTGAATTCTGAATTTCAACTAAATATTTATAATCTGCGACCTTTAAAATCCACATATACCGAGTTTCAGACGAATCTGACCATAAATTACTAAACTTACCCACCATATTGACGCCGCCATTTTAAATTGGTAAATTTAAATAGAATGTTTTAATAATCCGCAACATCGAAACCCCCCAGATACCGATTTTCAGTCAAATTAGATGATACATGAAATACGTATCCGCCGTACACCATATTTTAGTAGTCCGCCATCTTGGAAACGTCATCTTGAATATTTCCATAAAAAATGTCAAATTGTACAAAGTTACAGATCAAGCTAATAAATCCGTGTTAAAAGTACGCGAAACTTGTTTCGTTAAGGAGTACACGGGATGACATAAGTGCTAACACTACAGCGGAAAGTCGTGATTGCGCTTGGTGGCAACTTTAGTAACAGTCGTTACCAGTGATTTAAATCACAGTTGTGAAATATTAACCATCACTACACAGTAAGCAATTCTGGTTTTTTTTGCGTTTCATAAATTTACCACACAATGTTTGTACAGCACTGCTTAAAATCACATCTTTATAACATATCGGATTACATTGTTTCAATTCTTGTATAAAATTTTTAAAGAGTATATTTAACGTTTATTTGCAGACATCCAGGGGTCCTGTCGCGATTAATCGTTGATATTAAATTCACGTTTTATAGCCGGTTACTTTGGATTTTCGGTATGATTTCAGTTAATTAACATACAAATCGGAAAAATATACGTAAAACGCTTATAATACACAGGCAATAATTTAGGATATGTGAAATGTATGCTGAAGGACTGATTCTTTGCGGGTACTCTAGATAATTCCAAGTAAACAGTTATTTTTACAAAGGATTTAATAAATTTCGAAAGCATATTTATGCTTTTGATTTTCACATGTATATTTATTTATACACAAAACCCATTTCACCAACAGCGACCTCATTATACGCTTGTAGAATTAAGTAATATATTAAATTTAAGTGATTATTGCACTCGTTAACTTGGTAGCTAATGAACTTCGTTTTTGAGACCATTGCGCCACCTAATGTCATCTTTAGCGATAAAACAACTGTATAGCGCATTGTACTAATGCAATGTACTTATCATTATTTCATTATTGCTATTTTCATATTTAAATAAATTGTCAGATAGTTATAGTTTAAATAGACAATAGAACGTTATACTGATGTCACCAAGATAGGAAACAGCTTTGGCGAAGGCGAGCGTTTTCCAGGCAACTGGGACAGAGAGAGTGTTGCTATCCGACATGCTATGCAGCAAACGGAAGCCAACTGAAATCATGCATTTATCACACGACGTCTGGCTGAATAGAAGGCACAATGGAAGGTCTTACAAGCAAAACTGCATGTACATAGCTTCTATAAATAAGTCAGACAGTCTTCAATTTCTTAAAAATATACCTATAAAATAATTGGCACTATGGCAACTAACAGAAATTACTACCAAGTAGGTAATTCAATAAATAGGCAAATATTGCTGGCAGCGTATGTTCGATACCTACCGGCTGCGCCATGTTATATATGTGAGAGTATAACTAATTTATTGATAATTCTGTCAATACAATGGCACCAATATTAATATATATTATGTATATATGGCATTACTTACGGTAATGCATATGTTACTAATACGGAAGATTAAAACAATACACCGCACATTACAATTCGTAGCATTTATTCAACCTTCCAGAGAGTATCCCCTGTTTAACTAAACACTTGGTAAACATCTTAGATTAAAAATAAGGATGAAATAAAATGAAATTTCATAAATGGCGTGTAATAATTTTTAGACGGTTAATATTGTAGTGAGAGGAGCTGAGGCGTATTCAAGCCTATTACATAACAGAACATATTAAGCAAGTTGCTCGCCTCTCAGACAATGAACAGTTTATCCAAAGTCGGTTTGAAAATCAATAAAAAAATACCGATAATATAAAAAATGAACCAAGAGCTTATAAGGGACTTGTAATGGTGAGCCATGTAAAGAATAGACTACTTTCGTTTGAGATAAGCGTATGCGCTAATAACATATGTAGTTAACTATATTCGTGTACGGATATCGTTTGTAATATTCAAGTACTCGGTCTCGGGTGGCATATTCGCAGCATGTGTGCAATAATGCGCGCTCGTTTTGAGGCTCCTTAGATCTATTTAAAATGGCACTTTAATTTAGTATTTTAACTTTCAGCATTGAGAAGGGCAAGAAGCATTTGCGTCGTTTTGGTAATTTATTTTCAATTGCAAAAATGACGCAAATATTCCTTGCCCTTCTCGGACATCACCTACTGACTTTCAACGGACGACTTTGACCTATCGTGCATTATCGGTTACTTCCATAGCATAAGCTCGATACGAATATGCTCTCGGGTATTATTCTACCACAAATAGGCTTTGTAATGACTTATCTTGGTAGCAATGCTTTAGACCGAATTTTTAAATTGACAATAGAAATACTATGCTAACAAGAAAATGGTAAGAGGGGGTCTCCATCTTATTGATATATTCTTTAAAACATTTGCCTGGTTGTGAACTACAAAAATATGTCTATCTGAAATCACTACATCATATTTTTTTATATCATTTGTTCTTAGTTCATCATTTTCCAGGTTTAGTTTTTCTTTACACGCTCTGACTTCAAATGCTTGAAGTCCAAAACTGTGAATAGGTACGTAATAGATTTGAATAATCTTTTACCCAATTGTTAAAGGTAAATCATCGCGTAAGATTAACCTTTTACTATCGCTGTGTTAGAGTTTTACTAATATTCTACGTGGATAGTATTTTATCGGAAATAACAATGCATAAGTGATGATTTACGTTTATTGAAAATGAAATAACACGATTATAATATACGATACAAATTTATTGAGCCCTCATTTGAACAGCGGATATCTCACCAATAACTTGAAATTTGATACACGAATGTACTGTAAAGACATCTGGAATTAGATTATATTTTGATCTGATTCCGTCGAAGGGTTGAGGAGTTCAATAGGGGTAAATATGGCAAAGTAAGTACAGTAAGCTAGTAAGAACCCGGAAACTTGGTATTTGGTGTATATACTAGAAGCCAAGAAGCCTCATAGCGACCACTTTTCTTCGACAGTTTTTGAAAAATTCATGTCGAAGAAAGTTGTCATATGGATTTCAGCTTGTAGGAAATTGATTGCTGAAAATTTTAAGTAAAAAATGCAGGGGTACAAAGTTGAACATAGTTCTACAGAGTGTTTTCTCCGATTATTCAACACATTATATTTTTCTCATAACTCAATTTTGTCAAATGGAACAACCCTGTGTGTTAGACTTAAGATGCTTCGGGAATCAATTACCTACACGCTGAAATCTATATGACAATTTTGCCTCGATATGAATGTCTCAAAAACCATCGAAAAGAATCGGTAAAGGTATTTATACAGAACTTACTTATACCGGGCTGTCACTTTAAGAAATTATTAATTACGAAACCACATAAGAATAATAATCGGAAGGTATTATTACAAAGAAAACCTGATAACTTTTGTTGAAAAGAATATACAGAGTGGTCATCCGATAGCAAAAATTCAATATTAAATAAAAGGTGCCAAATTTGGAAGGCTTGTGTAAATAGCTTTACAAATTTTCAACATAATTGAATTATTTTTTAGGATGACCACCCTGTATATTTTTCAATTAAACTATAATAGGTGTTTTCCTTGCCAAGTGCGTTAACTACATGTCAAATATTATTGCCATCTGTCATATTTTCAGTTCCATATCCACGTAGTGGAGTGACAGTTTAGTGGTGACTAAGAAATTTCAATTTTTCTTTTTTTTTTTTAAATAGGTTTAGAATGCCATAAAACGTGCAAATTTGAAATTTGGGCGAAACATTTGCTTTCCATCATCTATTCTATAGCAATGGTCAAACAATTTTAAAAATATTCAAAAGCATTTTTTTCTGAAATTGGTTTAGAATGTCATGAAACGTGGAAATTTTAAATTTGAGCAAAAAAAATATTTTTTTTCTGCCATCTTTCTAGGTATAGTAGTTGTAAAAACTTGTAAAAGTATTTTTAAAAACTTTTCGTTTTGTATTTTTTTTTTCTGAAATAGGTTTAGAATATCAGGAAACGTGGACATTTGAAATTTGAAGAAAAAAAATGTTTCCATCATATATTTTGTAGCAGAATAAAAAAAATTAAAAAAAAACATCACCAAGTAAATTTTCAATTTTTCTTTTTGAATTTTTTTTTTTTTATGAAAAAGATTTGGAATGTCTTGAAACGTGGAAATTTTAAATTTGAGCAAAAAAAAATACCATCTTTCTACTTGTAAAAAATAATTCAAAAAAGTTTTGAAATAGGTTTAGAATATTATGAAACGTGAAAATTTTAAATTTAGGCAAAAATATTTTTTTCGTCATATAGTAATAGTACAAACATTACAAAACAAATTTCATTGCCAACAATTTCAAATTTTTCCTTTTGAAAAAATTTTTTTGTAAAATAAATTTAGAATGCCATGAAACGTGGAAGTTTCAAATTTGAGCAAAAATAATTTCCCATCTTTCCACTGGTAAAAAAATTTTCAAAAAGTTTTTTTTCTGAAATAGGTTAGAATGACATGGAACGTATATTTTCCAGTGAAAGTCTAACCATTTCTTCGCTGGTAGTAGTATCAGCTACCTACCAAATTTGATTATTTTCCGTCAAGTAGTTTTTTAGATAATGCACCAACAGACAGACAGACAGACTGACGGAATTGAAATACCCATATTTTCGTAATCCGAAAAAATCTCGGAGGGTGATTTTTTCTCGAATGCAATGCGAGGAGTGTAAAAAGTGGTCACTATGAGGTATAAAATAAAAAATCGTCGAATCCATTCTTTGAAAGTTCATATGAAAGGTCCAAAGATATTATAAAAAATTATTTATTAAATAAAAACAATTTTTTTAATTATGTTTTTAGGGAGTCAAATAACAAGATATTGACGATTTTTCAATAAAAAAAAATTAATAACATTGAAAATATCAAGTTTGAAAAAGTTATCGAACATGGCGATCCCCAGAATCTGACGATTTACAAACCAATCTCGGTAATAAACAATTTTGCAAACATTTTTGAAAAATGTTTGAAAAAAAAAGGATTGCTAATTTTCTTGAAACAAAAAATATATTTTATGAAATGCAGTATGGTTTTAGAACCAACAAAAGTACTGAGAATGCTGCCTACGGCTTAACAAGTGAAGTTATAAATCATTTGAATACTAACAAGAAAGCCTTGTAGTCTATATAGACTTCACTAAGGCGTTTGACACTGTATTCCATAAAACATTATTTGCAAGACTGGATGTGGATATTAGGGGAAACATATTGAGACTCTTTGAGAACTATTTATTTGATAGAAAACAAAGGGTAAAAATAGATGAAACTTTAAATAGCTCTCTGGTTATTTCTATGGGTGTTATATCAATGAAATTGGACACATTAAAAAATATAACTATAATTTCATATGCAGATGACACTTCATATTTTCAGGTATATTAGACACACAAATATAACGAATATCAGAAGTCTCTATGCGTACGGTTACTTACATTTCACGATGAAAAATCAACATCTATACCAATCTGTCATCCATAATTATCAAACTACAACAATAACAAATAAACCAATGAAAGTTCCGTTTCAAACTAAATCGTATACTCAGAGACATATCACATATTTTGTTCCCCAATTTTACAATATCCTGCCCCTCAAAATTAAACTCTTCACAAATAAAGTAAAAAAGTTTAATATAGAATGTAAAAACTTTATAAGAAATAATTAGAAACGCTTCATCAAAATCTATTTATAGACATGTTTGCTGCCGCCTTATGATACTACTCTAACAAATTTATTTTCAATTAAAATAGGTATAAATGTGAATGATTATTGATTAATAATAAGTTGTACAATTAAATTTTACACCTATTGTTGAAGGGCCATGCACAACACAATGTGTTCTTTGATTCGCTTCAGGGACAATTTATAGTGCACGTTTCTTTATCAAATCATAATATGTACTTGATGTCTTATGTTATATGGTATATGTTCGAAATAAATTTGATTTGATTTGATTTCTTGTTGAAAGTCGGTCAAAAAATATTTTAAAACAATTGATTGAAAACATGTAATATTTCTATTTGTTATAAACAAAAGTGTTTTAAAGAATATAAGACCAGGATATCATTTGGTAATATGAATTTTTATATTACATAGTGTCTCTTGAAAGGATCTCAGCAAAATATACTGCATCAGAAACATATTCGAAACCCATGCGCCCATTCCACCTGCTCTATTAGGATATTGAATAGTGAATGATGCCTATTATTTTTTTCTTTTCAGGACGAATGTCGGTCCGACATCAACAGGTGGATAGGGGCTCCCCGGCCAGGAGTTCCCATGTTACCTATTGCCCCAGAGGTAAGATAAAGGACTACTAACACATTTTTCACTCCAAATTTTCTATATCCTGTACGTAAATAAGCCACTCGACGCACACACGGAAAAATCTTATATTTAGTTAGACAAAAATATTCAAGTTTCAATAACCATTACATTGCATGTTGTTTAATCTTGTGCACCATTTCTGTATATAACTAGTCAGAAATGTTGGATTTCTGAATAAGCAGAGGCTTTTAAAAGTATTTTTTTTAGGGCAGAAAACAATTTGTTTATTTTCCTTACATAATATATTTATCTCATATTTGGAAATCGTCCAAAAGGTAATTAAAGGGAAGAAGTAGATACATATTTACACTAATAAGGGCACTATCTTCTTCTGGGCTGTAAGTAGTGATTGTTGGGATTGATTCGTGTGTTGCTTTCATTTTCTTCAAACTCGATGGACTTAATTCTGATACAAGCTTGACTACATCAGCAGCTGATGATCCAGATACGAAGGAGCTTATGTCACGTCTTTTATTTCCTCACAACCTTCTGAAAATAGTTTATTCGGTCTGCCTCGTTTTTTTCTTGGCTCTCTTTGGGCTGAACCGTATAGTTCATTGGAGTAGTCGGCATCAGAGATGATAGATATAATGAAGAATCAAGCCACTTAAGAGTTCTTTTCACAAACTTTTTGTACAGGCTTTCTACTTCGAAGTCAATTTTGAGACAAAACATTTTAATATAACTTTTAAGCTCCTCCTAGAATATACAGCCAGATTTTGTACACTATATTTGTCTAGAAGGTACTCAAGAAGTCTTTCAGTACATTAAAATTGCTAAAATTACGTCTTTAATATTAAGAACAGTTCATTTTTAGAAGGCATTGTGACCTCTTCCGAATGGCTACCTGTAAACAACAGATTTTATTTCAGAAAGTGATTCATAGTGATAGCTAATTCTTTGCTAAAACATTACTGAGCAATAAGTCTTGTATATTAACCAAGAAAAAAAGCGGTACTTAATGGTACTTTTATTATATGATTCAATGTAATATTTTTTTGAAATTACAATCAAAATGTTGCATAATCGTTAATATATTTAATGAAATGTTTGTAACACGATATTCATATAAACGCCCTTATCTGTAGCTGTACAGTGAGTCCCACTTAAAACTCCCGGCGCCATTTTCTCGACGACTGAAAGAGATATTCGAATTCTGTAAAAGGAATTCACTAGAATGTGTAAATGACTTTAGACATATCATTGAGATATAGATGTTGTTGAGATGCAAAGAAATTAAGCGATCCCAGGAACTTTGAAAATAGGTGCATGTGAAAGGGCACTCAATTCTAAGAATTTTTTATAATATGAAAATGTTTTGAAAAGTCAATAGTCTTCGAGATATTTTAATTTCAATATAATTTTATTTTATGACAAATATTGTCACAACTTTTTTAAGTCAAATTTTAGACGATAGGTTCTTCTAGATATTTTTCATAGTAAAATAGTCTGATCTAGATAGTATGAAACAAATGCATTTAAACTACCGGTTTGACCGGAAATTACATTATTGTTTTATTTTCAATGGGATGCCCTGTACAATTGTACATGTTGATGAAAAATGAGAGAAAATAATATTTAGAGCATCTTTTCAAATGTAACCATACATCTACAATTAATAATATTAATGTTAATAAAACAATTAGGTAGATAATTAATTATTATTTCACATAACCCAAACAAGTGAACAATTATTTAAAAAGGCAAACAGAAATTTCATCTGTTTCCATTGTTCTGAACACACATATTATATCTCTTTAAGAGTTAAGTTCTACAAACTTTTAATAACGTTTCTATGTTAATCTCTGTCACGGAACCATACATTTTGTTATAAAGATCAGCCATATCTTCAATGGGTTCTTCGTAAACAGTACTTCTCAAATAACTCCACAATAAAAGTCTAATAGAGTTAGATCAGGTGACCGAGCTGGCCACCTGACAACGCCACCAGTACCAATCTATCTTTCTCGAAATGTACGATATAAATAATTTGTAATTATAAATAATTGTAAATATTAGCTAAATCAATTGGAACATTATTTAATAAATGAGGCAAATCATTTTCTAAAAAATCTAAATATCGCTGTCCGTTTAACGTGCCATGAAAAAGATGTGGTGCTATTATGTACCCATTGACGATTCCACACTAAATATTTACTCCAAAGATGGTTTGGTTTCGTGTTTGTCTCAACCATCGAGGATTTTCCTCTGGCCAGTATCTACAGTTATGTTTTGATACTAAACCGTTATTGTGAAACCTGCTCTCGTCGCTCCACATAATTCTATTTAACAGATTGTCTTGCTCCTCTAACATAACAGTAAATTGCAATAAAAAATCCATTTTCCGTTGTTGATTACCTGGTCTTAAGTGATGAACTAGAAGTACTTTGTAAGGGAAATATTTATTTTGTTTCAACATGCTCTGGCAAGAAGTTTTAGAAATATTACATAGTCTCTAACTGCAGTACGGGGATTATTATTGACCGTTTGTAGTATCAAAGCTGTGTTTCCATCAGTTCTTACATTTTTCCTTCGGGTACGTTTTGGCTTTTTGAAACTACCGTAGTTTTTCAAGTTTTTACTTAAACTTACAAAGGCTTTGGGGGTTGGTGTGGGTGTGGGTCTGAAAAACGTGTTCCGTAAGTATGTGTGACATCTGCTGCATTTTTATGACATTCGGCGTATATTATTATCATATTGTCCTTTATCTTCATTAGTGTGTATGACCATTTTGATGGATTAAAATAATAAACGAATTTAAAATATCAGATTTAGTTGAGTATAAGACATAAACTCACCACATACATTTTTACAATAAATAATAAACATAAATGTCAAAATCTTTCATTTGGAAACAACAGTTCCAGCCACCTTTGTTTTAGTTGAAAGAAATTAGTCAAAAATTAAAAATTATTAGAAAAAACTTTATTATTATTAATCGCAGATGTATGGTTACATTTGAAAAGATGCTCAAAATAATATTTTCTTTAATTTTTCATCAAAATGTACAGGGCATCCCATTGAAAATGAAACAATAATGTAATTTCCTGTCAAACCGGGAGTTTAAATAAATTTGTTTCATTACTGTCTAAATCAGACTATTTTACTATGAAAAATGTCTAGAAGGACCTATCGTCTATATAATTTAAAAAAGTTGTGACAATATTTGTCATTAAAAAAAAAACTGTATTGAAATTAAAATATCCCGAAAACTATTGACTTTTCAAAAATGTTCATATTGTAAAAAATTCTCAGAATTGAGTGCCCTTTCACATGCACCTATTTTCAAGGTTTCTGGGATCCATTAATTTCTTTGCATCTCAACGCCATCTATATTTCAATGAGCAGAAAGGCTGTTTTCACTCAAAACTAAAGTCACTTATACATTCTAGTAAATTTCCTTTTACAGAATTCCAATTTCTCTTTCAGTTGTCGAGAAAATAGCGCCGGGAGTTTGAAGTGGGACACCCTGTATACTCTATCTGTTAACGACTCCGCAAATCAGTTTGTAAACACAAAAAATTATATTCTTATTCAATACACAATTTCGCACGACTGATTGTACGCGGTTTGAGACGAGTAATAGGCTAACTTCGGCAGCGCTCGAGTTCATTTTATTTATACGTAAATAATACTTACCTATCTATGAACGTTTATGAATGCATCTTCCGTCAATTGGTAACAATTTGAAATTTTATTTTTGTCCAGCTAAATGTGAGATATTTCCGTGTGTGGCGACGATTAAGAGCGGTTCGGCCTAGGTACAATGCTTTGTTTTTTATTTTCAATCGACTAAGTAGGTACTAAGAATAATCTGAAAAAAGTCAAACGGATGCTGCTACCTAATGCGTTTTTAAATATCCCAAAAAACCTTAATGACTACATAATTTAGGTACCATTATGAAAAAGGAACTTCTAAAAGTAACTACTAGCGGCTATGAAACTACATCACATCTATAGCTAACATATTCATAAAGCTTTTAGACAGGTAAAATGCTCAGAGTTGGAAACAATGTTCGTAATTATGTTACAAACCCATAATTTATATAAAGTTTTGTAAACTGTGTTTTGGAGTCACTCTGAAGCATAAATATTCGTGCCAAAACCGTTTGTAACATTTTGAACCTAATACAAGATATGGCAACAATAATTGTTATTTAATATTTTAAGCATTTTTTATAAAATCTCTTTATATGTACAGGGTGTTTCAATAACATAAGATGAGCTCATTTATTTTTGTTCTGTTTGTGTTCATCTACTATTACTTTAACGTAGGATATTGATTCCTATATTATGAATATTTTATAACTTCTCAGTATAATATTATACAAACCTTGATACATACAGTGCTTTCATGTCAAAACTTGACACCCAGAATATCTCGTCATCTGATTTTCGTTTTATAAATAAATAAGTGTCAAATTCAAGAATAAACTTAAAAAAAGAGGTTCCCTCAAATAATTCATTAGAAAAATTTATAATAGGTGTTCGACGTGTTGCCAATTTTGATTGACACACGTCTTTACGCAATTTTGAAATAAGGAGATTTAGTGGGACCATTTCTTCCAATCCATTGAAATGCGTAAATAGTATTTAACAGGTCCTTTACTGTAATGTTTTCTTGTACATTTTTTTGCCGTTTTCGTTATTCGACAAGCAATAAAACCTCAGTTTGGTATAAATTGTGTACAACGGAGCATTTATCACGCTTATCCGTCGTTAGTTACAATTTGTATTGAATTTAAAATATTTGGAATTTTACAATATGAATTTTAATAAAGCGGAACTTGTAGACATGACCTTTGTTTTGGGCGAGTCAGATAGAAATTGTTTACTTGCCAATAGAACTTATCACCAACGTTATCCTGAAAGAAGGATTCCTGATGTTAGCAGCTTCCAGCACCTCCTCGATAGATGTCTGTAAACTGGAAACGTCGAATATAATAAAAGTGAAAGAATAAAACGTGTTGAGAACGAAGTAAATGAGTTTTCTGTGGTGCGGTTGAGAATCCCCATGTTAGTCAAAGAGAAGTGAGCTCATTAGTGAATAATATAATAAGTCATGAATAAGTAGACGGTCTGTCGGTCGAATCTTAAAAAGAAAAATTCACAGATCTTGCATATTTCGCAAGTATCTTAAGCGTATTGAAAATACCAGATGCAACTATACTGCTCTAGGTCGAAGTCCTATAGGATCATCCTTTTGATATGCCTGCTAAATTACACCAAATTATTTTCTGTATTTCATTTTATATAAATGTTATTTTTATTAATCATACTACGAAAAATTGAATAACTATATATTAAATACCTTCGATAATGTATCTCTATAATACATGTACAACCGTTGAGAGAAAGAATTAGAAAGAAAACGATCTTAGAAGGCAACGATTAAACAGTTATCGGACGAAGATCGACTGTATGCGTGCGCAATAGCATAAGGAAGAGTAGGTATAGCAGGAGCGTTCGGTAATTATGAACCTCCTCGCATGTCCGTGATCGGGTCGGCGAGATTCGACAACGGTCCTCAAAAAAATTCCCACAAATCAAACGGTAAATCCAGTTATAAATTGGAAAAAACCAACTAAATCCTCGATAACAAGCGTACAACGTTTACTTCAGGAGTATTTTTCGAAAAATGAACACGCTTCAAGTTATGATGAGTTAAAGGATTTGTGAATTGATACGTTTCAGGGCAAGTGTTAATTCATTAAGGCGCTCCATAAGAAAGCATAGAGCAGACAATATTGAATAATTAGAAAAAAGATTAAGTTTTAAGATATGTACGTAATATTACGTGAAAACAAAGCTGACGTGCTGTAAATTTCAAATATACAGCAAAATTTTTTTTGACTTTTTCGGAAAATCGCCCTCTGCAACCCCTTGTACAGGGCAATATTTCACGACCAAGTCAAATCTTCTTCTCTTTTGATGGGGCATCGTTTAAAATAGGTCGTAGCTTTTAGCAACACATTGCAAACGGAATGACACAATAGAGGCAGCTTGTTACTCTACTACAAGGCCGGCGCAGCGGCCTAGACAAATCTGTCGCTCTCAATACGTTTTTCGTAAGGTCCATCTTATATCCTATATCACGCGCCCAGTAATATTTTCAATACTAATAAGTTGCATGCATATCATATTCAAATGCACCAGCAATTACATGCTGACGATGTTCAAAGGCACCTACAATTTTGTAATTGGGCCAGAGGTAAAATGCAAAATGATGTCAACTTCTTCAATAATGTTTTATTCACTGATGAGGCAACTTTTCATAAAAATGGATTTGTTAATAGGCACAATTTCCATTATTATGCTTCGGAAAATCCTCACTTTTTATGCAAGTTGATAACCAACACAGATGGTCTATAAACGTTTGGGGAGGAATTATTAGAGAACATCTAATAGGGCCATATTTCTTTGATGGTACATTGCCTGGAGCTATTTATCTTAATTTTTTGGGAAACTATCTGCCACAATTATTGGTAAATCTCCCTGAAAAAAATCGAAATAGGATGTGGTTTCAGCAAGATGATGCTCCACCACATTATTTAAATGTAGTTGGAGAGCACTTAAATAATACCTTCCCTCGTCAATGGATTGGAAGAAATGGACCCACTAAATAGCCTGTTAGATTCCCAGATCTTACAAAAATGGATTTCTTTTTATGGGGATAGGTGAAGGAAATTGTTTATAGAGGACACACCAACAACAGTACAAAATATGAAAGAGAGAATAATAACTGCCTTTAGATCTATCACACAGTTTTAGGAACAATGGGAACCTCATTTCAAAAGCGCATAGAGATGTGTGTCAATCAAAATGGGCAACATGTGGAAGATTTATTATAATTTTCTCTACTGAATTATTTGAACTTCTTTTTTTAAGTTTATTTTTGAAACTTGTAATTACTGCTTAACAAAACAAAATTGGTTGCAATTAACCATAGGGTAGTGCTTACAAAAAATGTTCGTTTTTCATTTCTACATCACATCGTCGAAAAATGTACAGGGTATTCCATTTGAGAAAATTCAATTTAAAATGTTCTTAATTGAAAAATAATTCTTGGCCACCCTGTACAGTTTTAGGAAATGAAAATGATTCAAAAACATTAATTATATGTCTCGCAACTGGTATTCACATAAGTTTGTTTTAAAACTCAGAATTGTGACTGTGATTTTTTTAATATCCATCTGCAGATTGCATTATTTTAACAAAAAAATTCATTACATCCAAGTGGTTGGTAGACATTTAATGCTAATATAGGAATGAATAGAGCCTAGAAAGAGGCTTCAAAAAATGTATTAATATACATAGCATTCCATTTTTAAAAAAGGCACTTGGTCCTGTAATTTCATCTTGGCTCGCCCTGTGTGTTTGAAAATAATTTCCAGTTACAGACTTTTTTATCTAGTTTATTTGCAATTTTTTAAAAAACTTCTAGCTATCGTAGCACTCGAGATATCGAGGCCCGACGAACTATCGCCCCACCCTGTATATGCCAAAGCAGTCCATCATTTCTGTGATGGTTAACCACCTCTGGCTAATATTACTAGTCGATTTTACTAATCGATAATTGATAAATTCGGCCTTCTTACATTTCACAATATATATACTCAAAACAATTATCTTTGCTTTGCATACGATTTAGAAGCATATACACGAATTTACATTGCCTACAGTGATTCCGTTAGAAACTATTCTTAATGACAAATTAACCTGAGAGCTATTTTTACACAATAAATTGGATTTTTTTAATGGAATCGTGTTGTTAGGCACATAAAAACAATACATCTATGTCATATATAGTTATATGTGGGTGCCCAGCGGCCAAGACGCCTACTGTACTTCGGACTATTACAATTTCAGCAGGGCAGGGCAAAATTGTTTTTTGTTGAACATTCTTTTTATATACGATTCTGTAATGTGATATATTTAAAAGTGTAACAGAAAATTAATCACCTAGCAAACGAATTAATAACATTTGTGTCTAATGATTTCGCTTTTCGAGGATTATGGTTGTTGGGAACTTTTGAGACTTAATAGAATTATATAATAGGCTAGATGGCAGGGAGGTAAAAGTGCTAAAAAATAAATTTTTGGCCCATAGGCGAGATTGTTGTTGGAGTCGCTTCATTTTATGGTGTAGTTGAACACCCGATGGAGGTCGCTAGGTGCAATTTTTAACTTGCAAATGGCTTCAAAAACTTTCCAAACACCCTATTTTCACTATTTCTTTACTCGAAAACAACTGCAACTGGAGGGCTATGATGGTGTCTCAGGGTGCCCCAAATTGCTTGATTTTGGCTGGTTTTCCTATTTTCAGACCAGGTAGAGAAAACTGACGTATGAGTCTAGAGCTCGATTTTTGTGAAACGCCGATTGGTGAAAATCGCATTTCGATATCTCTAACCGTTTCCGAGATATCGGCAAAAATTGACACTTGGCAGATTCCGAAAAATCATAACTTTTTTATTTGTGAATATTTTTTCAAACGGTAAAAACTTTCTACAGGCACTTTTTGACGTAGAATAAGATGCATTTGTCAAAAAAAATATATCGCTTTTCAATTGTTCGATATCAAAGCTAACTTTGTTATTTCAAATAGAAACCATAGTTGGCTTTGACTTTAGAAAATAGGAAAAAAAATAATCTTTCCAAAAATATATATGTCAAGATATGTCTAGTCATCATTGCTGCCAATATAACACATTTCTCTTTAAAAATGACATTTTAGCAGAGTTGTCCATGGAAAACAAGAGTTTCATCAAATGAAAACAATAGTTTTTCTGTTAAATTAATCTTATTTATTAAACATATTTCATTAAGTAGGTAACAAATCTTTAATGATTGAAGTATCACAAATAGTGTTCAAATTGTCTACCGTTTTGGTTGATGCACAATTGACATCTCTTCTTTACTGATTTCTCGGCATTTAAGAGTTGTAAAGGTGTTATCCCAGCGATTGTATTTCTCACTCGTTGCTCTAAATCTTGACGCGTTTCTGGTATGGTTTTAAATATCTGGTCTTTGACGAAACCCCAAATAAAAAAGTCCAAAGGACTTAGGTCCGGAGATCTTGCAGGCCATGGTATGGGCCCCCTTGTTCCAATCCACCGATCCTCGAATATTTGATTTAGTTTGTAACTGCCGCGTTATGGGCTGGTGCGCCATCGATAAAACTTTCGTACCAAATCGGCAAGGGGCAAGTCTTCTAAATATGGTTCAACAATGTTTTCCAAAATATTAACATACCGTTGGGCGTTAAGGTTTTCGTCATAAATAAAAGGTCCAATCATTCGTTGCCCCACTATTCCAATCCAAATATTGAAACCAAATCGTCCTTGCATATTTCTAGGTTGGAAAACATGCTCATTATGGTCCGACCAACGATGCCGATTATGTCGATTAAATATTCCGTTGCTGGTTACTCTTGCTTCGTCGGTCCAAATGATATTTCGGTGAAAATTTTCATTTTTATTGCATTTTCTGATGAACCAGTTGCAGAAATTAATCCTGCGTTCTTGATCACCAGGAAATATTTGAAGAGTGAGCCTGATTTTATAAAGTTTATATTTATATTTCTTGAGAATTCTTTGGCTACGGCTTTTGCTCACACCCTTAGTTACAGTTATTTCTCTGGTAGAAATTTCAGGATTTTCTAAAACCGCTCCAATTACTTCTGCCTCCACCTCGTCTCTACCTTCAGTAGCATACTGTTTAGGTCTGGGCTTGACAAATGATCCATAACTCATCAAAGCATTTTCCAATCTAGGAAATATTTGTTCGCTTGGCTGCTGGCGTTCAGGGTAACGTTCGAAATATAGATTTAATGCATCTTCAGAATTTCGGCCTGATTCAATATAGCATATAAACATCTGGCATTTTTCAAAGTTTTCATACATTTTGGAATAATGCAGAGAGATTATAACAGATGTCAACTTTAATACTTATTTTATTTACTGTCAAACTAACTTTTAGATATACAAAGCAACTGTTTTTGTGTGGCCAACTGGGTTAAAATGTTAAAAAAATGTCATTTTTAAAGAGAAATGTGTTATATTGGCAGCAAGGATGACTAGACATATCTTGACATATATATTTTTGGAAAGCTTTTTTTTTCCTATTTTCTAAAGTCAAAGCCAACTGTGGTTTCCATTTGAAATAACAAAGTTATCTTTGATATCGAACAATTGAAAAGCGATATATTTTTTGACAAATACGTCTTATTCTACGTCAAAAAGTGCATGTAGAAAGTTTTTACCGTTTGAAAAAATATTCACAAATAAAAAAGTTATGATCGTTTTTCGGAATCTGCCAAATGTCAATTTTTGCCGATAACTATCTCGGAAACGGTTAGAGATATCGAAATGCGGTTTTCACCAATCGGCGTTTCACAAAAATCGAGCTCTAGACTCATACGTTAGTTTTTCTCTACCTGGTCTGAAAATAGGAAAACCAGCCAAAATCAAGCAATTTGGGGCACCCTGTACAAGGAATTTCAGCAAGATCGGTTTTTTACTTTTGAGTAATTAACGTTTCCGCAGATGCTGCACATGTTGGTAATCGGAACCATACATAATACTGCAGTCAGAGGTTGACGGGAAAATTTGTATAAGATTAACTGAGTGGCACTAGTGAATCCAAACAGCCTTTTGCCTCTAAGTGAAACGCGACAAGTTCTTTTTGTATTTGAAAATTTTTTTTTTCCATAAATTTTCTTTTTATAAATAGATACCGGACTTGGCGATTTTAATTGATTTCAAATATTTTTGGAGACATCACATTTACTCATTTTATGTTTTTGTAGAGACGAAAGATATTCTTTTGCACAGAGTGTAGTAATTGGTGCTATTTTTTTTACAGAGAATCTCTTTTTGTGGGCATTTCACTACTATTTGTAGATATTATTTCTGTAACGATGCACGCGTGCTTGCTTAGTATTTCTGTGAGTGTTGAGGACGTGAACTTGGTGCGTGACACTACCGTGTACCAGAGCACGCTTTTGTTACACGTTTAGAATAACTCAGGATATTAGCCACTTTTCAAGTGACGCGCTGTTGTAAGCATCAGCCTACGAATCATGAGGTCCGTGGTTCGATCTCTGAGCGTTCTCAGCTTATTTTCGACAAATATAAACTTAACATCTGTAAAAAAATTTCTTTGGAACTACAATATGATGTTGAAGTCTAGATTAATGGCACTAGATGGCTAAGGGTACTTAACCCTTAACTGGTATGGTAAAAAATATATACATTTAAGGTATGACGGGGTCAAACTTGACCCTTGCATTTTTTTATCGCAAAGAATAAAAAAATAAATGCACAAATTAGAGAAAAATAATATATTTATGACTCTCTTACCACTAAAGCCAAGAAAATTATTATAAAAAGATTTAAATAAAAAATATATAGGGGTGGTTTGAAAAGTACATGGACTCCAATAATAATAATAATAAAATAAAATTATTGAAAAAATCACAAAATAAAATAGTGTTTCTTGTTCAAAACAATCTAAATGATAAGAAAAAACAGAAAACAAAAAAATTTGAGCTTTGAAAAAAATCCAACAAACATGTTGAAACAGGGTTATAATCTAATCCATCGAAATGTTGCAATGTAGTGGTTCTTACAAATATGTTTATTGCATGTTATACATACAAGAGAATGTTTGTTATCAGTACGCGGAGAAATACAGCATCTTGCACGCTTGGGAGCTCTTTGACGGAGCCTCTCATGAACCTCCTCTGGGATATTGCCCACTCGTCGAATAAGCTCTTTTAATTCCCTGGGGATATTCACCATTTGGGCACGTCTGACTACTAAGTGATCTCTTATTAGTTCTGGTCTCAAATTGATGAGAAATTTCTGATGTGTCATGTCAGATCCTGGATTGGCACTGTTATACAGAATATTTGCATTAACCCCAGCAATATCTGCTCAAGGTATGGTGGGGTCAAATTTGACCAACATTCTCACACTAACGTCAATATTGACTCAATGGCGACAACCACACTAAAATGTGCTATTTGCCGATAAGAGAGAATAGCTAAAGCCCGGTGTTGCCAAGTGTTCAGTGTTCAGTTTTTCGGAAATTTAGGATATAATTTCATTCGGGTCAAAATTGACCCCGCCATACCGGTTAAGGGTTAAAAATTAAAAATTCCCGGGCTGGATACACGGATGGAAGCCCTGACGAGAGTGCGATAGTCTAGAGAACACTGGCGGTGATCATTTGATTATTTTTGATTGAGGCTACGCTACGCCCACGCGAACCCTTTCAGTCATCGTCGGTTCATCTGTATACCAGATGAGTGACACTTTCTCCAACAGCAGGGCTTCGACTTTACTCGATTTTTTAGCCAGCGCAACTCAATATATTTGTTTGAAACATGGTAATTTTGTTAAATAAACTGTCAAGTTGATATGATTCCGCTTTTAACATATAATGCAGACTTGAATTTGAAACAGTTTGTATATTACTTTTTTTTTTTTTTAATAGGTTTAGAATGTCATGAAACGTCGAGATTTTAAATTTGAGCGAATAAAATTTTCTGTCTCTCAGTCTGTCGGTCTGTCTGCCGGTCTGTCTGTCTGTCTCTCTGTCTGTAACTTTTTTTTTTTCGCACGTTTTCTCCGGAACGGTTTAAGATATTGATTTAAAATTTTGTACATGTATATATTATAACGAGATCTGGAACTGGATTGTTTTTTGAACATATCCGGTGAAAGGTTGCGAGGGTGAATAGTTGTAAATAAGTGGAAATAAGTAAAGCAAGCTGAAATTTGGTGTATGTACTAGAAGCCAGGGCCTCGACATTTTTTATATTTATTAATATTCTCCATCCCCCCGCCACCCCACTCATTAATACAATTGATAAAATTAAATTGAGATATTCACTTGAAATTTGGTACACGTATGTATTATAATGACATGTGAAACTAGATTATATTTTGACATGATTCCGTTGAGGGAGTGCGGGGGTAAGTGTAGGTAAATAGGGAAAAATAAGTAAGACAAGCTGTAAGAGTACAGAAACTTGGCATTTGGTGTATACATATACTAGAAACCAATATAATATTTTTCATAACTACCAGACGTAACTTTCCAGGGAAATACCAATACATATCCCCGAAAAGTTATGTTTTGTACGAAAATTTAATTCAAATCGCTAACCGCTCCTTGGGTGTCCTTTTCGCAACGCAGTACCTATTTAAATACAAGTATAGTGGCCATGACCATAAATTTGCATGCAAATAATTCTTTCGTCTATTAATAATTAATAGATTATAAATTAAACAAACCTTCTGTTTAAATATCAAAGAGACAGACTAATTATGGGTCTGGCGTAAACCAGAATTAAATCTGATTTGAAATTCTGTAATAAACGTCTATCTCCAACTATTACTTATTAAAAATCTTAATAGGCAGCATTAAATACTCACAATTAGAGGTTTTGTTCGTAAAGATAGTAATTATTATAATTTGATTTGTTTTCAGCAATCTACTTTAAGACTGTTAAATCATTTGGTCGGTATTTTCGATTTAGACAGTAATCTACGTCTTTTAAAATGTTACTGAAAATCCTTTTTAATAGATTTCAAAAGTTTTAAAAGGCAGGAGGTTCTCAATTCATACGTTTTTTAAATGTTGTTTTTAATCTACACAGTGGTTCCGATATTAGCATGATTTTTATTTATTTAATTATTTATTTATTATTATTAGCTTGACCAATAACTCTGCAACTTTGAGTGTAAAGAACTCTTGAATTTCATTTTTACGTTCTTTACACACAAATCGAAAATTGCGTTTCCAAGATGGCGGACAGTTCATTGTCATTTAATGTTGGATTCGACTAAAAATTAGTATCTGGGAATTATTAAGGTCGTATATTATAAAGGGTGTGATTTTATCGGTCACTAATTTATTCCGTTTTTAGTTACAAAATAATTAAATTTGTTGTCAGAATGATAGATCTGTCACCAACCAGTAGATGAGCCATGGGGATTCTGCGCCAAAATCCCATGTTATTTCTTATGGAGGTTCATTCTGGTCATTTTTGACCAATTTTCTCCCCACCACTTTTTAGGCTCCGCCTTCGGGGAAGGTCCTACTGATCGAGGTGATATATATGTACAGGTCTAAACAGTTTTTAAAAGAGGTCTGTATACAGGTCTGTACGATTTTAAACAGTATCTGTATGCTTTAAATCAGAGTTTGTACAGCTTTTAAAACAGGGTCTGTATACAGACCTGTTTTAAAAGCTGTTTAGACCTGTACATATATATCTCCTCGATCAGTAGGACCTTCCCCGAAGGCGGAGCCTAAAAAGTGGTGGGGAGAAAATTGGTCAAAAATGACGAGAATGAACCTCCATAAGAAATAACATGGGATTTTGGCGCAGAATCCCCATAGCTTATCTACTCCAACCTGTTAACACCAAACTATTTTAAAGCGATTATCTGTAAATTTATGCATAATCACCGGAAAACTTAATTAGTCATCACATAATGAAAAAAGCGCTGCCTAAGGAATCAGTACTTCCACATTCAGAACTCCCATCCAAGTTTCTTTAAAAGAAAACAACTTGACTATATTTGCACTTTAGTTTGTGGAAATAATTAGTAATAAAATTTTAATAATATATTTGAAGCAGATGTCATAAAAAGAAATGTGAAGAATAATATACTCCAAAAATGGAGTTTCTGCAGTCTGATTAGCTTGCTTTACTTATTTCCCCTATTTATCCCCCACCTCGCACCACTTCAACCGAATCAACGCAATCAGATGTCATACGTGTACCAAATTTCAAGCGAATATCTCAGTTTTATTTTATCAGCCCCTTTATTGATGGAGTGGGGGTGGTGGAGGTATTGAGAAATATTACAAAAAAAATCTGAGGCTTGGCTGCTAGTATATGCACCATATTCCAAGTTTTTGTACTTTCATCAACTTCCTTTACTTATTTTCCCCTATTGTGACGAGCTTTCTCCCGGTTGCCTAGCGCTAGCCAAGCGGAAGCGTCACTTTAGCGCTGAGCTGTATTTCGGTTAAATTCGGTTATCTCGAGCGCCATCTTTGCAATTTTTACGTGGGGCAAAGGTCCCACATTAGCCTCCTAAACGCAGCCTGTTGCAGTAGGGCTGGGATAGCTACAGCGGAGACACGGTATGTCCAGGGGTCTGGACGGCAGATTAGATTTTCATTCACACAACAGTGAAACGCACATTTTAGAAAATAACAACATGTATTAAAATATATTAAGTATTCAACAACAAGCAATAATTATTAAAATAAATAAAACGGCCAGGTACCAAAATACTCTTATAGAGTTCAGATAAATAATATCAAAACTTAAGAAATGTCATATTATGAAAATTTACAAGCAAAACTTAAGATATATCATTTCGGTTTATTGACAAGTGAAACTAAGAAAAACAAGTGAAATTACGAAGACAAGGAACCAGGCGGTGAGAAGATATTAAACTACTGATTTTAATATTTCCTTATTAATTCGGAGTTCAACAAAGCCAAGCAAATAGTGTGCAAAGCGATAGTAGGCTTGGCGGCAAAGCGGTAAAACGGTAATAATCGGTACGGTCGGTTATAACAGCAAGCAAGCAAGCAGTGGATATTAAGACAAAGCAAATTAGTAGCAAAGCAGAAAGCAATTAAATTTTTAGTAAAAGTAAACAACTATTCTCGGACAGAATTTATCATATCTGTATACATGTCAGATAGGAATTGGCAGCATGTGGTGTAAAGAACTTGGTGAAATCGTGGAAAATTGATACCGAATAAAATGGCAATCGGATTCGGTATCAGCTCCCTAGGTAAAGATCATTCTACCTGGACGGACAGCCAGAATTAATCTCGACGATGTCGGTTCGGTTCAGAGAGATTCGCCAAGCGCCGCAAACCACATAGTTGAGTACCTCTAATTGCATTCGGTTCGGAAATAAGATTCGCCACGTGTTTCTTGCCAGATGTACAGTGAAAAGGTTTATGTATCAAAATATAAATATAATTTATTTATTCAGAGTATCTCCTAGATTTTCCCCTGAACTCTCGGACTATAACAAATTACTGAAAACCATTTAAAATTAACGGATTTTGTCCTAATTCGCTAATCTATGAAATAGTTTAAAACAAGATAAAATAACAAAATAGCCGGAAAACGGAGTTCTACCAATCCGACAACATGTCGGATATTATTTTAACCCAATAAATTATGAAACAACGGTTAAGTTAAAACAATAGGCTTTGGAACGGTTTTACACGGCAAAATTCGGTTTACTAAAAACAGAAATTTACGGACGACGGGTTTCTATCATTCCAACCAACTTGGCGGATATTATTTTGACTCCACAGTCTGAGACAAAATAATAATTCTCTCGAAATATCTTCTATGTCCATTTTCCCTTGGAAATTATTTGGGACATAGCTATCTGGATTAAATCTTGAGAATCTAACAGGGCTCCCGATTGGACAAACATTAACACGGAGAAATTTTGTTATGTCTATGATGGGCGTCAGTATTTCGGAAAAATATATTTACATTCTGATACATCAAATTTGAAAACGTTTTAAAGTGTTATTGCTAATCACGCGTTTCAATGTTTTATTTCTTATCTGGTAATAATGAACAAAAACGCCGGGCAAGAAACAGTTGCTTATCTCGGATCAAATAATTTTTATCGTACACTTCTCTAATATAGACAAATCGGACCATGAATATTTAACAGAGATTTGCTAGTTTATCATGAAAATACTATTTATGAAGTGTATCAAATAAAATAAATTGTGAATTTACACTGCTGGTATACGGGGCACAGTTAAGTAAACTCTCACGGGGTGCTCTCCAGGCGGGCGGTCGGTCGGTACGGTATTTTAGAACCCCCACGTGTTAATTCATTTAACTGTTAAGATGAAATTCAATTTTGAAATGTACGGAAATACCAAGAAATGTTTTAAAACTTACATTGCTATTATATTTTACGGCGATGGCAGAGACTATCGAATTACACACGTGGTGATCTCCAGGTGAGCGGTACGGTATATTAGATCCTCACGTGGTAATCCTTTAGGCTCGCAGAAATCAACTCTCGTTTCTCTGTCTGTTTGACTAGCTGGTTCCCCCCAGAAAGTAAAAATCCCCTCCAACTTGGTGTTGAATACCAAGTGGGGAATAATTTAACTGTGATTAACGCCATCCGGAATAATTTATCGGAATTAATTAAAATTTTATTTTAGAAAACTTCTCATCGCTGCGGAACCTTACATTATTTTCCTATAGAAATCTACATGTCGCGGGCTAAATAAGAATGAACAGAACAATTTCTAATCTTTCGGCCGTAAGATGGGAAAAGTGGCGAAGTTTATGATTAAATTAAATTGCATTTTTGTCTGCAAAAATTCACTTCGTCACACTATTTACCCATATTTAACCCCCAACCCTTCAACGAATCATCTCAAATATAATCTAATTCCAGATGTTGTTATAATACATGTGTGTAATAAATTTCAAGTGAATATCTCAATTTTATTTTGTCAACCCCTTGAATAATGGAGTGGCGGTGGTGGAGTGGGGGGTTGTAAAATATTATAAAAGAGTCTGAGGCCTTCGCTTCTAGTATATGCACCAAATCCCAAATTTTTGTACTCATATCAACTTGCTTTATTTATTTTCTCTATTTACCCCTATTTAACCCCCAACCCTTCACCGGAATTAGCGCAAAGTTTAATCCAGTTTCAGATCTCGTCATGATACATATGTGTATCAAATTTCAAGTCAATATCTTAAAACGAGACTGATTTTAGCAGTGAAACTAGCAGCGAAAAAAACATTTTTTGTTTGCGTTTTTGAATTCGTAGGTAATGATCATATCAACATTTTTACCTACAAATTATGATCCAAGAGCTAATAAGATAGCTATTAGCCTCAATAATTTTGACGACCAACGCGTATTTTTCAGGTAAAACAGCCCTGTGTATATCAATAGAGGAAAAAAATAGTGGAAAGCTCTAACACATGCATGAAAACCGCTGCCTAAGGAATCACTACTGCCACATCCAGATTCTTCATCCAAGTCACTTTAAAGGAAACATCTTGACTATATTTGCACTCTAGTATGTGGAAATTATTGGTCATAGAATTTTAATAATATTTGGAGCAGATGTCATAGAAAAGTTTGAGGAGTTGGTTTCTACCATATACGTTAAAAATGAAGTTTCTAGTTTACCCTACTTATTTTTCACTATTCACAACCTACCACCTCCCACCCCTTCAATGGAGTGATCTGAATCAGATGTCACTACAATACATACATGTACTAACTTTCAAGTGAATATCTCAATTTTATGTTAACAATTATGTTATCAATCCCATTAATAATGAAGCGAATGTGGTGAAGTTTGAAAAATATTAGAAAGAAATCTGAGGCCTTGATTTCTGGTATATACACCGAATCCCAAATTTCTGTACTCTTACCAGCTTGATTTACTTATTTCCCCCTAGTTACCCCTATTAACCCCAACCCTTCTACGGAATCATCCCAAAATATAATCTAGTTCCAGATGTCGTTATAATACATACGTCTACCAAATTACAAGTGAATATCTCAATTTTATTTTATCAACCCCTTTAATAAGGTAGTAAGGGTAGTGGAAGGATTTAAAAATATTATTAAAAAATCTCAGGCTTTGGCTTCTAGGACATACACCGAATTTCAAGTTGCAGTACTCTTACCAGCTTGCTTTACTTATTTTTCCCTATTTACCTCTACTTACCCCAACTCCTTCAACGCAATCATGTCAAAATATAATCTAGTTTCAGATATAGTTATAATACATAAATGTACCAAATTTCAAGTGAAAATTTAAATTTAATTTTATCAACTCTTAATAAGGGAGTGGGGGTGGGGGGATGGAAAATACTAATAAAAAAACCTGAGACCTTCGCTTCTAGTATATACACCAAATCCCAAATTTCTGTACTTTTACCAGCTTGCTTTACTTATTTTCCCTTATATACCCCTATTTGGACGGCATTAAACAGAAAGGAGCCATCCCACAAAATTCAAAAAATTTGTTTCTTAAATTATTTAAATGTAGAATATTGTAATGTGTGTTCAGCTGAAAAAATGCAACTCATTTTCCTTATAAATATTTAATGGTGTAGTTTCAATATTGTAATTAAGATTCAAAACCTTTCTTTGCAAGCTTATTTCTTGATTTTAGCGGAGAGTGTTGGTTCCTTTCTGTTTAATGCTGTCCTTTTAACCCCCAACCCCTCAACGGAATCATCTCAAAATATAATCTAGTTCCAGATGTCGTTATAATTCATACGTGTACCAAATTTCAAATGAATATCTCAATTTTATTTTATCAACCCTTTTAATAATGAAGTAGGGGTGGTGGGGGTTGAAAAATGTTATAAATAATCTGAGACTTTGGCTTCTAGTACATACACCGAATTTCAAGTTTCTGTAGTCTTACCAGCTTGCTTTACTTATTTTCCCCTATTTACC
Source organism: Stenurella melanura (assembly GCA_963583905.1). Classification (NCBI taxonomy): domain Eukaryota; kingdom Metazoa; phylum Arthropoda; class Insecta; order Coleoptera; family Cerambycidae; genus Stenurella; species Stenurella melanura. Next base: position 25,547,213 of record OY757315.1, read on the forward strand.
CCTATTTGACCCCCACTCCTTCAACGCAATCATGTCAAAATATAATCTAGTTTCAGATATAGGTTTAATACATAAATGTACCAAATTTCAAGTGAAAATTTGAATTTAATTTTATCAACTCTTTTAATAAGGGAGTGGGGGTGGTGGGGAGATGAAAAATACTAATAAAAAACCTGAGACCTTCGCTTCTAGTATATACACCAAATTCCAAATGTCTGTACTTTTACCAGCTTGCTTTACTTATTTTCCCCTATGTACCCCTATTTAAACCCCAACCCTTCAACGGAATCACCTCAAAATATAATCTAGTTCCAGATGTCGTTATAATACATATGCATACTAAATTTTATGTGAATATCTCAATTTTATTTTATCAACCCCTTGAATAATGGAGTAGGAGTGGTGGGGGTTGAAAAATATTACAAATAATCTGAGACCTTGGCTTCTAGTACATACACCGAATTTCAAGTTTCTGTAGTCTTACCAGCTTGCTTTACTTATTTTCCCCTATTTACCCCTATTTAACCCCCAACCCTTCAACGGAATCATCTCAAATTATAATCTAGTTCCATATGTCGTTACAATACATACGTGTATCAAATTTCAAATGAATATCTCAATTTTATTTTATCAACCCTTTTCATATTGGAGCAGGAGTGGTGGGGGTTGAAAAATATTATAAAAAATCTGACGCTTTGGCTTCTAGTACATACACTGAATTTCAAGTTTCTGTAGTCTTACCAGCTTGCTTTATTTATTTTCCACTATTTACCCCTATTTAACCCCCAACTATTCAACGGAATCATCTCAAATTATAATCTAGTTCCAGATGTCGTTATAATGCATACTTGTACCAAATTTCAAATGTATATCTCAATTTTATTTTATCAACCCTTTTCATGTTGGAGTAGGGATGGTGGGGGTTGAAAAATATTATAAAAAAATCTGACGCTTTGGCTTGTAGTACATACACCGAATGTATTTCAAGTTTCTGTACTCTTACCAACTTGTTTTACTTATATTCCCCTATTTACCCCAAATTAACCCCCAACCCTTCAACGGAATCATCTCAATATATAATCTAATTCCAGACGTCGTTATAATACATAAGTGTACGAAATTTCAAATGAATATCTCAACTTTATTTTATCAACCCCATTAATAATGGGGTAGGGGTGGTGGGGGGGGTTGAAAAATATTATAAAAAAATCTAAGGCCTTAACTTCTAGTACATACACCTAATTTCAAGTTTCTGTACTGTTACAAGCTTGCTTTACTTATTTACCCCTATTTAACCCCCAACCCTTCACCGGATATCCTCAAAAAACAATCCAGTTCCAGATCTCGTTATAATATATACGTGTACAAAATTTCAAGTTAATATCTTAAACCGTTCCGGAGAAAACGTGCGGACAAAAAAAAAGTTACAGACAGACAGACAGACCGACAGACAGAAAAAATTTTTTTCGCTCAAATTTAAAATCTCGACGTTTCATGACATTCTAAACCTATTTCACGAATCAACATTTTTGAAAATTTTTTTGCGATTACTATACTTCCAATCCACTACGTGGATGTGGAAGTAAAAAATATACTAATCCCAAATTAAAATAGTCATAACTTTTGCCAGCACCACAGAAAATGTCGTAAACCAAGATTCTATTTAACGTTCTTCAATAAGATGGCTATGTCTCATTTCTATCTACTTCAGAAATGTTTTCTTACACGTTGTAAGGTTCTGATCACTACACCATTAAATCCACGCTTAAAATCATTTCTTTAATGCATCCTGATACAGCAAGTTTCCGAATTAAAAAAATTCTTGTTTCGTTTCATTTAATGTGAGAATGATTTGCGCGTTAATTTTAAGCCTTGGTGGGTGAGAATAAGTAAACTCCATTACAGTATAATGATAGCAGAGAATGTAAGTGCGGGTACTGGCCATTTGCCAGCTGTTAGATGAGAGAATTATCTAACTGTAAATTCTTGAGGCACCTCTCCACCTGAATCATTAGGCGCATCAAGAGATTGCATAAAGAAGATTCCTCTAGTGTTTTGTACACAGCGCTTACCGAAAAAATTGTGCGTCATCATCATTATCGGATAAAATTAAAATATAACGCCACAACAGCTTTATAAAAAATAGTAGCGATTTACATCGGCGATAAGATACACTTTAACATCGCCTTAGGTCTCAAATCCGTCGCTGTCATGGCCAATATGCTCATTTTTTTATTAAAGGCTGGTAGTAATTTATTAACCATAATTAGTAATATCCGGATCACGATTAAAGCTATTAAAATATGTAATTCTGTAAAAGGCAGTAAAATAAATTTTCACACATCGAAAAGCGGGTTTCTAATTTGGCACTCAGCCTATGCTTACAAGGGTGGCCCACCCAAAAACGAAATCTCGAATTCTGTCTTTGCGCATATGACGATTAGTTTCAATTTTCGGTCCACATGAAGTCCTGAAAATTTCATAAAAAATATATTAAACTTTAAAGGTTGCTACTGTGAGTTTTAATTTTAATTCTCACGGTTTGAATTAATTCGGATATGTAGTAGTATTAGTCACAATGTGTTGGAAAATAGCCAGGGCCGTCAAGAGAAAATCGGGGCTCGGGGGGTGGCATTCATAATAATAAACTGTTTATACTTTATAAAAATTTCGAAAAGCAGGGGGGGAGTGTTCCTTAGGATTGAACATTTTCCTACATCGAAATTTTGAAGGGTGGGGGGGGGCGATATTCCGTAAAATTGAATATTTATCTTGGTCGACAACTTGAAAGCGGGAGCGATATTCCTCAAAACTAAATATTTGTATCTATAGAAATAAATGAAACTATTTATCTCGGTCAAAATTTTATTATAAATAAGTTCGAAACTCATTATTGGCATCATCGTTTTACCTAGTTCAAATACTAACCTCCATATCTCCAACTTCGGGCGAATACCGGGCCCACTCAAAATCGCCTGGCCCGGGGGGGAAACACCCCCGATCCCCCCTCTCGTCGGGCCTGAAAATAGCAGAAAACGGGTAATAGTTTAGGCTTAAGTGAGGTAAACTTTGAGAAACCGGTTTTTCCTCAAGCTTAATCTAAAGGACATGTAAATATCTAGACTTGAGCGAGTGGAAAGAACTTCGAGTATCATTTGTTTTTCTCAAACTCAAACTAGTCTATGGTCTAGTAGATACTTTTGGGGTATAATTTTCAGGATCATTTGTGATAAGATTATTTATTTGCCCGATTCCAAACACTACATGAATGAGATTAAATCATGAAAATTATACTCCAAAACTTGACTGTCAACTTGAACGTAGATTAGTTTAAGTTTCAGCAAAAAAATAGATGCTCGAGGTTCTACTCACTCAAGCCTACATATTTGTCCGTTTTCAGTTTCTCATTTTTCTCTCTTCTGAAAAAAACGAACCATCGTGCCTCTCCGGAATTTCTCGGTATGTCTGTCCACTACTATGTCGTTTAGTTTAAGCTTGAGAAAAAAAATGGTTTCTCAAAGTTTAACTCATTTGAACTTACTTGAGCCCGTTGTCTGCTATTTTTCAACACATTTTAGCTAATACGAGGAGATGCAGCATCTATGTAGAGAATGACCATCGTGTTCAGCGCTCCCAAGAGCATAATGGCTTATGTCTGGGGCGTGTACTTTATTTTAAAATTTTATATTCGATTGCATTCAATAGCCCAGTTGTCGGAGACAAAAATTGATAAAATCCCGTCACTAAATGTTACACGGCTGAATCTTTCAGAATAAGTATTTTTGTTGCTGCAGAGTACGATAAAAAAAAGTTTACAGCTGTAAGGTGCCGGCGACCCCTAAAAAAATCGAAAATATTGGACGATATTAGGTGTTTGGCCAATAATGCGGAAAATAAAAAATATATATCAAAAAACTGCTAGCACCAGGCGATAGAGGCGGTAATTTCACATCAAAAATGTATATTTTCTTGTTCGAACAAAAATGTAGGCTCCAGAATTTTTTGTCTAACACACGAGAATGGAACGTGGTGACACATAAGTACGGCTCGTAACGTCGGCGCGCCAATATTCTTGACCAAAAATGACGGTTGACGGATGATTAGGGGTCGAGCTTAAGCTTAAGCTCTTTGCCCCAATCATCGCTGTAGACCTGGATCGGCCTCGTAAGGGGTGGGCCTGCTTATTCGCCTATCCCCCGCAAAACGGACGGTGTAGGCGATATTAGCAGACCTCCCCTGGTGCTGGCTGTTGGAGCCTGCAAGCCGGGTCGTTTCTGCTGGCGCCCTTCTGTTTTGGACTTCGTTCTTCGCTGGCATGTCGGCTCCCGGGAGCGTATTTCGTCTGTAGTGAGAGGGAACGGCTGTTGCCGAGCCGTCTCGGAGTTTGGAGGGGTATGGGGGGTGTTGACTAGTCGGAAGCCCAGAGTGCCAATTGGCATCATGTGCTCCGATTTCGTCGGAAGGAAGTGTGAACTATGTAGCTCAAGGATTGTGTTCGGCCAAAGACGCTTATTTTAGCGTCAGAGGCCGACACGGGCTAGGGTAAGGGTACCGAGCTGGTTGTTTGCTTGGTACCACCGGGAACGGGTGATTTGGATGTTTTTGGTCATTGTCTCCTTGCGGTGTGGCTTGAAGGTCGGACTGAAACAGAAAAACGGTTAAGTTATATTTACCTACCAGGATCTGGAGCTTCCGTCTCTTGTGCCTTGAAGTGTCGTTGGGGTGGTAGCCAGTCGCCTGTCTGACCAGCGGATTCCCATGCTCTGCTGCACGGGCGTATAGATTATTCGCACTGTCCCGGATGACATCAATTACCGGGGTGTATTCCAGGTCTCTGAAGATGTCGGCAGTTCTAACAAATTTTGGTGCATGCGCGGTGCAACTAAGTGCCACGTTTTACACGGCTTGTTTCCTCTTCAGGTGGGTGCGCGCTCTCGGACGCGGTACACTAAATTTGTTATAACTTTTGAACTAATTAATAAAATTGAGCTTAAGAAAGCTTAAATGAAACGAGAAATATGTGGCTATTGGATTATAATATTTTCAAATATAAAATGATTGTATGTAGGAATAGTACATATTATATGAAGTCGGTACATAAAGAGATTTCCGATGAATTCGGTAGAAATTTGAAACTTTCACATATTGCTCTTGAAGTAATGTATAAAAAGATTCGATGGATAAGTACGCCCAATAATTTTTGTATTAAATGTTATTAACGTTGACTTTACCCCTAGTTTAGAATTTTGAAGCAAAATAAACTCATTTATTTTCGTAAAATAAAGAGGGTTAATTTAATTTTTAAGGTAAATCGCCTTGAAGCATCTTAAAGTACACACTTCAAGCTTTAAAAATCACACCTACAGAAGAATCTAATAATGCGATTTAAACCAGAGTAATATATGGGTAAAGTTAGTTATACATATCAAATATCACTTTCTGTGTATATCTTCAAAAATAAATTTTTGAGTATTTTCCATTTTTCCAATCGGATCTTTTCATACATTACTTCAAGAGTAATATTTGAAAGTTTCAGGTTTATATCTTAAAAATTGTAGAAATGGTGGAGCTTTTATCGATTTCATCGGAAATCTCTTTATGTTTCGACTTCATATATATGCTACTTCTACATACATTCATTTTTATATTTGAAAATGTGATAATCCAATAGTCACATGTTTCTTTTTTCATTCAAGCTTCATTGAGATCAATCCCATTAATAAGTTCAAAAGTTACAACAAGTGTAGCGCCTCCGAGACCGCGCACGCTTCGCGCGCAGTACTTGTTTTCTTGGCTCTCGTGCGTTGAACAAAAAAATCTGAAGTCTACATTTTTTATGGGAAATTTCCTCCTCTATCGCTTAGTGCTATTGAGTTTTTGATATATTCTATTTTATGCTTCGAGTTCTTGGCCAAAAACCGAATTTCGGTTAATATTTTGGATTTTTTAGGGGTCGCCGGCACCTTACAGCTGTAAACTTTACTTATCGTATTCTACACAAAAAAAAAAACTTATCCTGAAAATGTCAGCCATATAACATTTAGTGACGCGTTAAAACCTCTGACGACTGGGCTATAAACCGTGAGAATTAGAACGACTGGAAGTTTAAAAAAACTCACAATAGCGACCTCTAAATCTTAATATTTTCTTACGAAATTTTCAGGACTTCATGTGGACCCAAAAGAGAAACTAATCATCATATGCACAAGATAAAACTCGCGATTTCGTTTTTGGGTGGGTCATTCTAATGTTTGCACGTGATGCAAAAAGCCCAGTACATTCCATATGGAAAATGACTAGATAAAATTGGGAAAGTATTTAGTACGTTATAGACTACGACCCACTGGTTAAAAGTTCTTGGCCACAAGGTACGAAAATTGATAGTTTGAAGGGCTCGCAATTCGCTATTACACGATGCACCACACACGGAAAAAATCCCACATTTAGATGGACAAAAATACTCAAGTTTCAATAATCATTACATTGCATGGTGTTTGATCTTGTGCACCATTTCTGTATATAATTAATAAGAAATGTTGGGACTTCTGAATAAGTAGAAGCTTTTTAAAGTTTTTCTTTACCAAAAAAAAAAAAATTGTTTCATCCAAATCATCCAAAACGTAATCAGTTGGAATAAGTAGGTACATATTTACAATAATAAGGACAACAGCTTTCTTCTGGGCTGTAAGGAGTGATTGTTGTGATTAATTTGCATGTTGGGTTCATTTTCTTCATTTTTTAATTGTGTCTTGACCACATCCGCAGCTGTCCATATATGGCTCTTGATTAGACTCTTCTGCATGGCAAAAGCTAGTTTTGCATGTTCCATTTTAAACACGAAGGAGCTGACGCCAGGTCTTTTACTTCTTCACAACCTTCTGAAAATAGTTTCTTCGGTTTGCCTCGTTTTTTTCTTGGCTCATTGGCTTTACTTAAAGGCCTTTAAACTGAACCGTAGTTGCACCAGAGATGACAGATATAATGAAGAATCAAGCCACTTAGAGTCCTTTTTCACAAAGTTTTCGTAAGGGTGTCTGCCTTCCACTTTGAAATCAATTTCGAGACATAAAATGTAACTTTTAAGCTCGTTCTAGAGTCTATAGCCAAATTCCGTACTCTGTATTTGTCTAGAAGGGACTTTCAGTACACTTACAATTGCTCAAACTAAAAAAAATGCATCTATTAAAATTAAGAAATTTCTGGAAGTGAATCACAGTAATAGCTAATTTTTGAGCTGAAACAATACCGAGTAATGAGGCTTATACATTAACAAAGAAAGAACGCGGTACTAAGTGGTACTTTTGTTATGGGACTCAATGTAAGATTTTTTTGAGGTTACAATCAAAATGTTGGTGGGTTAGTGAAAAGGATTCCCAGATCTAATATTCCGTGGAATAAACTGAACAATCCACTTTTCAGGAAATTTGTGCAAAATTGCGTATCTACGTGGGAAATATGAAAACATTGGCGTTCCTACATAATTGATGAGAAGGATAAACTATATATTACACGGATGTATGTAAAGATGTATTCGACATTTACAACAATTCTAACATATTAACTTTTATTGTTGTGTTACCGCAAATGAATATTTTTGGTATTCTAAGTATTGTGTATATTGTGTATATTCCACCAAGTCGTCACATTAACGAGATGTCTCATTCTTGCACATGAAATACGAATGAAATATAAATATTCTTGCAACCGCGTCTGAGTACGTCTCTCATAAATTGGGAAATGGCGCTCTAACATAAGGACCCTGGTTATAAAATGGTACCAACACTAATGTTTCATTATAATCACCAATTATTTAGTAGTAGATAGTTGAGGTCATTCGTGGCACACCTAATTTTTAGTACAACTTTATGAGTTCCTTAATTTTATACAATCGCCGCTCCAAGGGACGTGTACCTTCTTACATTCGCATTTGTGTCTCTCTCACGTTCCTGAAGACATGTAACGTATATATAATACGCTCTAATACCCCAATATGAAGGTCTTTAAATGAAGCACCCAGCTCATAAGTATGATTAATTATTTTTAAATTGTGTTCCACAATTTTTACTTAAAGACCTCGGTTAAACACCATCATGCAAAATAATAAATCACGGGTCCGGTGCTCTCGTGAGGCACTTAGCAGTTCTAATTATAAGGTAAACGTTGTGTAAATGTTTCAGATAGACAGGCGGTGCGTTGAGAAATAGTCGGGTACCTGCAATCATAACGTACAGTAAAATGCTGAAGATAAAATGTAGATTGCTTTTGACTTTTTATTATAAAACGTCGCTCCCTCAATTTTTTGATGCCACGTTATAAAAAATAAGGGGGGGGGGGGAATAACGGAAGCAGAATAATAGTGTGATCGAGAAAGAATGAAGGTGACGCCACACAGAAAAGTCACTAAAGTAATCAAAACTGATTTATATTCTACGTAAGTAATTAAAACTAATTTCCTATGTTACTAGACTTCGGAATACTAAAATACAAATGGCCGCCACAATATTACACACACATATTGTAATTACATGATTTTGAAAAGAAGTGCATAATTGAAAGAATAAGCCCAAGGTATTCAATAGTCTAAAATTGTGAATTTGGCGTGTTCTAACCTTAATTTTTCCTAGTTGAAAAATCGAGGTAGGTAATTTAATAAAAACTGGTGGCATTTAGTATTACCACACTTGCACAATTAATAACACAGCCAAAACTTGGCATTCTGTATAGCACAATGTCCACAAAAGTACCAATATAAAGTAAAGTTCGATCGGTTTCCATTTAACATCTTGGGAATTTGGGTTTGTTATCCTAAACTCTGGCAAGTGTCTAAATTTATGTCGTTGCGCCCACACGACCTATGTAAATCACTAAGTCACTGTCGCCAACGTGCAAATATGGAAAGTATCACAGAATGGTGTGAGTGGAACACAAAAAATATTTAGAGGGTGGCACATTAAGTCCTTCTCGATCTCTCTGTATCTGGCGCCTAGCTAACACAACTGCCAACTGAGTTGATAACGACTTTGAAAGCAAATATCTAGTGACTGAAGAGTTAAAAGCCGAAAACTTTTTTATTTTAGGCGACCTATTCATCACCCCACTCTGTGGGGGTCTATTATTTTAGCTTCCCTTTAAACTGTATGGGAGGGGAGTTAAAAAATGTTGTCAAAAATCTTTTCATTTTTGTTTTTGGGTCATCAATCTGCATGTGTATTCCTAATTTAATCTCAATAGGAATGAAAACCGCTGCTTGAGGAATCACTGCTTCTACATCCAGATTTCCCACTCCGCTACGTGGATGAGGAAGTAAAATGAGACAGTGGAAGGGCTGCCACGTACAGACAGATGGACGACATACTGAAACTCACTCATTAGGAAAACAACGAAGGAAATTAACATTTGGAATGTAGTTAACATTATTGCCAAGGAGGAAAACCTATAAACTTTTAGTGAAAAAATATACAGCATGTCATTCAAAATAATGTTCGATTCGAACGAACTTTACATAGAATAGTTTATGTATAGATTTTGCTATAAAATGTTGTTAGAATATATTTACGGTAGCTCAGCCGGCTAAACGTGTTAGTGGCAAGCACCCTTGGTCAGACTGCCTATCGTATACTGGGTTCGAACCCCAGACCGACACTGCCAATGTTGGTGGGTAATGGTTGTTATCTGCGTTTTTTTAAATGTGTAACCCCCTTCCGGACAGCCGAAGCTTTGGAATCGGGGGTTGTCTACTATGTGTGGTGTGTTTATTTATTATTATTTATCACGAAAAAAGCGAAAGGTGTAATAGGGCGTTGACGACCACAAAATCCCATTTGAACTATAAAAACAAAAATATTGGTCGTATAGTTAACGACAGTAGCACTGTAAATGTACTTAATAACGCGCTTCTGATGGACAGAAGAATATTATATTGGACAGTTCCTGGCCGTGCCGACGCAACGATTCTAGCAAAATCTACTCACGAGGAGGATTCCAGTTACTCTTAAGACTCCCCAAGACAAAAATAAACAAAATTATAATTACTGTGATTGCTACAGTCTGCTCTCTCTGTCGTAATCTGTTGTCGAGCGGTGCACTTCTGAAAGAATATATCTTATAACTAGCACTTTCTCAGAAACACTTCTTAATAATTAAGACCGTCGATAGATTCTATGAGTATTCGGATCGCTACACAAACTTGACGCAATCGGAGGTGACCCTTAGTAAGTACTCACGCCACAGTATCTCACGTAGGTCGTCAATCTTATAATTAGTGGATCAATAAGAAATCGAATTCAAAATATATTTTCATTTATTGAAATAAAGTTCATAAAATACAAAAATATAAATGCTCAATATTTAACTAGTGTATATACGACAATTATCAGAGAACACTGCCACTTGGCAAGACGTTACGTCCCGTAGGATTGCAACTCATCTAGCGCCGAGAGAACTATAATAACCGACTATACAAAAAGATTCAGACTCCCAGTTAATTACGCTTGTAAGATGTATGCCGAACTTTTTTTTAAATTATTTACTTTTAATTTTGTATTGAAATTTTCGAATTGCTTGTAATCTTTGTCAGGATGCTTCAAGAAGCTATATGTATGAATTTAATGGTTTTCTAGCTTGAAAAAACATACTAACGGCATTGAACTCAAAGATACCTTTTTGGCGTCGACTAGTATTCAAGCGACTACTATGGCGATTCCCGCTTGGGCCTGGATTAAGAATATTTTGGGTTCGTTGGAATCGAATCCTCGACTTTGAATTTTGGATTATCTTGATGGACGTTCTTGTGGTTCGGTTGTGGAGAGTATTCTCCACCGCTTTCAGAATAATTAAATGTGGATTTTGGTTTTTACTTGATAAACCGTCCCATCGATTTTTCTTAAATTTTGAAATTTAGAATAGCTTCCCGCTACTTTCTGACTGAGAATTCCACCCTGTGCAATTTTCTTCGTGGCACTTGCAAAAAAATTATTTTTGGTACTTTCGAACGGTAATTAATTTTGACTGTCGTCCTCAAGCTAAAAAATTTTTCTGTCATTTTTTAAAGACATTTTTAGTGAAATAATTGTTTAGCAGATTTCTATGAAAGACGATGCCAAAGGCGGTTATCGATCTTTAGTGAAGTGATAATGCTCCAACGTCGATTTTTTCATGAGAATCTTGGGATAAATATTTATTTTTTTAAATATGTTGTATCTTAAAACTGATCATTTTACATGGTTCATTAACAGCATCATGCAAAGGTGGATTGAGTTTTATTCGAGTAAAATCCAGTGGCGGCTCGTGATATTGTCTGCAGAGGAGGCTTGATATTCTGAAAGACCACTGATGTGCAATATGACTACAATTTGTACATTTCCCCACCACCCCTGAGGTATTACAATGGCGCGTTACATTTTTTTGCCGTGGGTTGTTCGCCAGGATACCGATTCACGACTTGAGAGAATAGAACTAATAAAAGAATAGAATGAAAAGGAAATAGAAAATATGATGAGATGAAAAAATCATTCTCATGAAATTCTCGTTCCTACGACTCGAGTATCGGTATCCAAAGGAGTCCTACTATCCCACTTGTAATTAAATTATATAACTTTTAATAAAAATAAAAACAGTTTTGGTAAAAAAATTAAAGTGTTTTTCTACAAACAAAAACTTGTATTCATTATCACTGCCAGGCGTGTAAAATTATAAGTTTTAATAGAAATTAAAATAGTTTTGAGAAAGAAGTTATATAAAAAAAAATATAACCGCGGAATTCTATATTATGGAGAATTATAAAAAATATTTCCTAAAAAATAAATAACACAAATAAATATTTTTTCTAAAATAACAACTACTACCTCTCTGCTTTAAAGCCTGAATATTTTTATAAATGAGTGGTAACCTGCGACTTTTGGAACTAGCAAAATGGTTGATTATTTCATCATAAAATGAATCGCGTTTCCTCAATTCTGACAAAAAACGTTTTTCTATTGAAATAAGCGATACATTTGAAAGGCGGTCTTGACTCATTTTGTTTCTAGTAAAAATGTTTTTATGCGTTTAAGTGCTGAAAATGATCATTCTACAGAAGCTTACCGGACTTGTCTCAAAAAATAGTGGCGTTATTCAAAAAGTTCTCTAATTTTGGGTCATAAGTTTTTTAAAAATCTACCAGCTCTTTGAAATTTCCTTTATTGCACGATTCTCGTTTTTCGTCATGTCCTCGGAAAGAATTTTCTTGTGAAGATAACTATATAACGGCATCTATTAACCTCTCTAATATTTCCCTATTCTCACGGACCTTTTCGTTAACATTTTCTATTTCTCTCTTATGTGCAGAATCCAAGAAATTTACAATATTTTGTTTACCAAACATTTTGAATTTAATGCAAGATGAAATGTGCTCCTGGGATTTTTCGTGCCTTTCTAAACCTCGCGACAAATTTTGCAAATTATTAAACCCGGCCCTGCCCCAAATTGAGGATTGATCATTAGTAAATAATAAACATCTCCAACAATATAATTTGTTTCTAACTGTTGATGCCGTTAACCACTCGACTTTTTTATAATTGTTATCACAAAACCCTCTGTTTTGTTTACCACTTTTAAAAACTAACGAAAGCGTTGCTGGTGTGTAGGCCTGGCATTTCTTTTAAATCTTACCTTTTCGTCATAAATAAGAGTAGTAAATCCATTTAATAACAAATAATCCACCACGTCTGGACAACAAGACATGTTGTTGGGAATATTTTCACCTAGAGCACCTATTTCTAGCCCGCCTATCAAATGTTTTATGTATTTATACGTCAAGTTGTTCTTAACCGGCTAAACGCAACTGTCAGACGTCAGTTCGTTTTCTTTGTGAATCACCTGACTCTTGAATGACCTGTGCACATGCGCTATAAAGAACTGAGTACTGAGGCTAGCCTCATACTTGGCTATTCCAAGTGTTGCTATTTTACACAGCGCAAAGAAATTCAAGGTCATTCATGTTATAAGTAAATGCGGTAAAGTTGGAAGCTATTTCGTATTAGCCTCCAACGAACCGCAGTGTTCATACAGTAAAAGACCGGCCGACCGGGAAATATGCATACAAAGACTATCCGGACTGTAACGTTATAGGTATGTTTGTGGAAAGGAAATGCAAAAATGTTATATATAAACTGAAAATTAATTAATGAATAATAAACAATAAAAAATATTGAAAATTGAGATATACCTAATAGAAATTTCTTAAGATATTACTTTTGAAGATATGGTGGTTCTTCCAAGGGGAGGCTTAGCCTCCCCTGCCACCCCTGACGAGCCGCCACTGGTAAAATCAAATAGGTACTTGCAGTCGGCCACGCCCGATTTCTACTTCTACTCATTTCTAGTTTATTTATCAAGTTCAGAAATATTCTGCTATGTTTAATTATTGAATAACTTAGTTAATAATTAAACTGTCGTAGGGTCTATTATTCATTTTTAGCCACCTTAATAATTTTGTGATCAATTGTACCAATTAGATACGAAAACTAGTAAAAGCAATAAATAACAAGATTCCACTTTTTCATACTAATTATTATTTATCAAACAGAATGGCTATTATCTCATATTTCTTCATCAATGTATTTTCCCACAAACAGCATTGAAGCAAAAAACATACCCAATTATGTTTATGCGATTGAGGTGGAATCGTTATATCGATTATTGAATTAATTTAACGCAGAATCCCGACTAATGATATCGCACAGGCGAGCATTCCTGTCGCTTCTGCTAGCGGCTAGCGGACCTGATCACCGTACGTATGTGTGCCGCTGCGGGCATCGTAGCATCCGAAGTCCAATATGATGCTGTTAGCACGTGACCGGTTGTTTAGCAACAAGTTGCATCTCTGGTTGATGGCGACGGACACTATTTTCGCCACCGTTAGTCACATATAGCACGATAATGGAGAAGAAAAGGAAATGTGTGAACGAAATGCAATGCACGAACATAAAACTAAGCAAAGAAGTAATTGAGTGTTTTAGAATTTAAATAGTCGATGTTTGTTGCTTAAAATTTCGAATTTTAACACGTTCGTTAGCTCAACGTGATATATATATCCTTTTATGTTCAAATCGTCAAGTCTTAAATGATCGCCTAGTTGGCCCCACATTACAGCTACACAGCTATACTGTACACGCTTGTTTTAAAGATAAATCTCATCATCATCATCATCCGTCAGCCACTCCTAACCACTATTGGACATAGGCCCGTATGCTAGAGTCTTTTACTTTATTCTATCTTGGGCAGCATTGATCTATCTCCTTGCTATCCTTTTCATCTCTTTATCTTGTTGGCGCTCTGCCTCTACTCCATGTGTATTCTCTTGATCGCTACTTCATCAGTCCCTTCGTTCACCTATTATCAGATAGTCGAGATATTCTCTCGATCGCTACTTCATCAGTCCCATCGTCCACATCAGATAGTCGAGCTACATGACCAGTCCATCTCCATTAGGATCTTGGAGCTATTTGCTCGATGATGTTCGGTATTCAATCTATCTAGTATCAGTCTATCTAGTAGTCCGTAACATGACCCTTTCCATTCCTCTTCGTTTGTTTGTTGAGCGTTTTATAAGTGTTAATGTTTCGGTGCTATATGTCAATACTGGTAGTATACATTGTTCGTATACCTTTCCTTTCATGCAGATAGGTATGTTTCCTCTAAAAGTTTCTCTTAGCTTTCCGAAAGCTGCTCATCCCAAACATATTCGACGGTATATTTCGCAAATTTGTTTGTCCTTGCTTATCCTTATTTGGTGCCATAGATACTTATATTCACCGACTTGCTCGACTATCGACCTTCATATTATCGCTAGTTGATGTTTAATCCAATATTGCCTGCAGCTTGTTCTAGCTTTTTAAACAATTATTGTACGCCTCCCAAGTTGTCAGTGATTAGAACGTTATCGTCGGCGAAGCGAAGATGATTTAAACATTCTCCTGTCTTTGTATGGCATTTCTCCGTATAGTCATGAAGTATCACGTTTGCAGTAGCGTTGCTGTATACATATTAAATTAAATCGCCATATCTGTAGTCAATTCGGCTTTGTTGCAGTTATGAAAATATTGCGGATGGTTCTACAGTGTCGAAGGGCTTCTTTAAGTCGACAAACACCAAAACAAGTGATGTGTTATATTCAATAGATTTTTCTATAAGAGCGATTGGCCGCAGATGATCGTTCGTACCATAGCTGCTTCTAGTTTCTACCTGCTCTCGAGGTTGATAGAAGTCGAGTTTACGTTACAAGCATTTTGAAAAAATCTTCGTGAACGGTTTTTATAGATGTAATTCTTGGTATTAATTAAATCTGTGTAATAATAATGTTGTAGCATTTGAAAAGGCTACATTAATATATGTAAGGTTGAATACAGTAAATTAACCCATTAGTTCATTTGTTTGAGTGGAGAGGTAGACAACCACTCGTACTTCAAAGGGGCATAGCAGGTCGCATATCTGCAATTCTCAACATCCGGAAAGAAAGCGTGTTTTCTTTGAAGTATAATTTTGAGTTAGGGGTGTTACTCACATATTTTTGTAGTTGAAATATTACATAATTGTGTAATTCAGTCTTTTAAATGCAAAGCCCTTTGTTGGCGCATTTTTATTGGCTGGACAAAGAGTTCTCTAGATGCTCAAGTTGGCAACACTGAGAACTGGAGAAGGAGATCTCCAGCTGGGGGTTCGTTCTTCGACAGCGACGAGATAGCGAAATGGCGGCGGTCCCGGTTTTGTTGTGAAGAATTTGGGTTTTACATCGCTGACACGGAAAAGGGATTTGATTTGATGTACCCAGTATGTCTTTACCGTCCTGCCAGAAGCATTTTGTAAGTTCCAGGAAAGAATTCTGTTGCTTGTCGTAATCCGATCGCCACGTGTTTCGTGAGGTTATGTAATACTCTCTATATAAGGTGAGATCTTATTTTACTTAGTTTGGTGTCTTATTTAGTTCTTATTTATTGTAATTATTACAGAGTGTTTGGTATAAGCATATGTTTGGAAGGGAATATATACTTTGGAGAGGTTTAAGTTCTGAATGAATGGTGCTGCCATTTATAGTTATGTAAGGGGCCCAGTAGTTAGAGGAGCAATAGGAGGAAGTCTATTACTCAGATGTTTGGTTTTATGTGGGTCCTGCTGACATTTAGAGAAGTTTTGGTTGAAGAGCAGTCTCCAAGAAATTTAGGCAGAGATTTAGGAGTGGCACAGAGTCGTAGTCGTAAGCAACGTCGAAAACATCTTAGGAAGTGGTAACAGGTCACGCTGAAGTCGTCGCAGAAAACGCCAAGGCTCTAACCAGGTTTTATTGTTTCATTTTAGTTACATAATTTTAAAGAAATTAGTATAGTTTCATTCAGTGATTTTTTGTTGAAATATTAGAGTAAATTACATAACGATTTTGCAACTACATACCTAACATGATGAAATATCTTAAGGTTTTTTTGTAAGTAACGCATTGTACCACGTGATACTAATTTACCTCCTGATATGTCACATATGAAGTATTTTTAATAGGACATTGTTGGTATCATTTAAGCCGTAGTTGCATTTCTATAGAAAAAGGTCAAATCACTGCAACAATTTTAGATGGTGTGATATACATATTCTGAATTTCTTTTGTGTATATAGATTATGTTTAGGGGACAATTGGGAAACTGTTTGTTTTTTATTGTTGTACATCTCATGTGTGTTGTAATAAATGTCTAATGTCTACATG
Organism: Stenurella melanura; assembly: GCA_963583905.1. Lineage (NCBI taxonomy): Eukaryota > Metazoa > Arthropoda > Insecta > Coleoptera > Cerambycidae > Stenurella > Stenurella melanura. The sequence goes on from OY757315.1 coordinate 25,563,942, forward strand.
TTCTTATTATTTGCACTGGTACACCTGATATTTGTTTAAATTTTGAGATTTCATAGAGTAAAGTAGAGTTTTGATATTACAGGTATATTTTGAGAATTCCATCGCATGGTTGCTAGTAACTTAATTTTGTTCCGAGCTGGCAAAATTATTTAAATCATATTACATAACATACAGCCGGTGGCGCCCTTTTGAGTGTCCACACAATCCTAACCCATGGCCCTATGCTCTCCACCAAAAATCGGCTGCCGTTCGCACCGATGTAACACGTTTTAATATTTAGGTATCAAAATATGTTACAATGTCTCTGTAGATTAATGTAAAATGCATTTTGATCATAATAGAAACATTAGTCTTAGTAGCTAGGATATCATAGGGTAAACTAATTAGTGTCGTTTTTTAAAATGTTTTGGACTACGTTCGAGGAAGAACATGGCTAACAGAATATGCAAAAAGTTTCCAGGTATAGACATATTTTCTTGGACAGTTGGATAAATAAAAAATGTCTGGCGAGTCTGTGAAATAGCAACTGCGACATCTGGATTTAATTGTAACAATAACACTACGATATTACCTGTAACCAAGTTTCTCACCATGCTACAATGGGTCTTGGAGGTAATGATACATTTCCGAAGAATTTCGAGAAGTAACCCTACATGATCTGCTGCTATAAGAAAAACTTACTACAATATTGGATTACAAGGAAAACAAAATTTCGTTCAATCAAAATAAATTGAAACAAACGTACTTACCAGAAATAGCAGTTATATTAAACTTTAAAAAACATTGAAAAGTGTTTCGACGTTTATATCTCATCAATGTGCACTTTCAAAGTTTAGAATAATCTAAAAATTTCGGGCAAATGTCTGCAATAATTATTCATGGATTCTGGAAGATTACCAATGCAGATATAATTTTAATATAATTAAATGCAAATTCAACTTCCTATACTGTAAAAGTTCTCTAAAATATTAACTAAACCAATAAATATAATACCACAAAATACTTTGTTATTACCTAAACTCTTAAAACAAGCACTTTTTCATAGCTTGTGCAATATATTTCTATCCACAAGTTCACTTTATTCTCAATTTACGTACCTTCGCATCACTCACATAGCCGTTTTATAAATTCATTTTGTATTCATTTTTAACATGCAATGAGCAAAAACATGGTAGCCATAACCATGTGATCTATCATTGTATTCTATCTCCATTACTATTAGAAACTTGACAACAGTTATCCGCACAAAGTTGTAAACCAATAAGTAAATAATTACCTACTCGCCTACCGGAAGTAATGGTTTTTTCTTCTACTTGCATATCCTCCAATTATCTGACAAAAATCTTTAATGTATTGATCCGATTTTTCCAAAGAAAACACGTTTTTATTGCATAGTTCATAATATTTCATCGATTAACTGTTTTCATATTGTTTGGAAATTATTTCACATTATGCTTACATATTATTTATACGTAAAAATCGTCTCTGGAATTTATCGCTTCCTCCCGATGTCTACTTATAAGGTACATGATGGTCGTAAACTACTTATGTTTATTATTATTAATCCCTCTATTAGATAACAGTTAATTTCAAATATTATTCTAACCAGTGGCGGTTTCGCCTTGCAACTTATTCTTTATCTCGAAGCGTCTTCACCTTTCACTTGCAACGCATAGCCAGTAGCTCATTCGCATTTATATCTACACATCACCGAGATGTTTATTAAGCGTGATAAGAACTTCGAGATGTTATATTAATATCAAATTATTTATTTAGAATTAATCGACTGGAAAGAATTGATGTGGCAGGTTGTGATTTATATTATTTTCCAATTTGATTTGCTTACATGATATTGTTCCAACCGATAGGTGGTCTCTAATGCTTTTTAAAATATTACAAAAGGAATAATTATGCACCTTCAGGTATTACAATGGAGAATAGTTAGTTTTAAATCGAAATTTAGCTTTTCCTAAAAGTATGCAGGCGCATTCATGTTGAAATTCAATGGAAAACTTACTAAAACGATCTTAACCATAAGCATCTTATCATACTTGAGGTGTTCCTCAAGGTTCATATCTTAGCCTACTATTATCTAAGTATTTCTTGCTGTTACCGTAGATATGTAAAGGGGAAATGGTGAGTAATGTCTGCAAGACGGGCTTGTAAGAGACCTTTTAGTTGCTGGTATGCCCTATTAATGACAATGCTTTGACATGAATTCCCACTTTCGACAAATAATTTAGATAACACTTTGCTTTGTGCTGGTAGTACTACACGAGCAAAGACATCCTTTCCCAAATTTTGTGAAGGCAGTTTCGTATAGACCTGTGGAGCTTCTCTAGTTGAATGAAGGTACGAATGAGTGCCCGAAACACCCATGAAAAAGGCCCATTGTACTTACTACCAAAGTGGTCCATGTTCTGGATATATTTCAACTCTAAGTTTTTTCGATAACGTATGTGGTAACATTACATTCAAAGACTATCTTTGGCAGGCGTTACAGTGATGTTTAATTAAAAAAGTGTTATGGCAAAACTGTCACCATTAAAAGTATATTAGAAAAACAGCATTCAAACAATAAGTATAGAATTTATGAACTCAATTGGAGCAGCACGGAACTAGATGATCTTACGGGGTATTGTCAATATATCGCTTCACATTGAATGAGGCAGCACAGAATTTTACAGATTTATATTGACATCTCCTCGTCTACGGTCCACGTGGATTTGATCCGTCTGTCACATAGAAATATAGGTGGGATTAGATGCTTAGCGAATTTGATTTGTCAACACCAACCTCGTTCAGAGTTTTTGCACGCCATATATATAAAACAAAAAATACGTATGAACTATTTGTATCGTATGATCTGTACGAGGCAGTGCACAACTGCCAGGCGAAGTTATAAATTACTTCATTCTAGTGAATATTTGAACAAATTATTAGTTTTTCTACTGTATTTGTATGATTTTTTTCAACTAATTGTTTAAAATAGCATTTTGGAGGCCTTTCGATAGTAGTGGCGACGAAACGGACGAAAATATTGATTCTTCATATAATCAAATTGTGAAAAGGATTTGTGAATTAACCAAATTTAGCCATACTACAATTTATAGGGTTATTAGAGGCGGGGATGTAATTGATCATTCTATTAAACGGAAAAGAGTTGGACAAAAACTTAAAAAACTTGATAACGCGTCCAAAGATGTCATTCGTCGATATGTGTATGACTTTTACAATGAACAGAAGGTGCCCACATTAGAAATGATTAGGGATAAGTCACGCGACTATCCAGATTATAACTATAAATCATTAGATACTTTGCGAAACGTTTTGCTCGATTACGGTTTTAGGTACAAAAAATTGGGCAAACGAATGGTAGTTATGGAATCAGCACGCATCGTTGATCATCGACACGAGTACCTGCGTAAAATAAAAGAATACCGAGATGCAAATAGAGACATAATTTATCTTGACGAAACATGGTTTGACACCCATGATGTAATTCAATACGGTTGTAGATAACACCAAAAAGTGTAATTTAAGTGCTCCATGTTCTAGGGAAAAAAGAATTATAATTCTACATGCTGGAAGTAAAACTGTTTTATTCCAAATGCGTTGTTGTTGTCTGCTAAAAATATCAAGCAATCTTCTGCCGACTCCCACGAGGATATGACAGCCGAATTATTTGAGAAGTAGGCAAAGGGACAGCTGTTACCAAATATCCCACCAAATTCTGTAATTGTTATGGACAATGCGTCATACCATTCGCGGCAACACACAAGAATTCCGAACACCAACACAAGAAAAGGCGATATCATTGAATTTATGAAAGGTAAAGGCTTGGCAATACCAGAAAAAAACACAAGAAGACTTTATTAGAACTGATTGGAATGCAAAATTTTAAAAAGGAATATGCCGTTGAAAAAATGTTTGAAGCACACGATCATACTATTTTACGTCTGCCTCCATATTATTGCGATTTCAACCCCATTGAAATGGTGTGAGCTGATGTAAAAACAAGACTACGTCAATATAATCAATCCCCACAATTAAGTGAGTCTGTCTTAAAAAAATATAAAGATAATAATAGACGAAATAGGCAAAAGCGATATATGGAGGAAGTGTGTACCTCATGTGATAAAAAAGGGAAATGAATATTCTATATTACCACCTATCATTCCAATTATTATTAATGTAAATACCGATTCAAGTTTTGAAAACTCGGATAGTGACGAATGAAATATTGTTTATTTAGAGTTCATAAACAAAGCTTTTTTGAAATTTGTTTATTTAACGTTGACTTATTTCCGCTACTGAGACCAATTACCGATGCCAGGAAACGAGTTCCCCTTTAAAATTCTGACGAGTCTTTCCTTTATGGAATAGTAGAAATTTTCTACCTGCCTAACATCGTGATACTGCAAAGTTCATAGTATCATGGCCTAACATTTAATAAACAAAAGACAGTCGCTGCTTTACACCCCTCCGGCAGAATTATATACCATCTATGCAACCCCCGCCTAAGATTACATAACTTTTCCGCTAGAAGATAGAACGAGAAGTAGGTCACTAGACAATAGACGTAGCCTTAATGTATCATTCATGTGACTTATCAGACGTGATAAACATATTTTTTTATTAACCACTTCTATTGAATAAAGGTATTATAGAAATTCCTTTCTTTAACAATTAAAAAAAATTTATTTAGTATTTTAAGCATTTTGACATTTCTACCGCCGCTGCCTATGTCTCATTAAGGAGATGCCGACTTTCCTCCGAGTTTTTATACTGTACCAACTGAGATCATATATATGCTATTCATAATATAACTAATAAATAACAGGTAAAAATACACAATAAAAAATGTATGTCAATATGTACAATCATATTTCATTAACTCGATACTAATCATAACTATCAAAATGTGTCCATATAAGTTCAATAAGATTTAAATCCGTCCATGCCCTTGCAGTAATGTATCAAATTTGTAGGTAATGTATCTCTTTTTATAATATTCGATAATTTCGTAAAGCTGGCTTTAAGATATTTGTTTAAAAACTAAGGTTCATGTCAACTTATCCTTTTGTCTGTCTTCTTAGAAATTGATGACGGTACTGGATTCGTCTGCACATTATGATTGGATGCTACCGACACGGTAGCTCAGTGGGCTGAAGCGACGTCTTAGTAGCGAGCGCGCTTAGTCACATTGTCGTGTACTGGGTTCGATCCCCAGCTCAGACACTGATAATGTTGGTGGATAATGGATGTCGTCTGCGTTTTTTTCAAAAGTGTAACCCCCTTCTGGACAGCCCGTGCTTTGGAATTGGTCCCAACGAATTTTTACATTACTTGAAATTACGGCAACTGCTCAAACGAATATTTTTATCAATTTTAGTGACAGTTGTCCCAACGAATATATTTATACAACTGGTGATATGACTGATACGTGACAACGCGCGCTATTCTTGCTGGAAAAACCGATCTCCCCGCACAAGTCGAACGCATTTAATCTACGCCGCCGTTGAGAAACCTTAGCCAAGGGATTTTATTGCACATAGTAGCTTCTGCGAAACCCTCATCGTCCATTTGACACTATTCACGAGCCGATAGTTTCTTAAGAAATTTAGAATACACTTTTTAATAATAAAACTTTGAACAGCTAATTAAGGTGTACACAGACGAACTTTTCGCAACATTCAAATCCAGTATCCTTTTAATGTCTTGGTTTAACGATCTCTTAATAGTTTCACGGTATTTACTTTTTTTTTTGTAGATTTACAAAACAATCTCGACCAGAGAGGTGTTGAATGTGTATAAATAAGCTCATTTACATTAGCATAAGCTTAAACATATACACTGTAGGTATCAACAATAAGCCTGTTTCACAACATAACACTGTTGTGCAACTTCTGTGAATTTTACTTTTGATTTCTGCTACTGTTAGCTCATTAGAATATTATAAATTACAATATCTCACATAAATTATTACATCATTATAATGTTCTGCTCTAAACAAATTATATCCATTTTTAAACGCACCTTTGTGTCTCGTTCTAGCGTATATAATTCATGATATTTAACATTAATTTTTTAATGATTACAAATTGCATTCATTAATTTCTATATCTGCGATGGGAGTTGTGCTTTTCGTATAATTAGTCAGCGTAGAGTTGCATCGGGATGCTAGTTTTTTAAATTAATTTGGTATAATTAAAGCTGACGTAAGGTGTAGTGGATTTATGAAAGGTTATCCTCAAGTACCACTTGTATCGATACCAATAGGTGTCTAAAGGTTTCGACCTTTTATTAAAATCAAACAACTTAGAATTTCGCATATCGGAGTAGCCTCAATACCATAAATGAAATAAAAAGAAATGCGTATGGATAAAGAACTTGTTTTACCCCCAGAAAGAGGCATAGCTTCAAAAAAGAAAGAATTTTTATAAAAATAATTTTAATACAATTTAATACATTTTAATATAATTAATTTAAAACATTCTACGATGACTATTACACATTTTTATAAAGTCGGATCAAAATGCTGTTTTTGCATTCGATTCCTTGATGCATTTATTAAATTTGTTACCTATTTTAATCTTATACAAATGGGAAATTGCACTTGTGTATCGAAAAAATGCATTTCTTCTCGTGCAGTTTTTAAGATAATTAAAAAAAATCATTATTCGGTAATCCATGGTGGAAATTAGCCTAATTTGGTTACTCTGAGATTTTTGGGGTCACGATCATGAATATAATAGGCCAGTAAAAATAATGGGTCGACCTAAAACAAATTTGGGACAAGCTGATTTTAGCGTGATTGTGTTCCCTAGGGGGTACTCTTTATGTGCCTAAAAGTCCCCAGTGATCCCCCGAGCCAAACTACCCCAAAACCACCCCCAAAGGTATATTTTTTTCTTTTTTTTGCGTTTTTCTCAAAAACCTTAAACTTTTCGACAAAACTTCAGGATACATTTTTCATAGAGCATAAAATTCCCTATCCAACGGTATATATATAGCAAAATTCGAGTACTTGCAAAGCTCTCTATAGCCTTTTGAAAATAAATAAAATTTAAATTCTGCAAAATTGTTTTCGATTTCGCAAGTTCTGACCAATATTTTAAAACTACATTAACACTACTTGGGCTTTATTGTATTTTTATCACATCTGCGGCATTTATGTAATTCGAAATTATTTTTTATTAATATTGTTAGCTATATTTATCTTTACAAAAAATTTTAAGTCTGAGAAGATCCTGCGATTTGCACACAAATCTCTAAGTAATAAATACGTTAAAAGTTAAAACAGCTAAAAAAATGAATAATTTATGAACAAGTTATTCATTAAAAAGTAACAAAACTAAAACTATTACAAAAAAAAAAATACATTTTCATTAAAAGATAAATTAAAACTTAAACAAAATTAACTAAAAATCCTCTAAAGACACATCTAATGCGACATTACTGCAATATTGTCCCAAACAAAAACTACAACTTGCAGTGCATTTTAAATTAAATTTGCTGCAGGTACAGGACTTACTGGAGCAATTAGATTTGCATCCACAAAACAAAAATTTTAAAATGAATTCGGGTGCAATTTCTTTTTAATTCTTTTGCGGTTGTAGTGCGCCATCCTTTTTAATCCACCCCCAGTCCTCTGGATTTAATTCGATGCCCATCCATAGCTGTACTTGTAAGTAAACTCTTTTAATATGAAGTTCGGTAACTTCAGATGGAGGTGGTAATGTAGCGAGCTAAAAATTTTGAAATAAATTTTGACGGGAAGTTGTGTTGGAATTTTTTGCTTTTGTGACTGTGACTTTGAAAATAAAATTTTGACCTGCTTTTAATAAATCAGATAGATTCGGAAAATCGCTTTTAAATATGGAAAGATATTTAAAAAGAGCATTATTATTTTTTTAAATTGTTAATGCCGTTTTCTTGCCCTTTTTAAAAAATGCTGACGTGTCGCAACTAGTCATAGCATGAAGATATAGTATATTTTGTATTGCGTATATATTTGTTAGCTTATTTGGCTTACAAAATGTACCGGGTCTCAGCATATAAATATTTTGAGTTGCACAATGTTCTAGAAGCAATACCATAATGTCTGTATCTAGTGACACAACAATTACGGGATTGTTACTTTCTATGGCACAATCCACTGCTGTTTTAGCAATCATATAATCTGCATCAATCCTTGCTATTTTCATTGAAATACCGACGTTAACAAAATGGGCCTCTAAAAAAATAATGAACTTCTCTTTATTTGAAAGAAACTGCTAAAAAATGATCTTAGTTTATATTAACAGATGTCTCAGGTGTAAATTTAAGTTCTAGCCCAGTTGCGTTCTTTGCTCTAAGTTGGTGTTCTGTAAATTTGGTACTTAAATGTTCACTCCGCCACCAGGGCCAATCACCCACGCCAGAGGATAGGCTTATCAGGGCTTGTGTAAACACTGGAACCCCTAACCTGGAAATTTTGCCGAACCCTCACTTTATTGTTAGGTAGGGATTTTTAACGTGCTCGCATCTCAGATACACGGAAGCCACAGTTTTCCATATCTTTCGAAAGATGGTAACGCGGACAGATCCGCTCATCCATTATATCTTGTCGATTCGGACTGACCAGGGACTGAAGCCGGGGCCGTCTGTGTGAAAGGACGCGCCACTCTCCCTTCAACTTACGAGCCGATATTATTAATAATTAAAAGCAAGATTACTTTAATTTGACTATAGGATAATAATAACATACCTGTTATTTTTTCTCTAGAAGCTCTAATAACATAAATGTTTCATAATATTATAATACATACACTTAAAAAAAAACGGCTGTATAATTAATTATTGCCGACGCGCTCTTTACATCTAGTACAGGTAATAGCTAAAAACTCAGGAATGCACTTGTCTACTTGAAACTCCGTGCCCATCGTGTCGCTCCGTGCTATTACGCCATCCGCCAATTTTAAATGAAATTAAAAAGTGATTATATCATACCGACGTTAGTGTTATTGTAGTTTTAAAGTATTGGTCAGAACTTGGGAAATCGAAAATAATTTTGCAGAATTTAAATTTTATTTATTTTCAAAAGGCTATAAAGGGCTTTGCAATTACTCGAATTTATACTATATGTATACCATTGGATGGGGAATTTTATGCTCTATGAAAAATGTATCCTGAAGTTTTGTCGAAAAGTTTAAGGTTTTTGAAAAAATCGCAAAAAAAACAAAGAAATGTACCTTTGGGGTAGTTTGGCTCGGGGGATCACTGGGGACTTTTAGACACATAAAGAGTACCTCCGAGGGAAGCCAATCACGCTAGAATCAGCTTGTCCCAAATTAGTTTTAGGTTGGGCTTAAAATTCACTTAATTTTATTGGACTATAATAAGAAGGTCCTCGATGATACCTGGGGACCAGGAAGTCCTGGTGTGAGGCTCATCCCTGTGGCTTTTCTCTACATTTGCTCTGGAATCCAACCATAATCTTTACTCGGGGGGTTTTTGAGGTCACTGATCACGATTTTGACGTTCAAAATCTTCCCCAGTATACCTGGAGGTCAGGGCGTCCTGGTTGTCTAGATCATCCCTTGGACATTTACGCAACTTTTCATTGAAACGCATCGAATTTTGTCACTTGGGGGGTTCTTGGGGTCGCTGATGTTAAATATGATGTCAAACAACTTCCTCGATGCATCTGGTGATCAGGACGACAGAGGTATCAAGATCTTCCCCTGGAATTTTTTTCAAATCCGTTTCAATTGAAATGAATTTATTTGCTTGTGGGTTTTCGAGATCTTGGATACGATGTTAAAAATGTTCGACGACGTACTTGGAGATTAGGATGATCCGTTTATCGAGACATCTTCGCAAATTTGTTTGAAAATTTTTTTAAATTGGAGTACAACTTATCACTCGGAGGTTGTCGAGGCCGCTGATCATTAATATAATGTTCAAGAAGTTCCTCGATGTACCTGAAGCCCAGGACGTCCCCGTAGTATAGCTCATCCTCGTGGTCTTTTTCTCAATTCAATACGAAATTCAAGCGAACTCTTTACTCGGGGGTTTCTGGGGTCACTCATCATGAATATCGATTCAAAAATGTTACTAGATTGATATGAGGACAAGGGGTCCTTGCCGTCTACGTCCCTTATGTAACTTTATTATAATGATTTTTTTTAGTCAATTTTATTTCTATTATTTATTATTATCATTAATTTCCAACACGATTATATCATTATTTAAAATTGTTAGACAAAATTAATAAAAATTTAATTTTTATAATTTTTTTTTCGAAAATTATATTATTATTATCAATAATTTTATAAAAATTGATTATAAAATTAGCGAATTTATACATCTTGATTAAAAAAAAATGATATCATTGTATTATTTATTTGAAGGACTTTGGAAAAAAAAACCTTAAAAAATACATTTATGTTTTTTCTTATACATGGTGATTTACCACAATATGCGGATAATAAAACGGTGTACCAGTTTTCTATGTGGAAAACTCCCTGCAAAATTTTAGAGTGATCCAAAATAATTTAGTACATTTTGTGCCTTAAAACTTGTAATGATACGCTACTGAACCATGGAATTTAATGCTTCAATTGTTTACGCGTACTTACGCTTGCGCCGCTTCGTGCCTTTTTCAACCGATCAGAAGTTGTCTACGTATGTTCAGTTTCTTTCCAGCTCCCGTTTGGATTTTTACGTTTTGAAAATTGTATTCGTAGATCGATACCGGTCAATGTGCCAGCGTGTACATTGCATGAATACTGCGATATGATTTTAAATATAGTGCAGTCAATGAAAATCTTGCGGCCCCTGTACGAGAATATGAGAGAAAGTTTCTCGGCAGGCGTGTACCAAGTGAAAGAACCAGGAGCCCAGATATCACCCCTATGGATTTTTTTGTGGGGTTACATGAAGAGTTTAGTGTACGCTAAGTCAATAGACTTCCTGAAACAGTTACAACAAGCCACTGACAATGCCTCGAATCTAATTCGTGATCAAAGAGACAAATGTGGTACTACATACATACACGAACCTATTATCTGAGCTTAGAATAGTGCGTTGAGTGTCAATGGTCAAACATTCGAACATTTTCTTTGACTTTTCGTTACTTTTAAGTTTTCTGGTGTGTTGCGTTCTACAAAAATTATCTTAATTTTTGCTATTTTTGTTGTGTGATTAAATCCAAAAAGTCACTTCTAACCCCACCAGTTTCGCTGTCAGTCCCAATACTGATAAAGGGGGAGGGGAGTGATATGCTTGCACCGCATTGCGTCAGATTGGTTAAAGTCATAGGCGGCGCATCTCTACAAAAAAATAAGGTAATTTTTTTGTCATATTTTTTAATTTTTCATTATTTTAACTCCTTTCAGCGGGGATAACTTACTTATAAATTTTCCGCATGTTGTGGTAAATCACCCTAACATCCGTTTTTTATTTACCCCCTAGCAAAGATTGCGGTTGGATTTCAGAGCAAATTTAGAGAAAACCTACGCGGATGAGCCTCACACCAGGACTTCCTGGTCCCCAAAAACCTCCAATTAACCAAATTGGGCTAATTTCCACCATGAATTACCGAATAATGATTTTTTTTTAATTACCTCAAAAACTGCACGCGAAAAAATGCATATTTTCGATGCACACGTGCAATTTCCCCTTTGTATAGGATTAAATAGGTAACAAATTGAATAAGTGCATCAAGAAATCGAATGCAAAAAACAACATTTTGATCCGTCTTACTGCACAAGTTTTCGGTAGTTTCGCCAATTTTTGTGCTAAATTTCCTCGACTATAAAGGACGTCGGTGTGGTGAGCACCCTTGAATTTTTGAAAATGTTTACCATTTAAGTTGAAATTTATTTTATTTTTTTATACAAACTTGAAATTTTCAGACCTTTATTACAGTGGGTGTTACTTTTTCGCGACACAAAATTTATTGTAATAAATAATTAATATAATTTATTTTCATTTCTTATGTCCCTTTATATTGCTATTATGCCTTTTTCATATAATAGCTGTATAGCTTGACATAGTATATTATAGAAACATATACAGATTCGGAAAATGCAGATTAGGGTATAGGAATAACGACGTAATTGACCACGTCCCGCTAGTTCCATAAATCGTGAAAGCAGAGGCACACAATGAATTGAATTTAGTACGGCATGAATTAAGGGTGGATGCGGACGTAGGTAATAATTTCTATACGCAACGAGACAATATCTCTTCGTCAAAAGCGAAGAAGTTATTTGTCACATTTTTCACAAATAATTTCTTCTACTGAAAGCATTTCTACAGTTTCTTTTTTAGCCGTAAATGCTATGGGAATAAAATAACAATTCTTATTAAAACCGAAATGAAAATAGAACATTAAAATAAAATTAAATAACTCGGAAACTAAAATCAACTGATAATTATCAAAAAATAAATTATTCTTATTAAATTACAAAAATAGTTAATGTTCTCAGAAACTAAAATCAACTAATAATTATCAAACATTAAATTAATGAATTAAGGATTCAAACAAACCACCTCCTTGTGCCAAACAATAGCCAAACCGATTATACAATGAACCTCTCATATCATTGAATTGATTTGGAGTAATGCTTGCACAAAGTTGGATAAGTTTTTCCCGTAATTCAACTAAATTATTGGCTCGTTCAAACGCATGTTTGTACGCGGTTTTTTTTAAAAAGCCCCACAGAAAGAAATCATGGGGTGCTAGATCAGGTGACCTGGGGAGCCATTTTATCATTCCCCTCATAGCTATTAAACGATTGGGAAATGTTCTTTCCAGAAAATTAATAACAGTTAAGGTATTGTGACTTGGACAGCCGTCCTATTGAAACGAAATGTCGTCAAAGTTGACAGGAAGATTTTGAACTGCAGAAATTATTTGGTTTTGTAAACTCTAAATATTTATTGTCATTTAAATTGCCATCGACTAGCAGTGGGCCTGTAATATGTCTAAAATTCCCGTCCAAACGTTCAACTTTTGAGGATACTGAGTTCGCACAGCAACACTCAAATGTTAATTCTTCCGAGACCAATATCGTACTACGGATGGATTGTGTTTCCTATGTAATGAAAAGGATGATTCATCTGTAAACAATATATTCTTTAGAAAGTTTTCATTCTCATTCACTTTATGCATCATAATTTCACAAAATTCCATCCGTTTGAAATTGTCCTCGGGAAATATTTCTTGCGTTATTTGAACTTTAAAACAACTGTATCCATTTCTTTTCAAAATGTTTCTTACAGTTCTTTCCTTCATGTCAACTTCATCAGCAATTTGCCTGCTAGAACAAGGTTCACTACTCTCAACAAGTGCACAGACATTAGTTTCGCGAATTTCACGTTCTTGGCTCAGACCCACCGACAAAAACAAGTCCAACAAGTGGGGAAAAATACAAAATAGGAGACTACACGCTGAGAACCACGAATAGAATGAAATACCTAAGAACATACCTAACGAATCAACTAAAAAGGAGAGAAACAGCAACGGAAAGAATCAAAACAGCCTAGAGAGTCACAAGAGCTCTACTACCCTATATTGAGGACAATAATAAACCAACATGGAGCCCAACCAAAAAGATATGCACGACCATCATAATGCCTACGATGACATACGGAGTCAAAAACGCAGCAACGACAAAGGCCAACAGAAGAAGCCTGAGAAGAGCTGAAAGGGATATTATCCAACTGCTACCAAAAACAGGAAAACCACAAAAACGACAGAAAACGTCAACATTACTAGAGGGAAGAACAATAATCAAAAAAATAGAATCATACGCAATAAAATACTGGGAACACGACCAAAGACGAGACACGACACACCTACTAAAGAAAGCGCAAAGGCTAAACAGCAACAGACTGAAAATAGAGGGGCCATGATACACGTGGATAACAACAATGGAGAGGATTATGAATAACCTAGGAAAGGATTATACATACTGGGAAAGAACGGCACAACAAAAGACGGAATACAATAAGGAAATATCAAGGATATACACGCTGCCAGACTCAGAAACAGAAGAAACAGAAAACTCAGAAAGAATAGGAGAGAAAGATGAACTCAGACAGAAACTAAAAAGAAGCATCTCACAAACGCCTACATTTCCCATTCGATGAAGACAGAAAGAAAACAAGAAGAGACGTTGGGGTTTGTTCCGGCACATGGGGGACCGTCCGTTGGTCGGTCGGGTGGAGCCGGCCAGTCGTCGCATGAATATGTAATAGACGACTTGGCGACTGCAGTTGACCGTTCGGCGGGCGATCGGGCCGCGTGGTGGAACAAATCTCCATGCCCCGGAATCGGCATCAATGCCCACCTTACGCTGGCAAATCAATCAATCAATCAATCAATCAATCAATCAATCAAAAAATAATTCTTTTTCAAATAAAAACATCAACATATTTCGTTTAATGTTTCTCTAAGGAGAAACCAAATTACTCTCTCAAGGATCGGGGTTTCGTCACAGAAATGCTATAATTTCTTCTCACGCCTGTTCTGCTTATCCATAGCACACCCTGTAACCAATTTACGAGAAACTCTCTTTTTGTTATATGTATCAGCTCGTTTACGCTTATCTAAGGAATATCTCGACCATCGACAAAAACCATATCATAAAAAATGTTGCACATAACGTGGGCACCTTTTCCTTTTTTCTCGTCCAGCTCCTTTGTGCCCGGCACGCCAACTTGCCGTGCTCGTAAATACACCTCATGTCGAAACTGATGCTCCACATATGTAAAGACAGCAACAACTACTATTATAAAATACTATAAATGATTTGATTCACCGATTCCCCTGATAAGGATATACCCATTTTGTTTGACGACGCATTCGTAAATATGCGGTTTATTTCGAAACGGTTGCCACAGATTTGTATAATAAAGTGATAGAAATAAAGATTTGTATGTTGTAGTTGCGGTACTCTCAAGCGGCACCATATACAGGGCGTCAAATACTACTTAAAAAACGGTCTTGTAACTGGACTCGCGGTTATTTTCACCAGAACGGAATGTGGATTAATTCCAAATTTGATTTTTTCAGATTAGAGCACTTATGGTAATCCCATCGTTATTGCAAATTATATCGCTCTTGGACGTACAGGTTTGATATTAATATTCACGGAAAGCAACGTTGGAATTAGCTACTTGATTTTTTTATAATTGGAATAGAGGATCGGCCTACTGTATTAGTATGTAGAACATGTTGTGTTTATATAATACTGTTAAGAAATTTACTATCAGATACTGAAGATCGAGTGATTTCAACATAAAATAACAAAAAATAACCATTTCATGGCCTATGCATTATTCTAGATTGCTTCTTTTTCTGTATGATGAGTATGACAGCACCACGGCAGCTGTGATGGTTGTTTGTTAGGGGGAATGGCCTCACCAAAACTCAACTTCAAAAATATTTTCTTTATAGGATTTTTTTACTTGTTGGTAGCAGCGAGAGCCGCAGAACTGCATAACGCATGGTGTAAGAATATAGGATGGAAGTTTAGGTGTTTTTGAGCTACTTCTTTTAAGTTTCCATCTATCATCATTTCCTTGTTTATTGTTCTTCTGAGTCTTCTGTTTCTAAATCTAGCAGTGTGTATATCCTTATTATTTCTTGATTGTACCTTCTTTTGAGTTCTTCGTTCTGTAGTAGGGAAATGTTTCATGTGTCTTTATTTGCTGTTTTTTTGTGTCCTTTAGCCAGCTTCCATTTTCGATTGACCACATGTGGGGTAAGGTTATTCCGAGCGGTCGGTCACTGACTCAAATAGTGTACACGTATTGCCTAACTGCCGATACTGCTCAAATACTGCTAGTGTACTGCTCTGACATATATCCTATACTGCCCAGGTACTGCTGTACCGTTACAGCTAGGCAGTATTTAGTCTAGTGTAATTTTCACTGTCAAAATGTGTTCGAAAATGTGCTGATCATTTTTTAAACCAATCGTTATTAGATGTTCAACGTTTATTGCATATTTCTGATTTATAATTTAAGAGGAATGAAAGATTATTTTATTTTTCACGAAACTTTTATTTAATAAATGTTTAGAGAAACATACACATTGGGAAACTTTAACTCAAAAACTAACACAATCTAGCTTATAAATTCTTGAATTGAATATTTAGAATTTATTCCCAACCAATTATGCTTAGAAACTTGGAAGGAATCATTTTAATCATTTCCCAATAATTTGACTGGGCCATGTATGATAAATTGATAATCTACAATCTGAACATCGTCAACCTTGGGCCGTAAATTATCAAAGCGCGATTCATGGAACTTAATTTGATCTTCTTCGGTCGATGATTGAAACAATTCTACCAACGTACCAACCATCATCATAATAGACGCTGTAATATTCCTCGTTTTTAATAATGGTATGAATTACACCCCCTTGGAACTGGAAATTGATACGCCTATGCCTAATAGTGAGGGACTGGAAACTTGTAGAAAGGAATGGACTTTTTCTAGAGTATGGTGAGAAGATTCTTGATTGTTTCTGGATGGATCTAGAGAGGCAATTTCGGAGTATATAAGGTGCGATTACCAGCGCAGAGAGAGAAGTTTATTAAAGTGACGGTCGGTAAAAAGTGAGGTTAAATATCAAGTAAACAAAGTGTAAAGGTTATTTTGAAGTATTGTATAGTCAGTAAATTATTAAATAAAGTGTTTATCTCTTGTTGAAATTATTTTAGAACCCACGGATTCATACAAAGTGTTTCCTAAGAAGTGGAAATACGTAACAATAACAATATTTTTATCTTCTCTGGTACGTTTTATTATTATCTCACTTTCTTTCTCGCTCATTAAGGCAGTTTCTTTATTTTTTCCCCATCCGCTGGCTCCTTGCTGATTTCTATGGCTGAAAATATTTCACTGGGGGTTTCACTTTCGCTTATATATTCCATATTCTCATAATCTGTACTTGATCATGAAGACAATGAAGATAGGCTCTCCTCTACGCTCCCATCTTCAGTTTTTTTTTTTTTGTGAAAGGTTGGGTTGACAGATTTACATTGAAATGTTCCTGGAAACGCTTTAAAACATTTTCTTGAAGAATTGATTTTGAACATCTTTAAACACGTTATAAAAATCAGTTAATTTTGTTTGATTCCTATGTAACGCAACAGTAGTCAGTTTTCGGATGTCTCGTTGCTGATAACTTTTGGGGGTGGCCTAGAGTTGGCCCAGGGGTCAAATTGAGCGTGAACTGATTTTTCAGGTGTTTGTTACAATTTGATAGAATCCACTTTTACTATATCTCAGAAGAAAATCCTTTGGATATAAAATCACATTCTGATATTGGGCATGTTACCTTAACAAAAGAAAAGTCTGGCCCGTCGCCAGTTGCAGTATCAAAGCCTATATCTCTCCCTAATGAGGAGTACAATTTTTCAACAATGTACAATGTTTTTCAACTGCTCCATTATTTTGATATTTTTCCTTATCTTAATTGACTCCTCAGTTAACTTCTACCAGGTTTCCTAATGAGTCCGATCGAGATTCTGATATTGTCTCTGTTGAATTCGAGATTGAATTTGTTTCTGTTTTAATCTGAATAGGGTTATGAAGTAAATGCAGCCTGCTGGATGTTTTGGATGCTGTCTTATATATTTTTTTAGCTTTACAGACCCATTTTACCTACATTAACCCAAAATGTCGATATCGTCTATTTTTCTTTTGAATGATACTTTATTTCGGTTTTTAGTTGCGACGTCAAAGATTGGCATACATCCTGCTTAGTCGAGGTCCAGATGCAGATATTTTGAAAGTGTTTACATTTAAGCCATGACTAGTAAATATATTGTCCGCTTTGTTAAAATTCAATTTGTAAAACTCCAAATATTTTAAAATTAATACAAGTGAGGACTGACTACCGATAAGTGCGATCAATGTTCGTTTGTGCAAGACAATGTATACCAAAATGATGTTTTATTGTCGAATACCGAAAACATAAACAAATTTACAGAAAATGCATTATAATGAAGGATCAGCTAATTAATTAATCACTTCAAAATGGGAAACACGAGGAGCACAATTTTTTCTGTTGAATTAGTTGAAGGAACCTCTATTTTTTAAGTCTACGAAATTGGATCCTAATCCAATCCTATCATTCTGATAGCTTTAACCTTATTGAAAAAAGTAGCTGGTAGTTTAACTATTTGTATGCAGTTTTTCACAAATGGCTGCGTGTGGTTTCCAGCCATGTATGAATGTATGAACGCTGAGCAACTTTGTTGCCTAGTAAATGAGTTCCGAGTCCCTGTCAAAGAGGATAATGATGTTATGTATCATTTGAGAGTTATGAAATGACATATACCTCAATGCAAGACCTTAGAATTGCGCCATTTAATTATGTAAATGTGATGAATTGCCAACATGCAGTAGTAAATTCCTGGGATATTCACAAGAACGTGCAATGTAAGCTATTAGAGATTTGATAGAGCTGTAACATAAAAGCATCTAGTTTCAAGAGAAACATTAATAAAATAGTTTTATAATTTATTACCGTTATAATGTATACCATCAATTATTCGAATCCTGCCGCAAATAATTCGATTCCAGGATATGTGTTTATTTTACTCGTTTATAGTAAATATAACATATGTGTTGAGTGTCAATCAAATTCAGATGACGCTAACAGTATAAGAAAAATAATTTTTAGTTAAATAAAATGCCAACATTTTCATTGCAAAGCTCAGACCTACAAACGACAGCTACATTCTCATTGCATGATCTCCCAGGCTGGGCTACCTGAATAATCCTTACCTGGACGGCAGCTTCGTCATTGACACGCTCCGCATTAACCTTGTCCTTCATTGTACCCCATACCAAAAAGTCCATAGGAGTCATGTCCGAAGAGCGAGCGGGCCAAAAACGGGGGCAGACTCGATAGCAACCGATCCATCTTCCTGAAAGATAATCGTGTAACCATCGGTGGTCTGGTAGAGTGTAATGGACTGGAGATCCATCTAATTGGAACCATCTGTTTCTTGTTCTTCTTTTGGCATCATAACCCAGGGTGGGTATTTGCCTGTCTGTCTATTTTTTGTTTTCTCTTGAGTTTTTCTCCTCCAGTTTCTAATACTCATAACTCTCAGGTCATCTTCTACATCATCTATCCATCTCATTCTAGGCCTTCCTATTCTTCGTCTTCCAGCAGATATCCACTCATATATTTTCTTAGTTACTCTCGAGCCTTCCATTCTGTTGACATGTCTCAGCCATGTTAGTCTTTTAATATATTTAATAATGTACTCCCTTTATTTTCTTGTTCAATTCAGCATCTATGCGGATTCTCCATGTTCGATCAGCTTTCTGGACTGACCCATGTATCTTTCGCATGATCTTTCTTTCGAATATTCGAAGGATTTCCTCATCTCTTTTTGTCATTTTATTTTTTGTATTTATTTATTAGGCGCAAGGCCCAATTACAGGATAAAGAGAGAAAAACATTACAAATGAATTAAAGTACAGAAACATCGATATATCATATCATATCGTATCGTAATATATCATATCATATAAGCAAAATTAAACATACAGTAGACATACAAACTTATTTTAGAGTAACATGTGTGCATGGTAAAAAAAGAAAGCTTAAAAGCAAGAAGAAGAAAGAACAGAGGTGAAAATATTAGTCTTTAGAATGAACAATCAACTAAAAACAAATTTCATTATTTGTGCTGGGTCAGTGCAAAATAAATCAAGTCGACTTTCCTGATTTGTGCATTTAAGGTACATTTGATATAGTGGTGATGACATAAGAATATTTGTTTTGGCAGTGGGAAGATGAAATAGGTTGCTATTTCTTGAAGAAATTCTAGATACTTTCTATATGATTTGATTAGAGAGTCAGTAGATAAGCTATGGGGGTACGGGCTCAAAATCCCATGTTATTTCTTATGGAGGTTCATTCTGGTTTTCAAGGTCACTTCTTCGCTGGCTCCGCCCACCTGCAGCTAACTTCACGAGGTCGACGGGCGAACGTAGCTAACTTCATGAGGTCGATAGAGAGCGTGGCTAACTTCACGACTTGCTCCAACAGAGGGCGTCACAGTGGCGGGAAATTCAAATGGCGGCGACCGGAAATTCAAGATGGCGGGAAATTCAAACCTGCCTACCAGCGGTTTGTAAGCACAGCTTATTTTATTAGACACCATTTTCAAACACGATCTGAACAGCTTTTAAACGGTGGCTGTTTACAGATCCTGTTTAAAAGTTTTACAAATCTGTTTAAAAGTTGTTCAAACCCGTTTGAAAATCGTACAGATCGTGTCTTCCTTTAAACTCTAACTCGGAAGGGGTGCATTTATGAGAGAAAACTATAGACGAAAAAAGTGTTATTTTAACCTGAAAATCAATCATGAACGTACTCACTATTAGAAACCGTCACTAAAAATTATGAAATAAAATTTCGCTGTCGTTCAGTTACTGAATCTTATTACCTAATATCGATGCTGAGGATGGTTATTATTATTATTATTATCGCGCGGCAGATCTGTGAAATCCGCAGCACTCAGGCCTGTCGGCCCATTGTGCATTCGCGTCATGTGGGATCTTCTAGAAGAGACCAGTGCTCTCCGCAAAGGAGAGCAGTCTATTCCATGGTTGATCCCGTAACTCCTCCGGCTGTAAAAATTGCCTTTGGAGATGCCTATACCTTAACGCACCTAAGGATGCGCAATTGCATAGGATGTGAGTGGTGGTTTCGTCCTCCACTCCACACATCCTACAAATAGGGCTGTTTTTCAACCCCATTGTGTGAAGATGTTTGTTCAGAGGACAGTGTCCTGTTAACAAGCCTACTATCCGTCTCATTTTTTCTCTATCGAGCCCAAGCAGCCACTTAATGGTTGAGTCAGTCGAGGGCCCCTTTATATGGAGCCTCGACTGCCTCATTCCAGGGGCCTGAGTCCAATAGTTGCTGAACCTTGCAGTGGCTCAGTCTCGTAACTCTGATTGAATCAGACTTCTTGGCAAACCGAAGGCTGGCTCAGGGCCAGGGAACGGAGTTATTGCTCCTTCTCCCGCCAATCGGTCTGCTTCTTCGTTGCCCTCCACACCTCTGTGACCGGGCACCCATATGAGTTTGACAGAGTTGTGTTCGCACAGTTCTGTCAAAATATTCCGACAGTTTAAAACTAGTCTTGAGGTCACTTTGTTTGACACAAGAGCCCTCAAGGACGGTTAAAAATACATTCGATTGAGTTAGTTCTTAATTTAAAAAAAGTCTTTCTTGTTAGTAGTGTTATGTAAATCTACAAATATTATGGCAGCCGCAGCCCTATTAGATTTGCCATTTTGAATTTTTTACTATTGACATCAGATTCAGTATCAGCTACTCAAAAAATATCTAAATACCAGTTTCAATGCTACTGTAATTGTTGTTTTTCCTATTTTTGCAGCGTATGCGGAATATTGCTTGAGAAAATTAATGGGGAACACCGCTGAACCAATGCACAAAAATGAACAGAAAACATTCATATAGGTTGAATTGAAAACTTCCTCTTTTTTATAGTCGATTAATAAAAAGGCTACAGCCCTGATTCTTTCGGATTATTCTAAGACTTTTGATATTGTAAATCGCGACTTGTGTACCAAACACTGTATGGCAATGATTATACGTCCCAAGCATTGATTTAATCGTACCTCACGGACCGGTACTAAAGAGTACGTACAGTGATGGAATATCATCTGCTCAAAATGAAGGAGCTGGAGTCCACATGGTTGGGTTTTAGGTCTCTTACTATTTCTCATTTATACTGCAGATACATAAATTAGTGCTCCTTGCAAAGCTATGTGGACAACTCCAGCATACCTTTCATCTGAACTACACGAGCTTGCCCTATATCAAATATATAGCAATCATTTAGACGTATACAACTTAACTTTAATGCTTCCAATGTTAAATATTATTGTTCTGGCTGTGGAAGTAGTGATTCCTTAGTCAGCGGTTTTTTTGCAGTTAATAGTAGTAGTATATGAAGGTAAGCATGGGTTAAATTTTAAAGCAGCCTCTGGCTCAACTTCGCCTATGTAAAAAGGGCGTTCATTATTATCATTATTAATGTTATTAAATAATAATTTTTGCTAAATGTAAATAGTGATTTTTGTAGCTAATAACATTATCTTCAATTTATTTTTCTTTTGTTATATAATAATTATTATTTGAGGAAAAAAGTTGTAGTTATTTGAAAGTAACTCGAAAAATAATACCCTTAGATAAAAAATATGATTGCTACTTTTTGCAGGCTATCAAAATAGCTCCAATTTATTTTTGTGCTCAACAATTTTTATTTGGATATTTCTTGTAAAATAGATAGTCTTCAGATAAATGGCAAAAATAGAACTTTGACCACTGTTGTCCAATATGGAGTCTTCACCACAAGTATGCTTTTTGGAGAATTTATAGAATATCAGTCAGAAGATGGAGAGACGATGCCTAGAATTATTTTGTTGTATGATTATGTCCTTGCATTCATATTTAATTGATCTAATATTCAGCTTGTATCAAAACATCGATTTTTTGGCCTTTTAATTGACCTATTGAATTCACGGACACGATGTATATTTTTCAATTAAA
The DNA here is from genome assembly GCA_963583905.1 of Stenurella melanura. Taxonomy (NCBI): domain Eukaryota; kingdom Metazoa; phylum Arthropoda; class Insecta; order Coleoptera; family Cerambycidae; genus Stenurella; species Stenurella melanura. The sequence continues at coordinate 25,586,560 of OY757315.1, forward strand.
CTGAAAAATTACACCGATTAAAGTGAATAATTGTGCCAGCGATATTAATAACTCTAATGAGAGATACTTTATAATCATATTCATTAAAAAAATGTTCCTTATAAAGCCTGTCAAAAAACCAATTTTATTCTAGTCCATATAAGCATAATTGCGCCACTGTGAGGAATCCGCACAAAAGCTTGCTTGCCGTAACGTAATAAATAATATTAATTATCCTCCGCATTCGCGATAGAAACACCATTATTTTTGTACCTAAGGTAATACATAATTACTTATCTTGTGGTAGACCAAGCGATACGTAAATTAAATGCGGCTAATGAATGGTAGATGCAATTACTTGCGGTAATTAACAGAGATGATCCATAGTTAACATTGGCGTAGGAGATTTCTTGTCAACAACAAATCTTTCTATACTTACATGATGCGCGAGTGCGATTGGAAATCAGTAAAATCAGTCTTCAGTTCTAAAAAACATTTATTTTGCTCAACTGGACTACGATATTGGTCCAATTGAATCTTCAGTTTAATCAAAGAATTACAACTTATTTTCACTCCCCAGGCAGTTTCCGTGGTAAATAAAAGTTCTGTAAAATCGAGCCGTTACATATTCTTGGTGACTTTATTTTGTTTTTCAATATTCCAACTGACAAATGCGTCTGTAGAGTTGCGACGCCGGAAACAATTGTTCGATAACATTAACTTTGGAAGTATAATATTATTAAAGTATGTTTAATTATACGTACTTTTTGTAGGATACACTTTTCCACTTTCCACGTTTCGAGATAAAGCAAAAAGAAATTCCCAGTCGAATATTAAATATTTTAAAATTTGCCAAAAGGTGATCACTAGATACAATAGGAGCTTTAACTTTAAATGATTCACAAATTTTCAAATGGCTGTAGGAAGATGGCGCTGATGTGTAAAATTATTTTTCAAAGTGGCTAAGATACCTCCGATTTGTAATCTTTATATGAGACGGAGACATCGAGTCCGTTGTCGAGAACGAGAGGTGTCGAATTTATTGGAACTTTTCGTTCCCGACAGTCAGGTTGATTCGTCAATCTTGATATAGTCCTCCTCGACTATCAAAACAAGGTGACATTTGTGATCGAGTTCTCAGCACCTGCTGAGCCAAACAGCGCTGTGAAAGAGGAGAGAAAAGGGATCAAGTCCCGCGATCTCCGGTATGAGCTCCAAATGCTGTACCCAGGCTACTCGGTCAAGATGGTCGCCTTTGATCGATGTATTCGGGGGTATAATATTGCTCCCTGTCTAATAAATATTATATAAAGATTATTATTATTAATAGTGGAGTAAAAAAAACCATTGACATGCATTGTTTTGTAACAGCAAAATTCTGATTTCATACCTTCTGGGGCATCATCAGTATATATCTGAGTTTTGGACTTCCAAAGCCTAATGCGTTTTTTTTATAAACAATTTAGTTTTTTGAACAGCGTTTTTTTTTAAGTAACAAGGTGAATATCTATGGTCCTAAAGGTTCGATTAGGACAAACAAAAAAACCAGAATCTTCGTTATTAAAATTCCACGAGACGAGGTCCTGCCACCGGTTTAATTTCCGACACTCCATCGGCGATGTTAAAGGCACGCTGGTCGAGTGCGGCCTTTGAATGGGTGAACCAGTGTATCCGTCAATTTGTTGGTAGGCTATGGACTGAGATAGTCCCAGGCCGATAAATCGCTTAGTAACGCGGCGCCGATGGCACAGGGCAACTGTCTTTACTGCACAGAAGACCCTAAGGGCCATTGGCATGCCAGAAAAGCGGTGAGATGGCCGGGGGTGCGTTAAAGTTGATAGCCGAAGATCGTGGTTTGGAATCGACGCAAAACCGTAGATCCCTACGAGCACAATGGGCCTTGAGGCCTGAGAGTTGTAGTAAAATAAATCCACTAATGTAAACTTTCAACAAATATGCATTGGTTTTGGGTCATTTGAGCACGTACATTAAAGTTCTCGCAATTCTCTTTCTTTTCTTAAATGTTTCAAAATTCCATTTTTTTTTCAAAATGGTCGAAAAAATCCATTTGCTGTTATTTGGTTTATAAATAAATGTCAAAAAAAGTGGCCAAATGACTTTTTTTTAACGTCAACGGTAAGCTTGATTGAGATCTACATTTTGAAAAAAATGTTAGACTTAATGGCATAAAATGGCGCGCAATTCAAATTTTAGATAACAAATTCATTTGCGTCCATAGGGTGCAATATATTTTCTGAAAGTATAATAATTATGCTGTTACAAGACTATGCATATTTCATCGTTTTTTTCTTTGGTCTCTTTTTACTGCACTTAAGGGTATTATTAATACCCAAAATTTCGTAACTGGTTATAATAAATTAATAAAAATTATATGTATATATACTATTTAATTCAATTAAGTATAGAAATAAGCTCTACGCCAATGTCTTCTTAATCAAATTAACTACTAGTTAGGATCATATATGCTTATTCCAATTGGCCTTAATTGATGCAAACAGAACAAATATGGTTTGCTGATTGTATTCTTTGGTTAACACAAGGTACATGAAAAAAAAAACACGGGTCAAATTGCGAACTTCCTCGTAATGAAACATACTCTTTATAGGATTTGGCAAACAGCAGGAAAAACTATCTATGAGAACCAAAAAGAAAAACTATCTATAAAAATACTAATTTCTAGTCTTTGCATTCTTTCGATAACCTGCATTCTGGTTATGCTATCAATTACAATTCTAAAATCCACATAGTACCCTGCGGACGTGCAGAGTAAAGTAGAGTAAAGAGTAAACTAGTATCTACATAACCCCTTAGGGCCATGATGATTCAGTTAAAAATGAGAATAAGAGCTTATATATTCAATGAAAAATTAAATTCTACTGAACACCAAACTTTATATGTCTCTGACAACGTACATCTGGTTATGCTAGGGACCAGAAATGTCTGGAACTGAATTTATTTACATACCTTGTCAAACATTTTTCATTCTAATGGGTTACATTTTCACAAAAGATTTGTTATCTATCATTCTGAGCTCATCAGAAAGACATAAAACCGCTCATAAGACAATTTCCACAAATATGAAACGTCACATTTGTGGAAACTGTCTTGGTTTTTGCATGAAACATCTTTTGAGTGGCTTTAAGTCTTTCAGATGAACTCCAAAATTAGAGCGAAATGCGTTTCATGAAAATGTAATCCATTAGAATGAAAAATGTTTTAAAGACAAGGTGTGTAAATAAAAGCTAATTAAAATGAAATTATTAATAACCAGAAATGTCTTGAACTGAATTTATTTACATACCTTGTCAAACATTTTTCATTCTAATGGGTTACATGTTCACGAAAGATTTGTTGTCTATCATTCTGAGCTCATCAGAAAGACATAAAACCGCTCATAAGACAATTTCCACAAATATGAAACGTCACATTTGTGGAAACTGTCTTGGATTTTGCATGAAACATCTTTTGAGTAGCTGTAAGTCTTTCAGTTGAACTCCAAAATTAGAGCGAAAAGCGTTTCATGAAAATGTAATCCATTAGAATGAAAAATGTTTTAAAGACAAGGTATGTAAATAAAAGCTAATTAAAATGAAATTATTAATAACGTCTTTTTGAGGATCCTTTGTTTTTAACGCGCATTGCAATTTGACATTTAGAAGGGGATGAAAAAACACCAAGCTTAAAAAAAACATATCTCGCTCAATTTTTTATCAAATTGGCCGGGAATATATAACCTCCAATTTAAGGTAATTTGATACGCTTCAAGTTGGGATTTTTTGACAAGATTCATAGTTTTCAAGATAATGTGCAAAAAAATATTTTTAAACAGTCCCCCCCTTCCCCCCAAGAAATTCTGTCGATAGTCGATTTTGGTCAACTTCTTTTACTTCCACAGTGAAGTATAGTAATTGTAAAAAAAAAAAATCAAAAATATTGTTTCTTGAAATAAGTTTAAAATGCCATGAAACGACGAGATTTTAAGTTTGACCAAAAAAAATTCTATCTGTCTGTGTATATTCTCAAAAAGACAATTGCCTCCCCCATTAAACGTTGGTCAGTCGATAGGGTATTCAAGTGGCACATTGATTTATGGGTTCTTTGAGTTAGACGATCGCAAATATTATACCGGGTGTTCAGCTAGTGTTCCCTCGGAAGATTGTGCAAAAACGCTTACAAAAGAAACTTTCTTAACAGAACTTTCAATCATTCATCACTACTACAGCTTACTGAAAATTATTTTTGAAATAAATTATTATTGTACCGGATGTCCAAAATATTTATTTATATTTCTTGATATTTATATTATTTCTCATTTTTTTTTTCAATGGAATGCCTATAATCAGTTTACACGGATAAATAAAGCATACAATTCCTCACATTTTAATATCATACACTTTATTTTTATTTCAAACGGTTTTTGAGATATGTTTATTTTAAATAATTTTTGCGTAAATTGGGGTTCTCCTTATTTTATCATTAATATCTAGTACGGCTTTGGTCTTTTGTTTTAAATTTCTTTCAATTTTTTTAATGGAATATGTATAATTTTTCTACATGGATTAATATCGCATACAATTTCTCACATTTGGATATACAGTTTCTTATAATAATTAATAAAGGCTTTTGAGAAATATTTTTTAACGTCTCATATTGTATAACATATCAACAGTTATTCGATTGCAACACTGACGAATCCTCGAGTCGTTGGTTCTACTTTATAAACGTCTGACTTCACAAATCCCCACAGGAAAAAATCTATTGATGTCAGGTCGGGTGACCTAGGTGGCCATGCAATGGGTCCTAACGTAATTTAATAAAATAATAAATCGGATACAATTTAACTATCCTATCAACCTTTCAGGAGACTGGTCACTAATGGCCTGACGAACATTTCTACTATAATGTGGTGCACCATCAAGTTGTAACCACATATTATTTGCAATATAATCAGAAATATGCTCGATCATTTGTGGAAACGTATTTTTTGTATTTTGCATTAAATCCAACAAAACTGCTCCATTCGCAGTTCCCTCAAAAGAGTGAGGACCAATAACATAATCATGTACAATTCCTTCCCAAACATTTAAACTCCAGTTGTGCTGGTAATGATTTTTCTATACAACATGAAGATTTTCTCTGTCATAATAATGGAAATTGTGCCTATTCACAAATCCATTGCGATGAAACGTTGATTCGTCCGTGAACAACACAAATTTGAAAAATTCCTCATTTTCTCCAACGATTTAAATCCACATCCAAAAATTTTTGATGCAGCTGTACTCGATATGGGTGAAACTTATCTCCCAAACACTTTCGATTACCGCTAAAGTTATAGCCAGCTCATTTTCTTCACTTAATACTTTTCATCGTCTTTTCATATGCAACACTTCCAATACGTTCAAAACGTTCTTTCAAATTTTCTAGAAACCTCACATCAGGACACCTTCTATCGGGATATCTTATACCATACACTCTTGATGCCAATAAACAATTTCCATCAGATTCACCGATAACGTACACCATAGATATCAAATCTTGTTGACAATAATTATAATTCATATTTTTAAATATTACTTAACAATATTAATTCCACTTAATCACAATAATCTTAGCTTACAGAAATGTCATAAAGTGAAAACGAAACGCAAAACAAAAGACTAAAGCCATGCTAAAATAATGCTAAAATAAAGTGCACCTCAATTTACGCACAAATCATTTGAAATAATCATATCTCAAAAACAGTTTGAAATAAAAATAACGTGTTAATAATTGGGAAGAAAACTATATCAGATTTTGATTTTCACTTTATTTTTTGTCAACATGACAATTGTTTCTTCGGATGTTGAGTACTGGTATACCAGGTGGTGGTTCTTTTTAAAAAAAATCATGCTTTCTCGTGTAACTCGTTTTTGTGACATCTTGTATAATTGAAAATAAGTTTACGTTGTAGTAGAGATGAAACATTCAAAGTTTTGTTAAGAAAGATTTTTTGTAAAGGTAGCCGTTATTGCACAATCTTCTGAGGGAACGCTAACTGGACAACTGGAGTGCAAATATATTAAGGTGGCCATTCCCTAGAAAGAGACATCCGATAGAGAAATATTTATTATTTTGGCCAATAACTATTTTTTCTTACTATGTATATTTAAAAAAAACTATAAGAGTGCCTAAGTAGAACCATAACAAGACTATTACTATGAATAATAATTAATAATAATTTCAAAGGTTTGCAAAATAGCTAGATCTAAGACTCGAAATAGGAACATTAATATAATTTTATAATTTAAATGTACCTATTTTGCAAACCACTAAAATTATTGCGTGAAAATTCATAGTAATAGTCTTGTTATGGTCTACTTAGGTACTCTTATAGTTTTTTTAAATACATGTACTGAAAAAAAAAGTTATGGCCAAAAACGACAAATTTTCCTTATCGGATGTCTCTTTCTAGGGATTGGCCACCTTAAGATGCTTTCGCTAAAAAAGACTTGGATCGGAAATCAGGATGTGGAAGTAGTGATGCCTTGGGTAGCGGTCATCTACATGTTTATGAGACTCTAAACAACAGTTATCTGCGATGAAATTACAAGTTTCATTAATTTCCAAATCAAACTGTAAGAGAACTCCACTATTAGGCAGAATAATTATTACGACTTAGAGCCTTGATCAATAAAGTCACAATAAACGCACATGTTCCAGTGACAACTTAAAAATCAAAAAGACCGAACAACACTTGAAACATACAAACAGGCGACCCTTCAATGGGAATTGCTGCCTGCTTTTACAATTAGACTTGTCAATAGAAATTCAAACGTAACATACATACAGCAAAATATCAAAGTACACCAAGCACGATTTACGCAAGTTTTCAGACAAGCCGCCCGGTTTCAGCTGGCTGGCAAATGGTCAAATGTAACTTGATATGACATATCTAAAATCTGAACATGCTGGAATCATTAACTAACATGCACTTTATACTGTTGTCGATTGCTACACGCGCTGTAGGCGGCCCCGGAAGGGGGCAGAGGAAAATGATTGACAGAAGTGAAGCAAAAAGTTACGACTATTAATAATAAGTGGCAGAAATACTACACTTGACGTAACCGCATTAACTATTAGTCATGTATTAACTGGTTCGGAGCAAATCAACAACAGCGGCAGGAAAAACGTCGATTCATGATATGTGTATTTGGAGGTAATTCTCTACGGGGAGGTCCGAAATTAATTACACACAAGGAATAAGTCGAAACTAATCTATTTAAAATTAAATCGAAGTAGACGGTCTTTTATTGTTTCTGTATTTTTCCCTAATACCACCAGCCACTGCTAGAGGTACTGGCTAATATTTCCAGAAGTAAATTACATTATGATAAAACGAATATCTCGCATTTACTTTATACAGGGTGTTCATTAAAGAATGGGCCATACCACAATAGTAGGATCTTTGAGTAAAAATAAGTCGTTTTAACTAATAATCTTTCGTTTCATTGTTTGGACATTAAACGATTTACCGAGGTTTGCATGGCGTTAAAAATAATTAAACCTAAACTTACTGTGGGCCCAGATGGATTCCAGCATTTCTATTGAAAGACTGTGCCAGCATTTTTGTATATTCCCTCTGCATAATTTTTAATTTATATCTTAGGAAATACTACTTTTCTGATATTTGGAAATGTATCAAAGTGTGCCCTGTGTACAAAAAAAGTGAAAGAAATGATATTACTAATTATAGACCAATAACAATCAAATGTAACTTTGGTAAAGATTTCGAAATCCTACTGCATGTTAATATTTATGCACGTATTCAACTGAAAATATCTAAGCAACAACAGGGTTTTATGAAAGGTCACTCCACCGTAACGAGCTTATTCTGCGCTCCTCAGTACATTGCTGGATCAATTGATTCTCACATACAGATAGATTCAGTTTATACTGACTGTGCTAAGGCGTTTGACAGACTTAACCATATTAAGCTTCTCAGTAAACTTGACGAATTTGAATTATCTGACGGTTTACTTCAATTTCTTGAGGGTTACTTAACTGATAGAGTTCAATTCATATCTTACAATGGATACAAATCAGTTGAATACCGAGTCACGTCCGGAGTATCCCAGGGATCAATACTTGAATCTCTTTTCTTTAATATTTTTATTAACGACATCAGTGATCACTTAGACTTGTATTTCTTAATATATACTGACATCAAGATGTTGCATAGGATTAATGATTTTTAATGATTGCGAAAAACTTCAAAACAATCTAAGTTATCGGTTTGGTGCAATGAAAATGATTGCCACCTAAATGTTGCCAAGTGCAATGGTATGAGGCATACAACCAGGGAGTCCCCAATAGGGATGTTTTCTATTTTTTAATTGTAATAAAAAATGATAGTTCTAAGCCTACAGAAACACGTAATAATCATTAAAACGCCTAAAAACTTTTTTTCTCGAAAATAAACTAAAAATAAAAATTCCCAAATTAACGAGGCTAGTAAACGATCCCTGCAGTGAGAGTAGCACGCGTGAGGTCATAATGCTCATAGCGGAACTCGTATACCAACGTGATATGGATTGTTTGTTTCAGTATTGTTTTATCTCTGTTTTTGTAATGATGGGAAACTCAAAAAGTGTGAAAGTTAATAGAAACAAGTGTTGTTTTATTCCTGGATGTACAAATACATTAGTAAATAACCCAGAAAAGGTTTTTATGTTTGTGACACAAAATGCAAAAAGAAAGAAGTTTTGGTCCTTTTTTAAACCAATGATATTTTTAAAACACTTTTGTTACCTTAAACGCATTTATCAAAATCGGTCTCCGATTATACAATGTTTTCGCATCCCTGTTTCCAACATAGCAAAGCACATTTAATACGGAACACACTGTATAATGTACTACTAAAGGTTTGGTACTATATAGTACTTATTACTTATTTATATAAAACAGTACTTAGTGTCTCGCTTTTACACCACTAGATTTAGGCTGATTGAAGTCTATCACCGTGACCAAAAATTCTGAAACCATGGTAACGTCCACAGTTAGCAGATTATGCGAGTCCGCCTTTCGGAAACCTTCCTCCATTTTAGAAGGATGCATTAATTAAAATTAAAAGTTGCAAAACGAAGAACTACATGACACAACAGTTCGCAGAAGTCAGTAAACGCAGACTAATTCTCATTAGTGATGGCAACGATGTATCGATATAAAATAAATATCGATATTATTAATCCTAAACCATGAATATATTCGTATTTTTTTTTGTTGCAATATATCGTGTTGAAATATAGATATATATATCGAAAAGGGTCAACTTGAATATTACCCCCCGCTCTTTTAAATTTTAATCGGGATATATATTGTACTGTAAGGAATGCCACCCCCCCGCTTTCCTCCGAAGTTATGCCTTAAGCAATATTTATTAATTTTTGACATTAAATGTTAATCTACAAAATATATCTATACATAGAAATATCGATAATTTTTTGTTGATATATCGAATATATTGATCTGAGTCTTGTGATGTATCAAATGATTTATATATCGATATATTACAATTTTGCCATCCCTAATTCTCGTATGAAACGTAGCCACTATATTCGCGAGCGTTTAACTATGAGCAACATGACGTCACACCAGTCAAGGAGCGTTTCGCGCATTCAAATGAACATTCGTATTTCTTTAGGGGTTTTCCCATAGAACGAATTTGTTGATTTTTGCAAAATTTTGTGGATATTATTATAAGACTAATTTTGACCGTTTTATGATGTTTAAACAGGATTTAATTTTTTTGTGAACATCCTTATTATATATAATTAAAATATTAACGGCGACATGTTAAACAGACCATCTACGTTCAACGATCTAGGTGCAACCTTTGATAATAAATTAACCTTCACAAACCTATTGATGCTGTAATTTCGCATACATTCAGAACGTTGGGCTTCATCTTGCGTAACAGCCATCACTTTAATGATGCGAAAAACCTTAAATATGCTTTATTTTGCCTTCTCTCGATCTAAGCTGGAGTATGCTTCACTTGTCTGGCAATCTGGGTATAACACCAATAACGATAAATTGGAAAACATTCAGCGTCGCTTCCTGAAATGTTTAAACTGGAAAATTGAAGGTACATATCCACCAATTGGAGCTTCCCAAAATCAATTACTTGAAAATTTTGATTAGTCTTTCCGAAAGGCGTGAGTCCTTTGCTTTGCGTTTTCTAGATAAAATTATGCATAATAATAAAATAGATTGTAGTGAAATATTAAGTCAACTGAATTTTTATGTCCCACGGATTTATTCTCGTCATTCTCATAACTTTTTTTTTCTACTCCTAGATCTAACGTATTAAAATTTTCTCCTCTGTATAGTATTTGTACCAATTATGAAACTCATTGCAGTGATTTGGACATATTTGCATAGCAGCCATAAATTTTGTTTACTGTCGTACAGTCTAACCGCCTTCAGAATTTCTACTTGTACTTTTTATTTAGGTTAGGTTAGGATAAGTTAGTTAAGATTTCCACCCTATAAATGGTTTTTGTACTGTTGGATGATGATTAAATAAACAAATAAACCTTAGTACCATGTTACGTCACGACGCTTCTTTAAAAAGTTATGGAACGTCAAAGGCAATTTTTTTAATTTATTTTTTGTTATATCTCTTTCACTATTTACGCGATTTGATCCAAATTTGGTATATAGGGATTTTTTGGAATGCTAAAATCAGTCGTTCTAATAATTTAGACGAATAACGTAGAGGGCGCTAAGAAGGTCTTATTATACTCTTCGTAAATACAAAACGAGAGTTGCATTCGATCGGCACATTTCTAAAACCAGTATTATTGCTCGTAGAAAAACAAATTTCATATCACAGTGTTGGTGATCGAATTCGGAACAACTTTCAAAATGTCCGTCCGTCCGTCCGTCTGTCCATCTGTCCGTCACGTAAGCACGATAACTTAAGAACGAAAAGTCCGATTATACTGAAATTTGGAAAGTAAGTTAGTGTTAGCTAGAGGATGAACCATATTGCTTTTGAACAATATCGATCAATAAATAAAAAAGTTATAAATTTTTTTAATGAAAAAATTTTTTCTTCACATGTTTTTTTTTAATGTTTTGTAATTAAACTAAAAATGTCTAAAACTAATATTATTTACAAAAAAACTGCGAAGAGTGTCGTAATGTGCAACAATTATATAAAAAGTGCAGTAATTCGGCGAAGAGTATACCGGTTAGCTTGTTTTTGTTTTGCTTTGGTCATTATTTTTTTGAGGATAAACTTTCTAATACAGTAATATATTTTTAATACAACATTTAAGTCTATGTAGAAAAGATACACTTGTTCAATGTCTGTAGAATACACTGTTTGCGAAAAACATGCATTTCAATTTCTTGCTGCATAATGTACCCAATTACATTAAATTGAAATTATTTTTTATATAGTAGGCACACTGCTAAATCTGACAAAAAAAAATTTAGAATAATAGTTAACATGCAGTGATTAGAAAAATAAGTTTTTCTAATATAATAAATTAGGTAATTAAGTAAACAAAATCGAAATTAATGGAAATGTGAAATTAAGCAACAAAATAATCATGAAAATAATTACTAAAAAATCCATTGCCATTAGGTCTGGACTTCGTGGTGGCCACATGGCTTAACACTATATGATACCCTTCTTAATTTTTTGAAAACAAGTTAATCAAAAAAATTATTAACACTAAAAATCATTTTTTTACTTTACTTCATATTTCAGGCAGAAGGGCCTCCTGTGCAAATGGAACCCGTAGATCTAAGTGTGAAGACGCCAGTAGTGCTACAAGTACCTAAATATCCACCGCAGAGGTTACGGAATCCTCCACCCTCCGGGAAAATACAGCAACAACCAGGTAAGAATTCATTTTTCTCAAATGATATCATCAAATAAATAACAATAATTGTTCATTTTTATTAACAAGGTTCCAAACGGAGACTAATTTTAAATACTAGAAGGTAACCGTATTGTTTGACGTATACCTGACGTAACCTCACTGAATAATAACACAGTATCATCCACTGAGGAGACGATCTTATCACAAATGTTCGATCGGTGCATATTGTTGATGTAAATTTGAAATAATATTGGCCCTATGACTGTGCCCTGAGATACTCCATATATAATAATTGTTTCTTGACTCATCTCACAGACATATAGTGCATGATGGGATTCAAATTTAATGAGCTTCCGTGTGAGTCAGCAGTGGCACTGAAGATAAGGTCATATAATGTCGCGATGTAGATGCATCGTTATGATGCCAATTGATCTTATTCTAGAGCACAGATAAGCTCAAATTTTGTCTACATTTTACTACTATAGGCGAAAATAAATGATACTCCCACTCATAAAACACAACTGAACTGAACGTTTCTTTTCTTATAGCTGTCCAATTTAGATAACTATCTGTCTTATTTTTAGCGTTGACTATAACGTACTCTAGTTACTTGCGAAGGTCATTTATTTTCATAAAGACCCATTTTTCAGTAATGTTTTTTTACACCATTTCCATTTTAAACAGCTCCAGCGTGGGTACAGCATTATTCTAACAGTAGATATTATTGTACCAATAAATAAACAATAAACCTGCATATAGCAACTAACAAGTCGGCCCTACCTTACTTGGCGAACGTTTTATAAATAATTGTACCCGCTGTTTGGTTAGAATTGACAGATATTAATCGGCGGTTATTGAAGGAAACGAAAATAACAATTTCGCCTGTTTGCGCTAACACGTACACTTCCATGAACAAAGCAACAGGTTTGTTTAACCAGACAGATTGCTTAACAACGAATAAAATTAATGTATCGGGAAGAACATAACAAGTTTGAAGAAAAGGTAAATAATTTCTAGTTATTTTTAAGATTGGTCCATGTCTTGTTTCCTTGGACGTAGCCACTCTTCCTGAAAATCAGTTTAGCTAGGCTAATGCTTTTATAAACTGGCTAGATAAGTCTTAGTGCAGTTAAACTCAACGTCATTAATTTAATAAACCGTAATTTTGGATGTCTGATAATTCGTTTTAAATCGACTACTGATTCAGTTATCAAAATTTTATAGCTTTAGTGAAGTAATTAATAAATTAATAGTATATATGGACGTTATGTTTCTATTTCACCGAGAGAAACAATATTTGGGTATCTTGCAGATAATTTTCATACACCCATCTAATATTTACAATGAGACGCGACAAATTATTTCATTCTAAAATTATAATACATTTTTACCTAAAACACATCACTGAAGGACCCCCTTTGTGAGTCTCGAATATGCCTTAACATCTCTAGCTCTACCTAAAGGACGCTTGATTGCGTAGCAAACCGCATCCTACACCAAACATTCTCCCTTGAAAGGAATTATTAAAAAATAAAAATTAAACTACGAATCTCGACTCACCCATGCCTTGTCCAATTAAATACTCCATCAACATGACTGAACTGCCAAGAAATTGTACCAATTTTTTTATTTTTATTTGAAATCTTCAGGACAATTTAAATTAAAAATAACATGATAACAGTTATACTGTACATAATGGGCATATTTTCTTTCTTATAATATAAGTAGATATGTTCTAAATTTATCTGTGTTAAGAGTTTTGTAAAAGTCAAAATATTTATTAGTACTAGTGTTACAATAATCCTGTACATCGGCGTTCGCACAAATATGACATATATCTTCTTGAACCTATTAATGCTGTTCTTTTTTAGCTGATTTCTCAAATAATTACACATTTTACTGATTTAGTAAGTAAATGGTCTCTTAAACAAAAGAGGAAAAAAATCTGATTATTCTCTAAGTAAGTCAGGAATGACGTACACATCACGATGAAAATAGTGAAAAAAATAAAATAAATCTGGGGTGGGTTTTAAGAGGTGGTTATTTGGCAGTGGCTGTTCACACTTATTTTTTCATGCAAATTATTCAAAATGACTCATGAAGTATGAAAAAAACAATAATAAAATATCAAACTCAGTGGTGGCTTTGTAGGGGGTAATTTTTTGACGAAGTCAAAATTTATGTATTTTTTGCATTCATTTTATTTAAAATACGAGAAAAATAATGAAAAATATCAAACTCAGGGTGCCTTCGCAGGGGTGGTATTTGGACAAAGTGACCATTTATATGTTTTTATGCATGCATTCTATGAAAACATAATACGAGAAGAGAGAATAGAGTACGAGATGGGAATGACCGCTACTACCATCGCAAACCCATTTTACTAAGAATAGTAAATAATGAAAAAAATATACGGAGGTGGCTTTTAAGTGGGTGGTCTTTGGACAAAATGACAATTATTTGTATGTTTCTACTTTCCATGCTTCTGACGGAATCTTTCTCGATTGCGACTGCATTTGTCCAGTCTTGAAAAAACTTTGTTGCAAAAGTCAAATGCAGCGTTTCTTATGCGAACGATTGCTTGCGCATCCCCTGCCTTTCCATAGCGATTGACTAGATAATTTACCACATAAGCTACACGCATTTCATCAGATTTTTCCCACAAAACGACAAACAGTTCTCTTCCTGTAGGCATTCTAAAATAAAAAAATTAAATTTGGTGGTTGCTTAAACTAGGGTAGTTAAGGGTGGGGGCGATGCAATCGATTCAATATATACTATAGGTGCAAAGCTTTTAGTCTCCATAGTATAGCGTTTGCCATACTACTGACGGCAACGACACTATCTTATTTTGGTTTGAAAATAACTTGAAGCGCCCAGTACCGAAATAAAAAAACGCGAATATTTTCTAAGGAACAACTTCGAACAAAAGTGTATTTAACCGCGGCATAAAGGAATATCTAGAGTATATTTTAGAATGAAAATCTCCGTGGCTTTTAGTGGCAAACTCTTTTTACGTCTTAATAGAATTTACAAAGTGTCAAAGAAATTACATTTATAAAAAATAATAAAATCAGCCGCTTCAAACTAAAATTTGTTAAAATAATTTACATTTAAATAAAGCACTTGCCTTAAAGTTTTTGTTGTAAAAATTACAAACCAAAAAGACAGTAAAAGACAAGTAAAATCATAGTTTAACAATTATTCATGTTTGAAGGCTCATCGCAGGTAGATTTCTCGAACAAATGGGTTGATATTCCTGGAAATATTACCTGAGATGTACCCCAATGTACCCCTCGAACGTGAAAGGTGTATAACACACTTATAAAATTTGAATTTTGTCAACTTTTTATTTATTTCGGACTATAGTGCATCAGTTCGAGATTTAAATTTTTTGGTAAAGATATTTAGGTGTCTTGTTTATTATAATTCCATGAAACAGACAGACTGTGTGATACAATCTTCTGGTGTATATGTTAAGCCGATTTATCTCCTTGAGTTTGTGAGAAATTCTCTGATTTCGATCAATTTCATAAATCAGTCTAAGACAAAAATTTTGTGTAATTTCTGAATTTTCCTTGCATACAGTGTATTTATACAATGGTCATATAAACTCAACTCTTAAATCACAATCTGATATGACTCTTAAACTTGTTTCCTCATCTACTTTTACCAAAGAATCAATACCGATCTTAATATTTGCACAGTTTTTAATATTAATTCGCTGGTTCTTAGGAGCAAAAATGAAAATATTAGATTTAGTGAGATTAACGACGAGACAATGATCATTTGCAGCTTTTACAAAATTTGGAAGATCTTCATTGACAAATGAACAGGCGATATCAGCATCAGAGGGTTTGAAAGAATAGTAGAGCTGAGTGTCATCTGCATATAAATTGTAATTGTAGTTCCGCCATTTGAATTCGTTGAACCAATTGCTCCCTGGCATTTATTTGTACGGCATAAACTATTTCCTTTATGTGCAGAAATCTAGGGGTGTAAAATCTAAGCATATAGCAGGCCAATGTCGATACATTGGCCTGCTATATGCTCATATCTCACACCTCTAGATTTCTGTACATAAAGGAAATAGTTCATGCCGTAGAAATAAACGCCAGGGAGCAATTGATTCAACGAATTGGCGAAGGAAGACTGATGTCCTCCTCTTCCAATCTAGCAATTGGGAAAATGCTGATGAAACCATTCTCTGATATTGAGACGATAGTGGACAAAAATGCGAAAGAGTGCTCAAGCATGTATTTGAAGCAGGAATGAATACTTTGAGCATCAACTGCAAATGTTGAAGAATAGAAACAAAATAGTAATTTAGGTTACAAGACCGGAAATAGATGTTCTGCAGGTCAACCTAAGCAGATTCCGCGGCGAGTCCTTGAAGCTTGGGGGACCTGCAAACACTGTTTTTCGGTCATGTAACGTATAATTTTTTTTCGACTCTCACTTTGATACAAAATCAATTTCTTATAATTTTTCTAATATATTTTTTAACAGATACAACGATAAACAATATAATACTTAGGGAAATAGCGTGCAAAATCGACGACGAAAGGTTACCGCCTGCCACTCAGTGATCGAAGAGAACATATAACTACGATTTTTTTTTCTCTCTGAAAATGTTTGGTATGGTGGGAGAATGGCTATCGATATCTGTCCTCATTGACATACCTCATGTAACTGGGGTATGTCAAGTACATACACTAACGACCTATGAGGACAGATATCGATAGCCATTCGTTTAAAAAAAAATATCCCCCCTCCATATTCTCCAACCATACCAAAAATTTTCAGAGAAAAAAAATTCGTAGTTATATGTTCTCTTCGATCACTGAGTGGCAGGCGGTAACCTTTCGTCGTCGATTTTGCACGTTATTCCAACAATTAACACAAGTTCGTTTCCATAGCAACAAGAAAGCAAAGCCACATGTACCAAAAATGGCAGTATTTTTTACTTTCATGGATCGGAAAAGAGAATAAGAGGAATCGGAAAAGCCTCTGCCGATTTTTGATGCCCACTTTCCGGTCTAGCCCGGAAACGATACTTTCCGTCTGAAATTTTCTTCAAAAAGAGTATATTTTTTGGTCTGTTGAAAAAAAAAAGCTTTTGCCGATCTCTGATGCCCATTTTCCGGCCTAGCCCGGGAAAACGTTAATTTCTGCCGGGAAATATCTCCAGAAAGGGCGAATTCTCTGGTCGGTCAAAAAAAAGTATTTAAAGTTTACTAAGTATGTTGTTTTACTTCATAAACGATCATTTTTTAGATATCCGAAAAATGTACATCCTTTAAGCTCAAGCATGTTTCTTGAGGAACTACACAGTATTTTTTCTAAATGTTGAATACCACAATGGAAAGCCAATAAATCATTTAAAGTAATTTGCGCACTAAATACTTCGTCTAATTTTGGAAACAGTTAGTTTATGAAATTGTAGGTTGCTTATTAATGCTTTATTTATACAAACTTATTTGTCCTGGTAAACTTGTAATACTAAGGCCACTGTTGTTACTTTGAGTACACGACTGAAATAAAAAAGTTAGGTAATGATTTTTTTTTAAATCACGTTAACATTTTTTTGAAAACACAAAAATTGTAATATCTCTGAAACTATTGACTCTTCTATAAACGTATATTTGGGTTCATGATATAGCAAATTGCCTCTACTATCACGTGTTCAAAGGAATACGTCGAATTATCGATTATAGGTCAGTTATACATGGAGTACCCCAAGGTTCAGTTTTGGGACCCCTGTTGTTTATTATGTCAATTACTTATTCCATAACATGTTCCCTAACACCTGTGTTGCATTTGCTGATGGTACAACCGTAATAAATTCAAGTCCAAACATGAATGATCTCATGCTAAAAAGTGCCGAACTGTTTCTCAAGCCAAACAATGGTTTACATCTAACAATTTAAAACTCAATGAAGAAGGGACTCAAAATCTAGTCTTTTCTACCAGTCATAATATAACTAAAGGAAATAGCGCAAAACTACTCGGTGTCACTATTGACGACAGGCTAAATTGGTCTTCTCACGTCGAACAACTACGTCAGGAACTATCGAGATCGATATTTGTTTTAGGTAATCTAACAAGAACGTTATCAATGGAGACTCTGAGAATGAGTTATTTTGCTCTATTAAAAGTGGAACGAAATATTGTTCAAAACATTGAGGATCGAGAAAATATCATTAACATTGTTCAAGAACACCCTGAAGTAAGTACCCGACGAATAAGTGCCCAATTAGGAGTTCCTTATGTGCGGGTTTGGGGGACAACAGATAAAGAAAGATTACATCCGTATCATATTTAGCAAGTGCAAAGGCTTCAACGCGGTGACAATGTAAATAGGTTAGAATTTTGCCAGTGGATTATTGACCATAGACCGACTACATATCGAATTTTATTCACAAACGAGGCCCAATTTCCACGGGATGGCGTATTTAATTCAAGAAATTCGTATTACTGGGCCGAATATAATCATCATGCTATAAGAGAAGCCCATTCTCACCATATGTTCTCGGTAAATGTTTGGTGTATTATGATTAACAACAACCTAATTGGCCCACATATTCTTCCGGAAACACTAACTACAGAGGTTTATTTAGACTTCTACAAAATATTTTACCTGGTTTAATGCAAGGGATTAATGTAAGAGGAGAATACTTCCAGCACGACGGAGCTCCTCCTCATTTTGGTATTGAGGTTAGAAGGCATTTGGATAATGAGTATCCAAACAGATGGGATTGGACCTCATCCTTGGCCGGCTAGATCACCAGAGTTCAAGTCCGTCGAGTTCTACAGTGTCCCAATAAATACCAGAGATCAGTTACTTCAGCGAATTTTCCTATGTAGTGCCCAGGTTAGAAATAATCCTGCGCCAATTAGAAGATCTATTGGCAATTTAAATAAACGCAAACAAAAATGTATGGAAGCTGGAGGTTTCCATTTTGAACATTTGCTCTAAGTATTTGTAATATTTTAAAATAATTTTTGTAAATAATTAATGTGACCATTTTTAATTATTTGGACATTTAATGTAAGCAATAAAGCTGTTTTTCTTCAAATTCCCCTTTCTGCCAAATTCAATCGTTTGTAAAAAAATTAACAAAGGTCCGACAAAAAAATCTACTTACATGTTTATTTTTAGTGATGAATGGACTTTTATAATCGTCACTTGAATGTTAAGAAAAATATTACAGGGTGATCATTTTTACAGGAATTAGAAAAATAAAATTAAAAAAGTCCGCTCCTGAAATTTAAAAAAAAATTAAAATAGTTATCTATCAACTGTGATAAGTGTATCAAGTGTCTAAAATTTAAACAAAATCCAATCGATAGTAAGGACGTTCTGGCCAAAATAAATTTAGACCAAACTCAGTTTAACACCCTGTATCTCAGAAATTAAGAGTGACAGAAAAATTTCAATGGCCGTGCCTGAATACTCAAGTGGTCCTCTACCGCTCCTGGAAGTATGTACAGTTCCTTATGAAACACCCTATATACAGAGAAATATCACAATTTTATAAACTGATAATTGTTTGTGTTTTTACAAATTGTTTGTAAATTGTTCTTCTAGTTACCTGCTGCTTGTACTTGTCTTTTTTTTGTTATAAAGTGTTTACAGTTGCATGCCTTCACAGTATGCATTCGATAACTCTATAGAGAGTTATATTATATTGTTTTTCTTTTTACTTATCAAAAATGTTGTACTATCAAAAAAGTATCTACCTATCTATCTATCTATCTATCTATCTATCTACCTGTACGCCTGTTTTTTTTTCAAAACTATTAGGAGCTCAAACGAAAAAAATCTTATTCTGAGCTAATTTTAGATAAAAGAAACACGGCACGCCGGCCTCCTATTATCTCATCACCCCGTACAATGAAATATATCTGCTATGACACGGAGATAAACGGTTCTTAGCAGAGCTGATCGTACTTTACGTGCGCTTGTTCTAGTATAGTTTTCGCAGCGTGAAGCTGGCCTCTAAGATTTGTGACTGGGTAATCTATTTGACTCGACTATTATTTATAGATTAACGACCAGGTTAGGAACAATGTTTGTTTGGGCCATTACTCACGAGCGTGGCTGGGTCGGTAGAGCCGCGTAACACTGGTAGTGAACACGGCGAGAAGTTGGCGGTGTTTCCCACGGTATTGAACTATCAGCGCTCGGGCTTGATCCTGCTCGCTGCTCGATGGAAAGTACCGGGCTGGATCAGGAAGTGCGCGCAAGGCGATCCAGGACTCCTCTTCAAGGATAATGCGTGGAGAACGGATTGTTTTTTCGATTTAAATGGGTGTGTGTGTGTGTGTGTGTGTTACAATTTTTTAGTAGAGGTGATTTATTGGCTCTCTTTGAAATGGCGAAGGCGCGCAGAGAAAGCGGGGCAGGGCTGTGATTCTAATAAAAATTAAATTACAACTATAAAAAAACTGGCAACTTGGTGTTTAGAAAGTTCAAATAATTCAAATTATTTAAAAAAAAAATATCCATTAATAGTTTTGGGAATTCCTATAATCTAGTTCAAAAAATCGATTTTTATTTAAGGATTCTACTACTCTATGAGTCATTAACGAACTCGGCTAATAAATCCTATCAAAACTCGGCTGGTAAACAAACTCGGCTAGGTATAGAATGTCATGAAACGTCGAGATTTAAACTTTGAGCAAAAAAAAATACTGTGTGTCGGTCTGTCAATGGTCCATCTGTCTGTAACTTTTTTTGTGGGCACGTTTTCTCTGGAACGGTTTAAGACATTGACTTGAAATTTGGTACACGTATGTATTATAACGAGATATGAAACTTTATTATATTTTGAGCTTACTCCGGTCAAGGGTTCGGGGATAAATAGGGAAAAATAAGTAATGCAAGCTGATGAACAGAGACTTGAAATTTAGTGTATATACTACAAACTAAGGCCTTTTTGTAACGTTTGACACCCTCCACCACAATTTATTTATTTATATAGCATACACTGTTCAACAGAGCAGGACGGATGCACAAAAAACAAAAAAATAATGATTTAAAATATAAATTAGAGAAACATATAGCGCACCTATAAGATAACATAATATTATAACTAAATACAAGCAGAGATCACAGACAAGAAATATAAAATGCACATATAAGATAAGCATAGTAATAAAACTACAGCGTGTCCCAAAAGTCCCGCAACGGTCAGATATGTCGCAAACTGCTAATCTTTTCGGAAAGCAAAAAAACACGTGTTCAATATTTAAAAAAATCTATCCAATAACACCAAAGTTGACTCCCCCACTCCCCTCAGCAGGGGGGAGGGGGGCAACTTTGAAAAATTAAATGTGAACGCCCATGTTTTATTGAAGAAACTGATTGTACGGCTGAAATTACGTAAGGTTCATCTGGAACATTTTTTTGGAGTCGCTACAGATGACGCTGTAATCGCAAAAAATTAACTTTAAGGCGTAAGTTTGAAATAATGGATTTACACCGGAAACAAAAAAACGCGTGTTCAATATTTTAAAAAACTATCCAATGACACCAAAGTTAACGCCCCACATCCCCCTGTGCGGGGGGGGGCAACTTTGAACAATTAAATGGGAACTCCCATTTTTTATAAAAACGTGGTGCTTATTTTAGGTGGCTTACGTAACGTGAGTTACGTTGCTTCAAACCAGCTTTAATTTTTCTCGTGCTCAAGTTGGTAACCACCTTTCTCTTGGCAAAGTCCTAACCGAAAGTAACCTTCATCGGTAACTTTCTGTAATACCTCTGGAGTTATTTCATTTGACACATATCGCATATCCTATTCTTTACTTCCTCGATATCGTTGGGTTTAGTTTCTTGGCTTTTTAAGTATCCCCAGTAGTAGAAGTCAAGAGGAGTCAGATTAGGTGACCTTGCTGGCCATGCTATGGGGCCTCTTCTACCAATACACCTCTGAGGAAAAACGTTGTTTAACAAATGACGTACAATTAAAGCAAAGTGCACTTGCGCACCATCTTGTTGAAACCAAACATTTTCGAAGACACGCCCCACTAAATTTTGTATTGCAGGTTCAACATCATCGGTCAACAATCCACGTGCTTTTGGGCAGTCAAATTACCGTCAATGAAGAATGGTCCAATGATATGGTTACACAATATTCCCACCCAAACGTTAACTTTTTGCGGGTGTTGCATGCATTTCATCCAATGGGGATTCTCAGTGGCTTAATACCTCATGTTTTGCCGGTTAACAGAGCCCATCATGTCAAAGGTAGCTTCGTCGGAGAAATAAGTCCAGAACAGAAATTTATTATTTCTGTCGCATTGTCGCATCATTTCCTCGCAATATCCCAGTTTGCGGTCAAAGTCATCTCCTCCAATAAGTTCATGCACTAATTTTATTTTGTGCGGAAAATAATTATGCAACTCTAAAACTCTCCGATCAATAGATTTATTTGACTGTTTGTTGCGCTACTTTTCAGATTGAGGTGTGGGCATCTTCAAAACTTAACAGAGTTTCCAAAGACTTCTCGTCATTTGCAGCAATTTTAGGTCTTCCAGATCGTGGTTCATCTTTGATTGATCTAGTTTGTAGAAAACGATCAACTGTACCATAAGCAGTAGATTTAGAAATAGGTTCACAATCAGGAAACGTGATGTTGAATAAATTGTTGTCCTTTTGACTTTATCAACCACGCTTTTCTTATGGAGAAACTTAAGGAATACGGTCTTAGGGGTAAAATTGGTAACTGGATTAACTCTTACTTATCAGACAGGAAATAAGTAGTAGAAATCAATGAAATTAGGTCATACGAATGTGATGTTAAAATAGGTGTGCCACAGGGGTCCATTCTAGGACCCCTGTTATTTTTAATATTCATAAATGACTTGCCAGATATTGTTGAAAATTAAAATCTAATGTTTGCAGATGATAATAATTATGCATAGACTCTAATACCAAGGACGCTCTAATAAAATTGCAGACTATGATTAACTGTTTCACCAACTGGTTCACATTTAATTAAGTGAGTCACATTTAATTAAAATTGAGTCAAAATCCATTGAACAAGTAACCTCAACAAAATTTCTTGGAATATGTATAATTAACTTGGCAGGACTACGCAGAGCACGTACTTCTGAACTGCGAATTAAAGTTGAAAAAAATTAATAGATTTGTCGAAAAAATATGCAAAACAAAAATATGCCTGCCGTTTAATTTGTCTCAACTACTAAGCTCTAGGAACCTATAAATATATAAATTGTTATGTGAACATATAAGAAATCTAGGAATAAAATTGTAATATAGCACAGACTAGATAGTAAATTATTTGTAATATAGTTTTAAGTTATCCTCTTGTTTTCCCTAATGTAACCTGAATCATTCCCAGGTCCTTCTTGTTTGTGAGTAAGACTAGACAGACCCCTAGTCAAAACAGTTTCCTCGTTTATTTCCTGAAAAAAAAAACAAAGAAAAGAACAGCAAAAAAAAACGAAAAAAGAAACAGAAAATAAAAAAGAAATATTAATAGAAAAAATATATTAACGAAAATAATAAAAACAAAAGATATCTAGGCTTAGCTCTAATAACAAAAAATTCTTAAGTGAGAAAAATCAAAAAATAAAAGAGTAAACTTACCTCCAAGGATAAAAACGCAAAGTAACTAGTATATAACAAAAATAAAATGTCGGCAACACTGAGCTAATGGAGTGAGTGCATTCCCTAGCCATTACTAGCACTAATTAAAAAAAAAAAACTTGGCAGGACCACATTGATTATTTATGTAGTAAACTTTCCCCATTGTGTTGCGCATTGTTTCGGCTCAGAGCTATCACAAATAGATCCGTTTGTTTAGTTTTATATCATTCTCATGTTTTATCTAGGTTGAGGTATGGTATAATATTTTGGGGTATGTCGTCACTTTCATAGACTTTTTAAACTTCAGAAAAGAATAGTTAGCACAATCGTGGGCGCTTCAAGACTGCAATCATGTAGCACCATTTTTAGAGAATTAAACTTATTGAATTTACCCTGTCTATTTATATACGAAATTCTGCTTTATGTCAAGAGTAATTACCAAAACTTTTGATCAAACAACTGTTTTCACGAGTACGATACCAGGTTTAATATGGATTTAACTACGCCTTCACATAATTTAAAGTTATTTGAAAATTGCCCAACTTACATGGGAATTAAATGTATTAATAAACTGCCACTTAAAATATAAAAAATATTGCCAATATAAGAATATACAGAAAGCAAGTCTTTAATTTTGTGTTGGAACTTAATTTCTAGTGTTGAAGAATTTTTAAATTAAAGCGTATATGTTAAATTAATGTTTTAACTTAATTTGTTTGTTAAATTGATGTAGTATGTTGGGGTAAGATTGTATTTTACATAGGATTTAAATTTTTTATATTTATTATTAGGAAAGTTGTATCTTAGGAGCCACATATTATTTGACTTTTCCTATACCAATGTAAATGGTCTCCTGGAATAAATAAATTATTATTATTATTATTCAAAAATGTCACAACTCTCTTTTCAGTTGGTTGCATTCACACTAGGGAAAGAATTCACTTTATCCTATGGTGAAGAATTTTCGGACCAGATGGCAGGTCTGTAATATAGTTGCTTTCTGCATAATCTTACTGATGTGTTGGGGTAACTGTAATTTTTCCAAGTAACTTGGGAGCCTAGTCGAAACTACTCCTTCCACTGAGATGACTAATGGGATTATACTGATATTTTTTAGCTTCCAATTACACTTAATTTCGACGGCCAGGTTTTGGTATTTATCAATCTTTCGATATTTCGTTGTTATTAAATTAGTAGTGAGGGGTGTAGCAATGTCGATGATATAACCTTTCTTCTGCTCTTTATCTATAAGGACTATCAGGTCTATTAAAACCTACGCTCTTGTCCGTTGTTATAGGTCTGTCCCAGTATAATACCGCTGATTCATTTTCAAGCACAGGGTTGGGTGTGTATTTGTAGTAAGGGGCTGCTTTTTATTGTTATTATTATTATTATTATTTTTTTTTTTTTTTTCTCGTTAGCGATGCTGGACAGTTCTCCCGTGTCTCCGATATTCTCACGGGGGAAGCGCCAGCGAATTATCTACAACCACTCCCCACATCCCGCAGGGTTAGTGTGCCCTAAGTAGACGCAGGGACCCCAAGACGACTGCCTTCTGCATTTGGCCTGCCAACCACTCGGCTGATTTTTGGCAGGCCGGTATGGTCTTCAATGCTGAGAGCAGCGTAGGCATCATCCCACCGAGAACGCCGATTATCAGGACGACCATTTTGACCGAGTAGTCTGGGTATAGCGCTCGGAGCTCATACCGGAGATCTCGGTATTTAGTCCGTTTCTCCTCCTCCTTCAAGGTGATGTTTGTCTCGGCAGGTGCCAAGAACTCGATTACATACATCACCTTGGTCTGGTGGTCGAGGAGGACTATATCAGGCTTGTTGGCTTGAATCAGCCTGACGGTCGGGAACGAGTAGTTCCAATAGATTCGGCACTTCTCGTTCTCGACAACGGACTCGATCTCTCCGGGAACATAAGGCAGCACTGGTGTTCGGTCTACCTCGTACGAGTGCCGAAGATGGTAATACAGCACTCGTAAAGCCGCGTTATGTCTATGTATGTAGGCCGAAGTCGCGTAAATCGGACATGCAGATAGTAAATGCATGAGCGACTCCGGCGCCTGATGGCAGGTCCTACAATTTAGGTCGGGGACCTCTACACCCATAACACGACTGCGTTAGACCAAGGTGTTAATAACACCATCTTGGCAGGCCACAATGAGTCCCTCGGTCTCCGACTTTAGCCCTGTTGACCTCAGGAATGCGAAGGTCAGCTTTGTCGATAAACCCAGTGTCTCTATGTTGTTGTAGAACACTCCATGCATGGGTTTATCGACGTGCTGCCTGAACAGATTTCTCTGTTCGGCAGCTTTAATTTGGGTTGTCAGGCGGTTTGGCGGAAGCTCAGTTACTGACTGTGCATCAGCACCTCGCCTGCCTCTTCGCCTGAAGTCGAAAACGAGACCGAGATCATCTGCGGCCCTACGTGCTGCCTTAAATAAAAATCCGCCCACTCCTACGGTTTCATGATCTTTCACTAACCGCAGGAGTGGATCTGAGCTCCTCAAGATGTTACATGCCATACTCAGCGCTACTCTGCCATGCATGCACTCCAGGCTCAAGAGTCCTCTGCCCCCCCGTTGACGTGGGAGGTACACTCGAGGAACGGATGATCTAGGATGAATGCTTCTGTGAATATGCATCATCTTATTATTATTATTATTATTATTTCGTTTTTATTTAATATAGTGCGTTTTTCGATAAAACTAAGTTACCCATTAACATTGTAAAATTAAATAAAATTAATTTGGTATGTTGCATGACTTTCTGTTTTTCCATCTTGGGAATGCTTCAGTACATGTTTACAATGTATAATGTCCATAAATGCCATCCCTGGAATCCGACGGGTAATTCCGAGCTCTGCTCATAAGAATCTCAAGCAGAACTTCCTGGTTTCGGAGGCACGTGTTAATATCAACCGACTTTTATCAAATCTGGAGACCATTTTTTGGGGATTTCGAACAAATTTGGTAGGGGGGGTGTAAACTTGATATTTTGAAGCACCCTAGTATATATTTTCCCAAGCTACAGTGACATTGCAATTTGATGCTACAAAATTATATCCGTTGTACAATTTACCAATAACTCAAACTATTTTTCACGAATTATCGCGATCAATTTAAAGTCCATATCGCTGCGATTTATTTGCATAATATGGCACTAAGTTATTCGTGCTTGCTCACATATGCATAGCAGTGTAATGTGCCGTAAACAAAGTTGTTTTAACTTGATCTATCATGAGAGTTATGACAACCGCTGGGAAAACTTAATTAAAATATGAATTATGTGTTACTCGAGCGGGTTGGTGTATTTTGTTTATTGCTCTGTGTGACATGATCTAATTATGATTTATCTGCGGGGTGATTGTTAAATCGCTTTGTCAAAATGCCAGAAAATAGCCAGTGACCAATTAATCACTATAGTCGGGCAGATAAGAGGTGTAACCTTGCACTGAGGTATGTCTAAAGCTTTTCTGCGGGTTATTGGCTGTTAGGGTGTACTGTTTTCATTTTTGACGGGTGCCACCTTGGCATCCTTGGTAATTCATCATTTGCTGAACATTTTCAATAATCGTATTCTACTCCAGAACAATGCAATGTCGATTACGAACAGAATCACCTCCACCACCAATTAATAACTCTTGTCTAAATATTCGTAATCTTACAGAAGATCGGGTTTCCAGACCAAAACTGACCAGTGGTCTTGATAATATTTCATCTTCCGTAGTACGTGACTGTGCAGCAGTATTCGCCAAACCATTATGTATACTTTTCAATCTATCTATTCAAACTTTAACATTTCCATAGTCTAAAATCGTACCCGTCTTTAAGAAAGAGTATAGAGCTTTGATAAGTAATTACCGGCCCATTGTAATTTTGAATAACTTTGCTAAAGTCCATGAAATATTATTGTATGTATATATATATTGTGCCATGTTAAACATCACCCAATACGTCTCATATTGTGCCCATAGATCTATCAAGATTTTACCAACTTCAGGCGTTCCACAGGGATCTAATCTAGGTTCGCTTTTATTTATTTGTTTTGTTAATGACACTGGATATCGTCCTGAACTGTCTGCTATATGCTGATGATTTAAAACTATTCTGTAGAATATCGTGCATATACGACTATTTGATTTTGCAACACAATGCAAATAGAATTAAAATAAATATAAGGCAATTAAATTAAAAAAAAAATAATTACTGGTGTATAAGAAACACATTATTCCTCAATGCGTCAAAATGTGATGTTCTATCAATAACAACTAAACACGATATTATAAAATAACATAAATTTTATTATATAGAAAATTCCTAAATATCAAAATATTACAATATAATCAATGTATTTACGGTATGCCTAGATTTTGTACTAAGTTCCAGCACTATAATAAATGTCCACAAATTATTTAAAGTAACACATTTTAATTCATAAAAGTATGAAATAGTTAAAATAAAATAGACGGAAAAAAACAATTTCTACCCACCGGTAGAAATACAGATATTATTTTAACACATTAAATTAATAAGAACCACGATGTAAGTTAAAACGGAAACAGTTTTACTGGTATTCTCTCGAAATATCATCTATATTCTTTTTTCCAAGGTACGGGACCAAGGAAAATTCTTTGAACACAGTTATTTGGACAAAATCTAACACGACCTTAATAGAGCACAATTACTTTAATAATAAATTATATTTAATCTGAAATTTACTTCGATAGTTCGGAAAACGGTTATAATGCTTTAACACATTGAATCGGAATCATTTTAAATTATCACTTTTATACACGTATTTCAGTAAAGTAACCTTATCTTTCCAAATATAAAAACTGTGACAAGAAACGGTTCCTCATATCGGTATGTGCATACTGGATGCGGCTGTCGGTGTATAACAGTCAACTTACAAATCTGTTTCAATGAGAACGATTTGCGCTGGCCTACCCAACGCCCTTACTGTCAATTTTTACAATTTAGGCAACAATACAGGTAATCTTCTTACAGCCGGGGTTACTACATTTTCTATATAAAGTATAAATCTGCTTCGCAGTTTAAGCTAGCTAAATTAGGAGAAATCTGTAATAATGATTTACAACAACTAGATTTCGACCGTAAGTGAAACTAGTGACGAAGGATAATTATTTAGTTAAATTGCATTTTTGGCATCGGAAAAACACATACATAATTAACTCATCATTGTTTATTACTATAATACTTCTTGTACTTTGTTTATATAAATGTATATTACTCTTTCATTTTTTCCTTTATAATCTTTTTTGTCCTATCCAGTAATTGGGTCTCTCGACTTATTGGATAGTATATGTAAAAAATAAAAAAAGAATTCTTTTTTCACATGTAAACAGGGCAAATTACAGGGTTGAGTAAAATGCTACAAAAACTGTTGTCAATGGTATTTTTTAATCGATAGTTAGGCCAGAAATCAGATGTTTCTACACATTTGCCCAACCCTGTAGATCACCATTTTTGAAAATTCAACAACCAAATTATCTGATTTAGTTTTAGCGTCCAAATGCGTATTATGTTGTTTAAATTGTTAGTTTTGTGGACTTATACCAAATATAAATAATGACCATTTTGTTACGAAACATTTCAAACAAAAAACAGTTCAACCATTAATCATTTTGACGCTTATAGCTATTTTATTCACTGGCGTATAGTGGTTTCTAAAGTAAGTACAGAAGAACTATTCCAACAAAAGAAGATATGAAAAAATTGGTGAAAGCGGAAAATGATCATTAAATAACATTTATGTAAATTTAAATGATCTGAGGCAAAACCTGAATGTGTTACTAAAGATTAAGCTGTTTGCCGACTCAATAACTATAATTTGAAGAAAACGGATATATTTATTTAACAAATTCAACGCCGGTTAAATTCATTAGTTCTGTCTAAATCACCTTCTTGTTTTTATTGTGCGGTAAGTAATCATTAAGTGCGATTCAAGTTTTAATTGTTCATGGTTGCTTTCATTCCTGACAGCAATCATACGTAGCTGAAGTGTTAGAAAAATTAAATAATCTAAGTATGCCTACTCTAAAAATACAGTAAAAATAATAAGGAATTCACCATATAAACAACTGAATTCATAACTGATTTTTTTTTCATAGCCTCCGGTGGGGGGGTAACTCAGTGGTTAGGACGTTTATCTTGCAAACTGAGTTACTTAACGAAACGGACTCGAGCCTGGCTTACTGCGAAACAATTTTAATTGCAGAATTATCCGCAAAAAGTAGTTCGGACTCCACTTTAAACTGTAGTTGCTCGTTTGTCTTTGCCTAACACAAAATTCTGGATATTCGAGGAGTTACCTAGGTGAATTCAGAGGCGGTTAAGAAAAGTTATGACTTAAAGTACTTTACGAGAGATCGGTTAAAAATACATTCCATTTTGTTATTTGTTCGTTTTTATACTGACCCAATGTCGATATATTAGGTTATCAGTTTCAATTAACCGAGCGACGCACAGTGGGGCCAAAACCAGGTAAAGTTGGTAAAAATTTTGAAATATAGCAATGGGCTGAAAATAGGCACAGCTTTATGGAAAAATTACGAAAAAAATTTAATGTTACGAAGGGGTGGAAAATTATACGAACCAAAATTATCAAGCTTTGAATTCTTATTAATTCAATCATGTTATAGTTCAGTTCATGTTATTTATACTGGACATAAAAAACTCAAAGCTGCCGACAGAGCTAGTATCAGGGGAGAGCGGGGCATGCCTTATTTTTCTAAATTATTATATTAAATCATAAAAAAACAGAAAGGTAATCTTGACTGACTTGTTAAGCAGAAAAATAAAATTTTCTTGAGGTTGCAACATTACATTTATCTGTCAATGTCGCGAAGGAGGAGCAAAGCGTCCAACAAAGTATAAGATATCCCTATCTTGGCGCAAGTTAAAATTTTTTAATTGACCAAAAACGCCATTAAGTTATTACCGAAAACATGATTTTTAAATCTCTAGTATTATTTTGTAGTACCTTGTCAGCAGGTAATACGATATTTCTGTCATGGCGTATTACAGTAATTTTTTTTGTAAAGCACATATTCAAATATCCATTATTCAAACGTGGGGCTCTTAGAAACAACAAGAATTTATTATACTTATTATACTATTTGATATCCTTATTATACTTTTCGCAAATGTAAAGCGAAGAGTATATTTCATTTAATCGGTACATTTCTAAAACCGGTAATGCCGCTCGCAAAAAAAATCACTGTGTTAGTGATTGTATTCTAAACAAATTTCAAAATGTCCGTTCGTCTGTTTGCCTGTTCGTCTGTCTATTCCTCTGTCTGTCTGTCTGTCCGTCCGTCCGTCACGTTTTTTTTGTAAGCGTGATAACTTAAGAATGAAAAGTCTGATTGTATTGAAATTTGAACTGAAAATTCGTGTTAGCTAGAAAAAGAACCCCATTGAACAAAATGTACAAACAAAAAAGTTATTGATCATTTAAATTAAAAGAAAAAAATTGTATTTAAGATACCAGATCAACAAATTAATATTACACATGGTAGTGTGTAGTAAGACAGTACATAAAAATTAAAAGGAAGGAAAACAAATATTTGGTATAACCTAACAATAGTAAAACAGTGATATTAATGTCATTTGGAATCACTATTGGAAAGTAAGGTATCTTATGGCAGTCGTTTTTTAAAACTGTTGTTACGAGTTTTTTCACTTAAGTTTAAATTTATGGCACTAGTCCAGTTGTTTAAAGTTTTGTACTGTCTGCAGGATTCCATAGTATTTCCTCGTCGTTGATGATAATTTTATTGGGGTTTTGTGGTCTTCTCAGGGTAAATACGTTTGCTTCACATTTTGTTGGATTTAACTTTATTTGCTATTTCATAAACCAGTCCTGTAAAACATTAACTGCATTTTGCAGTTTGTTTGCAGCGATATGAATGTCATGATATTAAGTTATTATTGCGGTGTTACCTGCATACAAGGCTCTTGTGAAGGAATATATTAAAGAGTGTGGTGTCCAAAATTGATCACTGAGGTATTCCTAATTTTTATAATAAGGATAGGTACTCAAGCTGTTTGTATATGCTAGGCATATATGTATGTATACGTTTAAATTGTATATCCTATATGTATACGTATGTTTATTAACAATATATGTTGATATTGTTATGACATTTTTGGCATTAGGTCAAATTTTACATTAAATGTTAAGTCAACATATAATTTTAAATACTGATTTATATTTGAATAGAATATTATAATATACAGTTTATTCGATACAGTGAAATGTTCACATTTATTATTGGATCGATATTAAATCTTCATATTTAGCCAACATTTTAAGAATAGTAACTAACCTAATCCAATATTACTATTCTACCTCTGGAATGTTTTAAATGAGTGGCTTAAGTCAAATCTGCAGATTTGGTGTTAAACGCCCAATTATTTAATGTCGTTTCCCAGTTTATGTTATACAAGGAAGTGTTCAAAGTTGCAATATTCGCTGCAACTAGTTTGACAGTTCATAACACACAACAATTCAATCAAAAACGATATTTTCTAGTCCACATTTACTTCGTATAGAATAAATTTATTGCTATTAATTGAAGTGCCATCTCTAAATCACGCGCAATAACTAAGCGCCCTATATTGTTATTATCATAATTAATGTTCACCGGTTCAACTACAATTTACTCCGCATGGTTATGGTCGGCCTATATTTTATAATGAAAATGATACAGCTATTGAAGTGTGGCTATTCGAATGGTTGGCATTAATACATAAATGAAATATTACATATAATAGTGCGACCGTTCTCTCGATATTAATTGCAGAAATTGTTCACCTTACACTTGGCGCAACGTCAATTATATTTTATTAATATTGAAAAGGAAGTTTCAATTTATCTTGGTGTGATGAATTTATCGCGACCGCGATAATTGTGCGCCTAGCATTGCCTTTAAGAAAGGTAAACGACACGTGTAATATTTATTTATAGAGCCTAGTAAACTTGGTGTTACACATTGTGTTTTGTTTTTGTTCTTGTCGCAAATTGCAGTCTATTCAATTTCTGATTTGAAGTGAAACATCTAGGTCATATAGTTTTAAAATTATGTTCTGATGTATTTATCATAATTTACGTATTTCGGGACTTGGGGAAAACCATAGGCTATTTACCAATTGTCAATATGGTTACCGAAAAAGAAAAGTCCACTGAATTAGCCAGCATTGAGTTTGTACAAAATATTTATGGACAATAATAATAATAATAATAGAGAGACGCGTTGGACTAACCTCATGTATAGACGTGCTGTAAGACGCTCCCGAAAAAAAAACGCTAAAAAAAGCGGTAAAAACCACACTAAACTCGAACAAATTTAAGCCATCGGTACATCAAGAAATTCTGCGCGAAGTGAAATGCCATAATAGAAAAACAAACTTCATATGGAATTAATAACTACATATACAGTTTTTTTTAATAGTATCAAATAAAGCAAGTGTAAGACGACCGAGCACCCTTTCTCAAGTGGTAAACATCTGGCAATATAATACACCATAAGTGAAGGGCAACGGGCTAGTTTTTAACGAGTGGAGGTAGTAACACAAGCAAAGAAGAAGTTTTTGTTTTTATTTATTTTTAACTTCTATTTACTGGTTTATTAATTCTTGTCACACGGCCCATAAACTGGGCTTTGCTTGATATACAGAGCATCCCAAATGAAATAGAAAAAATACCCGGAATTGGAAAACGGAAATTACTAAAAATTAGTACTGAATTACGAAAAAAACTGATAACTTCAAAAACAAATCAATATACAGGGTGTACCAAATATTCTCTTGGGCCTCTTTCTAATAACCCGCTGAAAAAAGCTCATTTTACCGCGAGACAGGACTCTTCCTCTGCAGTTCCACCGTAAATGGATATTTACCTGTGGAATGGTTAATATAAATAAAAGCTCATTGCGGCGAACTAAAACCCAGATTTTTGGGAAACATGAAACCATATGCATATGGACGCAGGCGGACAGGAGGCAGTGAACACTGCTAGGTTCAGAAACAGAAAACTTAGAAGAAGAATAAATAAGGAGATGGAAACTTAACAGAAGCATTTCACAAACACCTACAGTACCTACACTGCATGTCCCATGCCCAACCCATTCTAAGCGTGTGGCTGTTATTATTTTTCACTTCATTCACCTCAAAATAAATTTTTCCAAGACCCAAGTGCATGACATATTTTTCTAATAAAGTATTGTTAAAATTAATTAGATATTTGAATATGAGTTATAAAGTACCAGGGTTATTGTTTGATTTCACTGCAGCTTTTGGCTGTATCATAACTTTCTCCTCAAATTAAAGTTAAGTAATTGAGGAATTAGAGGCAAAATATTGAACTGGATAATGTCATATCTAGATAACAGAAAAATACTCATTTCCCTAGATTCAGAAATTGCCGACACTTATGACATAGATATAGGTGTAGGGCAAGGGGCGACCTTCCATAATTTCCTACCGAAGGAAACATTTCTATGTACGCTGATGACACGTCGGTAGTCATATTTGCTAAAAATGTACAGAGATTACAATCTATGGCAGTTAAAACAATTAATCAATTTGAGAACTGGTGCCCCAAAAATTCACTTATAGTTAATAACAACCAGCATGACAATTATCGTCTATTTCTCTATTTCATTAATTAAATCAGGTCCAATTTTAAACTGTGTAGAAATTAGAGCAATGAGGCGAAATTTCTAAGAACAATTCTAGACTTAACACTTGGTTTCTTTAGTCATATAGACAATATGTGTTCGAAACTGGCTAAGAGTACATACACGTTGATAAATCTTAAAAATAACTAGATGAACAGCTTATTAGTCCTTAGTCTACTCAAGATTTACGTATAACATTATTAGTTAGGGTCAGTCACAAGGAATTAATAGTGTCTTTGTTATGCAAAAGCGTATAGTCAAAATAATGTTCAATCTTTCATACAGACAGACCGCGCATAGTGAATGAATTTTTGTGGACACAATTCGATCTACACCTGAGTTTTGCTTGAAATGACCAATTTTTTTTAAGTATTCTCAGAACAATACTTTACAACGCCTAACTGCCCAAATTGAAGCAAATTGGCTAAAACCCTGAATTTTGATTTAGTATATAAGAGATAAAACACTCGTTACTAATTTTTTAAAAATTGATTTTTTCGGTCTCTAAGCACAAAAATTAATGCAATTTTCACAAAAATTACTTTAATGGCATTATATTCTATATTATGTTCTATAACCTTCCAATTTTTGTAGCAATATTCTCTGAAAATTTGAGCTGAATCGGTCAAGCAGTTTTTGAGTTATAATCAATCAATCAAACAAACATATATTGAATTTTCTAGATTAGTAAAAAACTCAATACTTCTTTATTTATCAATCCAAAAAGCTTAGAATACTATGATCGTATTATAGTTTAATAAATTATGTAATAAAAACCTTGAAGAAATTTTCTAAAACCCCCAAAAAATAGCCAATTTCTCAAAATTGGACCACTTTTGGGTAAAGCGAATATCATATTCGTAAAAAACGACCCAAAAACATAATTACAATCATTAAAAAATCAGAGATTTTAAATGTAGGAAGGTCCATCCTCGCCATTTTTCTGTAAATGTTCTATTTCTCAAGAAATAAGTCAAAATACAAAGAATTAAGGTATTTAGCCAATTTGCCTCAATTTTGGCAGTTGGGCCTTGTAAAGTATAATTTTGAGAATACTTTAAAAAAATTTAGTCAGTTCAAGCAAAACTCATGTGTAGATCGAATTTTGTCCACAAAAATTCATTTTCAATCACTGTGCGCCGTGGCACTTTCAGAAAGAAGATAATTATGACCACACCCTGTATATATTCATGTAAAAATGTATGTTTTACGCACAGTAATAAAGAAAACTTCTGTTCTAACATAAATATGCACCACCCGAGGAGCAACTTTTCTTTTAAAAGGCGAAAAACCGTTCTTCACCACCTTTCGCAATTTTTTTTTTCAAATTCCACCAAAGATTCTTTTTTCAAAAAATAATATCATCTTCTTCCCGACATTACAAACTACATGTGAGTTTTTTTTTTTGCTGAGGTTGCAATTTGTCTGAGATCTGGGTCCCTGAAGAGCTAGCTCGCCTATACTATTCTGGATATTGCATGAAGCACCGATAAGCACGTCTTTTGTTCAACAGAGCTTAGCATTACGACTATAACACTCTTCACGTGCATTTTTTGTTATTAAAATGGTCGTAACCTTCAAAATCAATAACTTTTTGTTTAAAAAATGAAAGGGTTCTCTTTTATCTCTATTCAACACAGATTTTGTTGAAGTTTTAATGAAATCGGACTTTTCGTTCTTAAGTCATTGTGCTTACAAATAACATGGTGGATGAGGAGACGGAGGACAGACGGATAAATAATACAGATGACGGACATTAAAGTTGTTCAGAATTGCATCGAAAAAATGCATATATTTTCTGAGAATGTTATAACCTTAATTTTATATTTGGAACATAATTTCGATATCGCTAACAGCAAATCATTAGCAAAATATTTAATTTGAACAATATTCTTTCAAGACGGCGCGCGGCGGGCGTCTCGAGACCCACAGATAGGCATGGGGACTTTTGGCATGTTTAATAGTACGCCTTAATGAACATCTCTTGCGAAATTTCAAAACTCCATCAATTATTTCTCTCTTATTTTCCCTATTTGACTAGAGTAATAGTCATGTTCTCTAGTTAAGATGATTAGAAGCACGATAAAATGTATCTTCTGGACTCTGAAGGTCTGGAACTGATGGATCGTCTGGAACTGATGGATCGAAGACACGTATGCAAATCAAGGTTCTTATATCAGCATCTTTGAGCCTTTGAAGATGGAAAAATAAATTTTTCTAAACGTCTAAATTTAATTCAGTAAGGATTATTTTATTCCGCTGAACGCACTACACGCACCCGCTATAACAAGTTTCATCATAAATTATAACGAGCCTTCTATTAAATTAATAACAAAAGCAGAATAAGAACATAACACTTGGTCACACGGTCTATCGTGTACTGGGCTCGATCCCTGGCTCCTACGCGTAATGTCGGTAGGTAATGGATGTTGTCTACGTTTTTTCAAATGTGTAATTCCCCTGCTGGACAGCCTTGACTTTGGGTTTGGGAGTTATACCTATTTATGATTGTGTTTGATTGTGTTTAAAAGAATAATTTAACAGCAGCTTTACATATCCAAATTATACTGATTCAGTTTACATTCATTCAGCAGTCATTCTAATTTCATACTAGGGAAATAGGCTAATTTGATTAATTATATTAATTTTACTAGTTCAAAAACTAGTGCCATTCACTACGAATTTATAAATCTAGTTCATTATCAGTGCTGCAGTAAATATCCACTAGTATTTCACAAACCGGTCAAACGCAATAAATTTGCTCCTTGTAATAGTCGATATCAATAATCAATCAATCAATTACGCCCCCGCATTCCTAGTACGAACATAAAATATTAATTTTGTATTCAAAAACGATAACATTAAATAAAATGCCTGCTTTTACACTAATAAAATATTGTTTATACGCGGAAGACAACAGATTGAAAGATATATTAGATAAATCTGATAGTGCCTCGAGTTACGATTTTTATTGGATTGTTTACTGTCGCTTTGCACAACACAAAAGTACCGTACTGGGTGGATGTATGTAACTACACACATGGAAAAAAGTTAAGGTATTCGGATATTGGTGGCCTGATACAGCTTTGACCTAAAGAATAGTATTTTGCGTAACAAGAGTTGATAATATATCCATATTATACGAGAAATAAATTTGAGCTCAGTCTATAAAATTTTAAAACATTTATTATATAAACATTAACTCACACACACACTGAAAATTACTTTGATTATGTATTGT
Organism: Stenurella melanura; assembly: GCA_963583905.1. NCBI lineage: Eukaryota > Metazoa > Arthropoda > Insecta > Coleoptera > Cerambycidae > Stenurella > Stenurella melanura. The sequence goes on from OY757315.1 coordinate 25,624,010, forward strand.
CTATGTACTTAATACACGAACTATGATTGGTCAATTTCATATCCATCCCAGATAGGGTATGAAATATATCCGTTCAAATAACTGGAATCGCCTACTTATGCATTCTAAAGACTGTACAGAAAACAGCAAATAAACATAAGAGAGTAGAAAAAAGAGTGTTTTCTTTCTAACGGTCGATTTTTCAGTGTCTGGTTAAAATTGGATAGCGCTATGCCGAAAGAAACCAAGCGCCATTTTGCAGTTTTTAAGTAAAACGCACCAAGCTGTTGCCAAGACGGTAACTTAGGTCTTATAATAAATTATACCTTTTTATTACCTATTCTTTGATGATTACTAAACTAAACTAAAATGGTACTTGATCCCTTTTGAAATAGCACCAATTTGGGTTAACTAACCTTATTTCAAAAGAAGGTTAACTAATCCGAGAATTTGTGTGGTTGGTAACACAATCAAAATACTTTTAACTGATTTGACGGACCTGGCAACAATTTCTCGAGGTTCAGTTTGTTAGTGTTAAAAAATCGTAACGTTGCTTTACGTCCTAAAATATAGATCTAATGGGTGATATTATTCATTTTCCCCAAATCTCCGATGGCGAAGAGAATATTGTGCCTTTTAATAGAAATCTAAGAGGATCGCGAAGTTAATCGCAATGATAGGAAGAGCCGACATCGAAGGATCAAAAAGCGACGTCGCTATGAATGCTTGGCCGCTACAAGCCAGTTATCCCTGTGGTAACTTTGCTGACACCTCTTGCTGAAAACTTTTCTAGCCAAAAGGATCGATAGGCCGTGCTTTCGCAGTGCCTATGCGTACTGAACATCGGGATCAAGCCAGCTTTTGCCCTTTTGCTCTACGCGAGGTTTCTGTCCTCGCTGAGCTGGCCTTAGGACACCTGCGTTATTCTTTGACAGATGTAATAGTTTAATGATGATCAGGATTTTTATGTCAGGTTCCGTCTAACGAATGATAGTAGTCAAATAATTCTGGAGCAGGCCCAAGATCAGATAAAGTTAGCATATGCCTAGCACACTGATGTCTTCGTTTGAAAAAATTATAGAGCAGCTGTGTTCCTTTAAGCAGTTTTCAACAATTAAGTCATATGATAAATGGTCCACATAGCCATATACCTCGTGCCCACGAGACCAGGCACACCCCACATTTTTCTTTATTTTGAAATTACTGTAGAGATTAATTGGCATAAAAATACATTTTTTGACTAGATTCAGAAATACAGCTTCTGTTTAACTGGAAGCACTACTAACCTTTTTATTTTGAATATCACCCTGTATATTTTTTAATCTTGCCATGGAGGTTCCTTTTATCAAGTGCTGTACAGTGATCCTACACCCAAAGAAACAAAGACAGCTGTCCCAAAAGTCTAAAACCAGGGATCCGAGGATATTCCAGACATAACTCTCGACGAATTGAGAGCTGCTCTTCGTGAAATGAAAAACAATAAAACAGGCGGCGATGTCGATATTGAGATAGAAGCAGTAAAACGTGAAAGAGCTCCTTTACACCAAATGATCTGCAGGCTTTACAACGCATGCCTAATAAGCCAAATAACACCTTCCCAATGGGACCGAGCTGTAATAATAATTTTGCATAAAAAAAGGAGATATAACAAATCTAAAAAACTATCGCCCAATCAGTCTGCTCTCTCATATATACAAACTGTTTATGCTGTTTATCACAAAACGAATAACCAACAAATTAGATGGTTACCAACCATATCCACAAGCAGATTCTAGATCCGGATTCGGAACAAATGATCTCCTCCAAATGGTAAAAACTCTTATCGAGAAATGTCTGGAATAAGTCCATATTCGTCGACTACAAAAAAACTTTCGACATTATAAACCAACAAAAAGGCTTTATGCTCTAATAGAATGCCGTGTTGACTAAAGATATATAAACATAATTAAAAACCTGTACGGGAAAGCAAAGGCTTGGGTAAAAATACATGACTATACCGAAGACTTTCGTATAGAAAGAGGCGTGAGCCAAGGTGGTGTTAAATCCCCAAAACTTTTTAGGATTTTAGAATACCAGCAAAACACAATTCATCACAAATTTGGTAATAAGCAAACAAATATCCCTGGGCGATAGCCACCTAGAACAAGTTAGCTGGTTTAAATAACTAGGCCACGAGACTCACGTAGGAACAGACAACTAAACCTTTGAAATAGGAAGCAGAATTGGTTTTAATAGGGAGCGTTTGGGAAACTTAGCAACATGCTAAAGTCGAACATTCCAAATTATTTACAGAAGGTGTTTAATCAATGTGTATTTCCTGTATTTACTTATGGAGCAGAAACTAACTAACACTAACAAAGAAAGCTGTTAACAAAATACGTGTTGCTAAAAGAGCCATGGAAAGGTCAATGTTGGGTGTTTCCCTTAGGGATAGAGACTCAAATGCAAGGCTTCGCCAAATGTCTGAAATAATCGATGCAATCGAACGCATAACAATGTTGAAATGGAACTGGGCTGGGCACATAGCAAGAATGATAGACGGACGATGGACAACAAGAATTTTAGAGTGGAGACCGCGCAAAACGCTTTTCGATATAGAGGACGCCCACCAACAAGATAGGCGGATGATATAAGAAGGATAGAGACGAACTGGATGAACGCAGCACGTGATCGCAGACGATGGAATGGACTACGGGAGGCCTATGTTTAGCAGTGGAGGCAATTGGGCTGATTGATGATGATGATGATGATAGAGGTTCGAATTACCTTTATAATAGTCTTTCCAAAATCAAAATCGAATTCGAATCAGTGATCATGAAAATCACATTTAAGTTTGTAATACTGATCTGGCATTTTTGTCAGTAAATAAATAAGCTCTAAAGCGCTTAATCAAGGAAAAAACATTTGACGCGCGTTTCGTCATGATTGCAAATAATTAAAACAGATATCATCAATCTTCAGATGATGCCAAGTGAGTTGACCAATGCACGTCAAGTGTCAGTATGCGAGTGTAAGGTAGCGCTTCCAAGTTGTAAATGTTTTTATTTATCGATATTTTTTCTAAAATGATTATCTTTTTCTTGGGAGTGTAAACTGGCAGCGTAGACAATTTAGGACGGGAAAAAACTTATAGATAAAGTATAGCCTATATTTTATTAAAATTCACAAGACTTATATTAACTTTGGACAATAAGCTCGAGAAAAAGAAATAAAATTTGAAACCGAATATTTGCGGAAATTATTTCACGAAATAAGAGATGGCATGTCAGTGACTACAATGCATTTTACAGTGATAAAGCTGTATATAGAGTTTTACAGTGATAAAACAGCAAGCTCTTCTTGTCATACGCTGATCCAGTTTATGTTACCACTGATAAAGACTTGTGCTTTATGAAAATATGACATTTATTGTCTGCCATGTTAATGGGAAAAATAAGTCGTGTCATTTGGGGCAATCTTTATCATATTCTTTGCGGTCCTTCGAGACATGATCTCCAGATCCTTAAAAAATTAAAGGTTATTTTGTCTCACGTATGTGACCAACTAGCATATGAGTTTAACAATATTGTCTGTTTATTACGGGTCAAATTACTTATTTTTTTTATTAAATCGAATTCATTGAAAGTTGAGCTTCATTATCAAAAATAAAATGGTTTCTAAATATTCCAACATATTTAATTTCTCTGTCGGTATCCTAGCTTGTTTCCACGTGTGTATATGTCTTGTATAACTAGCCACAAGTTAACACGCCTGGTTTAGAGACCACTTTTTTAACTAAAAATAGAGAACGTTCAGCCTTGTCGACACATTAAGAGATATGGTGGGACCAACACAAATCCAAATACGTTGATTATTTTGTTTTAGGTGTAAACCGACATATTCATCGAAAGTTAATTTAAGTCAATTTGTATAAATTCCGAGAAAAATTGCGAAACGCTGGAAATAGGGTAATGGCAGGCATTTAGAAAAACGTGACTGAATTTTTCTCTCACCCAGTACGAAACGAAGGGACGAGAATGGTAAAAATGACACTGAAAAATATAATGTGTAGCAATAAAACACTACCTCTTACTATCTGTAGAACGCAAACTGTCGAACAGCAAATAATGTATATCAAGGTCTCTGTAGAGTGTTCGTATGACCATACATACATTCAAATTATTTTTATAGCTGCGTTTTTCTCTCTTTCATCTTGTAAAATAATTGAACCAAATTGCAGCGCGCTCAACTAGGGTCGTAAACGAGTGTCCTTACGAGGGAAGGCGGATAAATTGTACGATAATTTAAACTTTGTGAAAGAGATGGGCCAAATTTCACGTTAAGAGTGGCAGAGAACTAACTTCTTTGAGAAATAATCTGATCAAATAGTCATTTAATATAATATAGCCTGAAGACGAAAAAAACACTAAAAAATTCCAGAAATGTATAGGTTAAATGAGTGCAAGCGACTAAGGAGTGACTCCTTATTTTATTTTTAGCCAAAATGTTCATATAAACATATGTATTAAATTCCCTATTTTTAAAATGAATTTCTAAAAAAAACTTAACTACTAAAATAAGATATTTCTCTGGAAATTATTTTTTGTGATTATTAGGTTTATAAAATTTCTAAGTAAAACAAAACGTAATTAGTTTTGTATACTTCAGCTTATATCTCGAGAATCAAGTGAGATACCCAAAAAAATTATTGTATATCCTTTGTACAAAATTAAACCTTCAGCGCAAATGTTAATATATTTTTTTATAAACGAAATAGTTCAAGCGATATGTGTATCAATTGTTTAATCGGAGAATGGAGTACCATATTCTCAAAATTAAGCGTGATATGAACATTTTTTATTCTTTTCTTTTGGTTCAAAATGTAAAAAAGATACAATACCATTGCACCACAAAAATCGAAATCTCGTTTTGAAATACAGGGTGTAATCAGTTTCATGTCATTAAAAAAAACTGGTAATGGGGACCGACTAGACAAACAAAAAACCTTTATGACTTTTCCGTATAGGGACACTTTGAAAAAAAACTGATCTAGGTTAACATATTTAATATTATGGTAGACAACTATTGAGAACCACTGCTTTTCTTGGTCGATGGACTAGTACTTCCCAATTATACAACTTTTAAATTGTCATAAAAAAGTGCTCACCGGCACACGTGGTGTCAAAGGACCCGCCTTTGATGGAAAACTTCAACTGAACTGAGGCAAGTATAAAGAGGTAAATAATTCGTTCTCTCTTTGTGCATAATTGCAAGCAGATAATGGCCATAGAGGTTTAAACAGAGCATTTCTTTACATGTGTGTTTTCTAATTTGGAACAAAATATTGGATTATTTATAATTTAGAAAATTGAAATGTGGTTTATTAACATTTGTAACATAAATGAGTGTCCTGGGTTAAAAGCTTACTACCTACCTGAATGATTCAAAATCTCTGCATCTGTATCAATACACAGTTCGGTACGTCGAATTTAGTACATACACACTTCGTTCAACACTAAACACTAAACTATCAACTAACGTTGTCAATAAAGAAAAATAAAATAAAAACTTGGTACAAAAGCCAAAAAGGAATACAAAAAGAACGAACAAGTAAGTTGTGTCTGTACGTAATCAAGAATTTGACAAGTTGACGGTAAGTCAATGAAATAAATCTTAACAATAAATACACAATGACGCGAAATTCAAAAATAACAAAAACAACGAAGGGCGGGTTGGACGTGTGTACATAACGGAACACCGACAGTAACTAAAATATTGCACAAGGGAGAGTTAGAGTATAGTTTTCTTCAGATCAGATCTAGATCTAAACCTACCTCAATATTCCAGCAGTTCTCAAAAAATTTTAATGAAAATTTTCGAAATTTTTGTTTATTTTTTTTTCAAAAGTATGAGCTTTAGACTCCATGTTATATAAGGTTTCTTTGTTTGTCTTGTCCAGCAGTTTTTTTAATGACATGAAACTAATTACACTCTGTATATCGCGCACTTGGGTATCTGCGGCCTACCGAGATGAGAGAACGCAACGTATTTACAGGGGGTTCTGCTTCAAATTTTCTGCTGACAATTAAATTACACGGCCAAGGCGGCATCTAAAATATTATATTCAATCATCAGACGGCGGCAAATAATAAAAATTTCATTCCAGAACATACATGTTTGGGGTGTTCTTACACCCTCTTCTGCCCGAAATTTTGATAAATATTTGGACCTTAATTCAAGCAAAATACGAAATTTCAGCTCCCCGCAAGTAATGAACATTTCGACTATTATATTATGAGTTGGAGATGTTCTTACACTCTATTCTGTCCATCGTCAGGTCGAAACATTCGAGATGGCAACTCTTACTCCTATACCAACGATTTGGCAAATCTTTAACCGACGGCTACTGATGACGCGAAGTGTTCACTAGCTCGCTAACTATACCAAAAACTGTGCAAAATATTCCTAGAACTTACATAACATATATTTTCCTACTTATGTACGTGCTCTCGTATTTAAAAATTTCTCTGTATTCCTACTTGGGTCGTAACTGATATTATTGCGTTCAAATCTACTGAGAATACTTTGTTTTAACTTGGAATTGGCGCTATTCGACTGCTTTTACATTTAGTTCAATTATTTTTCTCTTTATAGTGTTGAAATTTATTAATTGTGTACATATTCAGTTGGAATTGTATCAGAAATTTCAATTTGTTATCTTTTATCGTCGACTGGGGCACAAAATTTCAGTGAATTGTTTACATAGCTATTATGTAAGAAAGAACAAGTAAATCTGTTCAATAGGGACAAAATCTAACGGATTGAAGTATTGCTAATAAATAAATAAATTCCTAATTTTAAATACTTTCTATGCCGAGTTGTGAGGTTTTGTAGAATTGGAGGTATCTTCAAGGATCAAAATTCCGTGGTAGTAGTAAACTCAGAAGTGAGTGTGTAAATGTAGCAGTTCATTCCTGAAAAGCGAAACAAAAGTGGAACAAAATGTTTGGTTTATTGGGAACGACAGTAAGAATAAGCAACTAGCAGGCAAATCAATTATTACTTGTGTAGACACCAATGATATAAATCTATATAAGCACACTTACTCTGAGAAAATGTAAGCTAAAAATATACCAGCTTACGGTTAATCCATCGAAAAATAACAACACGTTAAGATTTCAAGAAATTAAAACTACGCATAATTCATTACTATTATTATTCGTAGTTGCATCATTCACTGTCGTAAATATTGTCTGGATTGTGTAGTATCTAATAACAACGCTAGATGGCGCTACTAAAGTGAATACGTAATAAGTAACACCATGGATTCATAATGTCCAAAGGTGGGACACTTGTCAATGTAGCGGTTATCCTTACGTCTTTACTCGGTATGTTACCGGTCGAACCTTATTCGAGAACTCTTTGCAGTAGATTTCTCAACTCTTCTCATTCTAATATAGCTAACAATACAATATCTATGACGTTAACGTTTTATTTTGTTTTCTCGGTTGTCAGTCACTACATCACTTTCCGGCATTTATTAAATATTTACTTACATTACATTTCTTACTCGATCAGTCGCTTTGGAAATACATTTTTATATGGCATAAATGATGGTTTATTAACTTATTCGTAAAATACTCCCAGACACCACTCCTGCTTTAGACTTTATCTATAAATTGTTTTTTAATGCAAATTTCTATCTTGTACTATAATTCGAGTACATTGATGGTTTATTATCAAAAATTTAATAAAACAAACTGCCACTTTACATCATTAGAATTACCATGATACAATTATTGCAAGTAGTTAAGATCTCAATTTCCTTTGATGAACCAGGCAAGTAGCAAATAGAAAAATATAGCAATTTCACTAAATTTTTAAAAACTCAACAAGAATGATGACATAGCTGCTTCGTTGTGCTTACAACTAAGTAGTAATTTTTTGTGGTTTTCGATTTTTTTAATCAACCAATTAGACAATAGTTACATACATAATGTAAAATCATAGCCATGACATGAAATCCAACCTTCAATGTGGTGGGATAATGATACAATGGAAATTGTATTTATCTTCTTCAACTATTTTCTGTCAAAGGACCCCTTCAAATTCTTATGGAAGATAGACGGCCGGACATTTTGAAAGTTGTTCAAAATTCGATCAACATCATCATCTTGGTGCTACAGCTCTTGTAAGGCGATGACCTTCTTAAGGTTCTTTCGCCATTCTGTCCTGTTCTGCGACTGGTTTCTCCAATTTGGGGCACCTATGTTTCTGGCATGCACCGGTACACCATCAGTGCACCTACGCTTGGATCCCTCCTGTTTGCTACTGCCCACTGTTTCAGTAAAAACCCATTTTATCAAATAATTTTCTTGGATTCGCGCCACGTGTCGTGCCTATTGCAGACTAGTGAGTTTTATTTCAGTCACTATGGCAGTTCATGCTTCCGATCCACATGTAACAACGGGTATTATGCTTGTCTTATAGAGCCTTATATTAGTGGATCGTGATATACTCTTCTTGGAAAGATACTTTGCGAGGCTGTAGTAAGTTTTGTTAGCAGTTATTATCGTTATTGGGGTTAACCAGTGTGCCCAAGTGGACAAATTCCCTGCTTTAAAAGTTTTCTCTTCGATAGAAATATTCTCCTTGATATTTCCCGCCCTGGAGCGTGAAGTTGTGGGCATAAATTTTGTTTTGTCCTCATTTATCTTCAGGCCCATCCTCTCTGTTGTTGCTATTAAATCAGAGATGGTTTCCTTGGCCCTTGTTCTGGTTCTGGTTATTATGTGGACATTCGACATCATCTGCATATGGTAATATCTGAACCAACCTACTAAAGATTGTTGTTCCTTTACCATCTAGAATTTTTTTCAGGGCTATATCAAAAAGTTGACACGCCAGCGCGTCCCCTTGTCTTATTCCTTTATGTGTTTCAAGTGATGTCGACGTATCATTTTGTACTTTTACTGCCGATGAGATCTTTGCTATGGTCAATTTTATTATTTATGTTATTATCAGTTTTTTTGGTACCTCAAATTCATTCGTTGCTTGGTAGAGGTTGGGTCTTATGTCATAGGCTGATTTGAAGCCGATAAAGAGGTGGTACATATCGATGTTAAATTCTTCTAAATCACTAGCAGTGATATGAATTATTTTTCCTTATGAGCAATATTACCGGTTTTAGATATGTGTCGATCAAATGCAATATACTCTTCGTTTTGTATTTGTGAAGAGTATAATAAGCGAACAAATAATGCTGATAGTATGATGAAATCGATAATAAACTTAAAGATAGACAAGAGACCAAGTATGGTTATAAACATGCTCAGCTAGGCTGTTACAGATTACTAAATCAATAAATGGCATTGTTTGAGACAATAGAAATCATTTGTTCGACTACTGTTTAAACACCAACGATAAGTTTAATATACGGAGCGTACCGAAGAAAGTACATTTTTATAGAATATTTACAGGAATTTTTCATACAAATCATGACAGAGGATGTTTAGATTGCTAAACTACTAAACCAGTTTTCCTAATGAATGTAATGACATTATGGATATAACATACTCTGCGTTGCAATATTATTCTTCTATTTGCGAATTTCTTCCTAAACATTTATTAATATGTTTTAATTAAACCATTAAGGATAATTACGAAATATTGACTAAGATAATTTTACGAATGATCGCTTTTGCCTTATCGCGCGCCAATATTCTTGACTGTAGTTTTTGGTCTCGGATGATTAGGGATCGAGCTTGAGCTCTTTGCCCCAATCATCGCTGTAGACCTGGACCGGCCTCGTAAGTGGTGGGCCTGCAATCCAATCGATTTGATATTTTATACTCTTCATTTTTACTCCTGATATTTTTTTTGGTATAACGTAAGATTCTCGAGTTACTCGCGAAAAGACGCTCTAAGACGTGCATTTTGTGAATGAAGAATCAACATTTTCAATCGCGAATAACTCGAAAAATATTGATTTATCGAAAAAAACTTCATAGAACATTTTTTGTTTAGAATTCATCCCCCCTATCGATCGATCCTTTATATTGAGTCTACTAATTTCCACCCCAAGAAGGGGTGACATCCACCCCGAAACAATATAAATAATTATTTGCGTCACTTGGCATATTTCTGATTTTGAGTAATATTAAAAAACACACATTTTTAAAACAAAATCATCAAAATTAAGTGAAATGTGTATTTCCAGACATTTGGAATGAAGCGCTTGTAAAATCCCTCAACAAAGTTAAATCTCCCGCTGACTTTACTTACTTGGGTCCCATTAGTTTGTTACCAAGAATGACGAAAATTGTTGAATTTGAGTATTCCTGAACGTTGTGTCAGAATTTGTCACCATTGAGAGCTTTCCTGCTTTGGTTAATCCCAGGATAAGTAAGGTTATAGAAAGCAGAATATTTATTAGGCTTTAATAAGGACAAAACACATGAATCATGCATTGAACAAACGATTTCAACTTTAATACTACTATTTTTTAAATATACATTTATTTAGAATATAATGTGGTCTTGACACGCATTTCAATACCACATTGAATAATAAATCATATGATTGGTGTATCTGATTTATTGAGTTGTCAAATTGGTAAGTCTCTCACACCACACCCTGCCATAACATTACTTTGAAAATACCTAATTGTTGAATATTGATGGGCGATTGTAGGTGGAACCACGCAACCAAGGCATTTGGCGTCGCAAACGCTTATATCATTAAAGTGTCTTGGTGATGGTGCCGAGGCGAGATATGTTAAAAATCTACTAGGAATTACTTGTAAGGGCGTACTCTTGTCTTGAACGTAATAAAACAAACTTTCTTCCGTCAAAGTAGTTATTGAAACAATATTATAATGTTCTTTTTACATTTTTAACAAAATGTAATAATAATAAACTTTACTATTATAGATCTTACAAAGAGAAAAAATAATAGCATTGTCAAGAAATGATAAGATATTTCTAGGTATATTAAAATAAAATAAGACAAGAGAGGCACATTAGAATTTGTAAAATATACAAAAGGAGAACAACTTTAACAAGGTAAAAAAACATACACTTGTACAAATAAAATTATTTGTTCTTATGCATTTAAAATATCACTGAATGAATAAAATGAATTTTCTAATAAGTACAATTTTAGTTGTTTTTTAAAAGAGTTATTTATAGATTGTAAGTCTCCTCGCGGGGCATTGTAGCCCTCTATAATGTTATAGCATGGGCCTTTTTCGTAAAAGCTATGATAATGCACTGGTACTCTGAGATGAGGCCTATTAACCATAACTCGGTATACATTATTGTTTCTAGTAAATTCAGTACTATTTTGTTTAACGAATAACACTAATTGGTATATATACAAAGATCGGATGGTAAGTATTTCCAATTCTTTAAATAAAGGTGTACATGAATCTCTGCAAGATACATACAGTATACATCTAATTATGCGTTTTTGATTGATAGAAACTTTCTGTCACTGTACTGAAGAGCCCAGAATATTGTCTCATATTCTAGAACACTTTGTACACGTGCAAAATAGAATATTCTTAAACAATCTACGGATAGTTGGTTTCTCATAAATCGTATTACATAACAAGACGAATTCAATTTCGATATCAAGGTATTAGTGTATTATCTAGCGTTATGCCAAGAAGTTTTACATTTTCTAGTTGTGTAATGGAAGAGCCAGTTAGTTTGACGTACAATAAATCATCTGGCTCAGTACTTGAAGAAAACATAACAAGAGTAGTTTTACCTCTATTTAAGTTCAATCCATTCGAGCCACAAAATTTAATCATATTTGATGATATTATGGAAAGTTTACTTTAAAAGCCACCACAGATTCTTCAGTTGCTACACACGAAATATCATCAGTATGTTTATATAAACCATCTATATAGATATATTTTTTAAATCATTAATACATAAGATAAACAAAAGGGGCCCAAGTATAGATCCTTGAGGCACTCCTTGCGATACATGATCTATCGGTAAGATAAATAAAGTGTTAGTTTTTTAATTATTTCAATATACAGAGTGTTTCATGGCGAACCGCACATATTTCTAAAATGGTAGACGACCTATTGCTTATTTATAATGGCTACAGCTATTTGCTATAGATATTTGTCTGTAGCGAGATATAGGACGATAAATTACCTATAGCCAACAATTGTCTTGACCAGAACATCCCTAATATTGGTCAGAATTTATTTACATTTGTCACTTGTCACAGTTGTAATCTTTTTTGGGATATATTGTTGTAAGAAATTTGCAAGTATCATTAAACAGGATTATTTTATATTGAACTCGCCAGTGTTATGCAAACTGCGATAAGATTTATGAAATTTTTTGAACTTTTAAATCTGGACACTAGTCTATATTATTCATTATTTTAGCTACTCGACAGATTTAGATTTTATCAACATTTATTTATTATCAACAGATAAATTAATTTTAAACGCGTCTCATAATGTTAAGCTGGATTCCTGGTTAGAGGTATTTCAGAATCTTATGAACCGCGAGATGCGCAAAAGGCAAATTTTGTTCTGGGTTTATAACTGTATTTTGAAAACACTGACAGCTACCTTGCTGTATACATAAACAAGAGCTCGGGATAAATTGTAAACAATAAATCTAATATTTTTAAGAAGTGTAACTGAGTCCACGAGAGGGATTTTGTCTCTGCGCATATGAAGGTCACAGCTCATGAGATTTTGAAACACCTCTAAACACCTTATATTTACATTATCCTTTATAAACAACTAAATTTAACAATCTCTTTTCACATTTAATTGTTAAATCCACCACATAATATATAATAATCGCTTGTTCTAAACTGTTGTTTCCGTTTTCTTTTTTCTAAGTTTTGAACGTTTTTTTTTTTTGTTAGTGATTATAGCTTAATTGCAAGGTTCTCTTCCCAAGACTAACGGTTCAAACAATTGACAACACGCTACGAATTGCGTTATATATTTTTTTAGTCTATAACTGTCGGATGTTTAATTAAAGTAAACTTGAAATAAGTAGAGAGCGGATCTCGGGTATTCATGACGTTAGAACCAGGGTCTGTCCTCTAGATGCTGCCTAGCCGCGTAAACAGTTTCATGTATATTACAAGTGCTCTGAATTTTATTGGTAACATTTCATACCTAATTATCACAAACTATGTAAAAAAAAATAATGATGCAGATAACGTACCAAAAGCTAAGGAATAATTAGGTAGGTACCACGTACCAGTCATTACACCACTCTCCTCATTAATCAAGAGCATTTATCAGACTAAAATAAAATCATGTGGCGACTCGAATTTCTATTATCTACAGTCAACCGCTCATATGATTATAGGTATGCTTTGGATGCATCTTCTCAATAGACAACCTATGCAAAATGTGTGTAAAAGTAAATCCATCACTATCACCGTGCGACATCGCAGAACGATCATTTACATATTTACTCAGGTTACGCTACGCCTCACGATGTTATTTTAGGCTGATCAATGCTCTAGATTGATGAGGAGAGTAGTGTGATGACTGGTATCTGGCACTTACCTAATTATTTTTTAGTTTTTAGTACATTATCTGCATCATTATTATGTTTCTCGACAATAAAACCGTTTAACTTATACATTTTTTTTACTAATTTTATTTTCAAGTTTTTAGTTTTTTAGTTTTTTATTTTAGTTACTTCTAAAGTTACTACAAAAGCCATCCTCCATTTTGTGGTGGCGGCCATCTTGGATTATAAATTCTTTCACGGTGCACTGTATTCTACTAGTTAAACCCTTTCATTTAATACCCATATTGAGGGGGTTAAAAAAATGTAATCCGCCATTTTGTGGCGGTGGCCATCTTGGATTTACAATGACAATGAATATACAAAATTCCAGTTACTAGATTTGACCCACACAAGACACAAACAAAGTAAGCTAAATAAAACCGTTTGGAAAAGGATCGATCCACTTATGTCAGTTTGACACGTTTGCTTTAACTAGGTAGAATTGATGTGTTTTATTAAACAAAAAAGTGACTTTAATTCACAGATAAGATTAGTAAGGAATTTAGAAGACTTCAGTTTAATGCTTATTCTTACATACAATTCACAAAAAACTGCAATATTTGTTTACATATAGTACGACAGCCCATCGACAAAAACCTTATAGACCAAGCTCCCATGACAAAAAAGGTACCATGTCGAACACCTCAAATTTAAAAGGTGAAAATGGTTGCAAAATATGTAAAAATCAATCAATTTTTCAATTTAACTAAAAAAAACGAATCTACTTTTCAAAACACCTGCTTGACATTTTCGCAATTTGTGGTAAATAATGAACCATTTTTGAAAAATGTGTTTGTCTGAGAATTTTTGTTGATCAACTTCTGACAGATATTTTGTTATATATTACTTCCCTCGCATACCGAAGGGAAGTATTGTATTCGAGAAAAAATCACCCTCCGAGATTTTTTCGGATTCTGACGTTTCAGAACACGTAGATTCCGAAAATATAGGTTTTTCAATTCCGTCTGTCTGTCTGTCTGTCTGTCTGTCTGTCTGCCTGCCTGTCTGTCTGTCTGTTGGTGCATTAACTAAAAAACTACTTGACGGAGAGCAGTCAAATTTGATAGGTAGTTAACCCTACTGTCAGCGAAGAACTGGTAGAATTTTCACTGAAAAATATACAGGGTGGACCGTCTAAACGGAATAAATAGTGAAAAAAATTTTTTTTTGCTCAAATTTAAAATTTCCACGTTTCATGACGCGCTAAACCTATTTCAGAAAAAAAAAAATTTTGAAAATTTTTTTCAATCATTTTTGAAAAAATTTTTACCACTAAAATATAAGAAAAATTTTTTTTTCTTCAAATTTAAAATTTTCACGTTTCATGGCATTCTAAACGTATTTCAAAAAAAAAAATTTTTGAAAATTTTTTTACCAACATTTTTGAAAAAAATTTTACCACTAAAATAGGTGGATTTTTTTTGTTCAAATTTAAAATTTCCACGTTTCCATGGCATTATAAACGTATAAAACAAACTTAGAAATTTTTCTGATAAATTTTCTTGAAAAAATTTATGTATTCATCACTGTAAGTACCTACTTACTATAGAATAGAAGAAAATATTTTTTTTGCACAAATTTATGATTTCCACGCGTCATGACATTCCAAAACTACTTCGGAAGAAAAAAAATTGTAACATTTTTTTACCATTTTGGAAAAAAAAATTACCACTAGAATAGATGCAAAAATTTTTTTGCTCAAATTTCAAATATACACGTTTCATGACATTCTAAACCTATATCAGAAGAAAAAATTTTGAAAATTTTTTAACCAACATTTTGGAAAAATTTCAAAAAAATTATTTTTTTTCTTTGTTCAAATTTAAAATTTCAACGTTTCCATGGCATTCTAAACCTATTCAAACAAATTTAAAAAAAATTGATAAAATCTATTTCACTACTTACTATAGAATAGATGAAAACATTTTTTTGTTTAAATTTAAAATTTCCACGTTTCATGACATTCCAAACCTATTTCGGAAAAAAAATTGCATCATTTTTTACCATTTTGGAAAAAAATGCCATTAGAATAGACGGAAAAATTTGTTTTTGCTGAAATTTAAAATTTTCACGTTTCATGACATTCTAAACATATTTCAGAAAAAAAAAATTTGAAAATTATTTTCACACATTTTTTAAAAAAAATTTACCACTAAAACAGATGGAACATTTTTTTTCTTTGCTCAAATTTAAAATTTCCGTGTTTCATGACATTCTGGACCTATTGCAGAAGAAAAGAGACTGAAAATTTTTAAACAACAGTTTTGAAAAATTTCAAAAAAAAATTGAAATTTTTAACCACCACTCTACTTCCAGTTCACTGCGTGAAAGTGGAACTGAAAATGTGTCTAATGGCAATAATATTTGGCATATGCTATTATACTTTTATTGGAAAATATACAGGGTGGTTATCCCAAGAAATAATTCATGGTAGACCTCTTATTTAGTATTGAACTTTTGCTGTTGGATGAGCACTATTTTTTTGACCAAAAGTTATCAGGACTTCTTTGTAATAATTACAATAACTATATTTCCATTATTATTCTCAATGTCATTTCATATTTAATAATTTTTTAGTGACCGCCATGCACAAATAACGAGGGAACCTTTACCGATTTTTTTTTATGAAAGTGCACTTCCTAACACCTCCTTGATTTTTGTAATAAAATGAAGTTTAAGATCTCCCCTAATTATTGCAACTTGTCTGGCTGACAATTTTTGTTAATTAATTTGTCAGACTTAATTTTGGATGCGCAGCATCAGTGCATCAGGATCAATCAATGGCATATCATAACACATCCTTAAAAGAAACAATTGAAGTTTAAGACCTCCTCTATTCTAATTACCAAGATATTATTTTGTTGAAGGTCGTGTCAAAATATCCGATATAATGACACCAAACCGTATTAACAAGATATAATTAAAATTGTACTCACCCTTGAATAACAATAAACATATCGGACATTTTACTTACGTTACTTTCCTCTAATCTTGAATGTGCTCCGTTTAAGTTCCAGCGAATAATGCTGAAATGGTAAATAGCTATATTAAACAAGATTGAATCTAAAGATAATGGAAAATGCAATAAATATTTGTACACGCATAAGGATTATAATAGAACATTTGAATGTAACCGCTAACATATCTCCTGCATCTCAGCTAGAAGCAAAAGATATATCCGATACAATATTGTGCGATTATAATCTGGAAATTAATTAAAGTTTCTGTAAATAGTAATATCCAGATTGGGTAATAATGGTTTTTTACATTGACATTATACAGAGTGTTTAGAATTTACACTCTTGAGATATATCTACAAAGTATATTTTTTGTAGTACATTTTGCGAAGAATAAAATTCAGCAAAACCTGAAATACCAAACCAAATTGTTTTTTTGTTTTCTAGTACTATTTAGAGTTTGTAACGGATCATTAAAAATAATAATAAAAATTGAAAACTATTTGTACAGCGTGTCTCATTTAAAATGAAGGCACTCGGATATTTTCGTAATGTTTTGAAATCCAGATTTGAGCTTTGGTACAATTGTAGTCCTATATAAGACGTACATTTCGAGACTACCAACTTAAATTTAAGTAACAAACTGAGGCAATGGCAGCCCCCAAATGGGGCCCATTCCCTGGCATTTTGCTTCGCGTTGAAGATATCGAAAAAACTTATTAGATGAAATTCGCATTTTTAGTTTTTTCAATATTTTCCCGCAAAGTGGCACACCGTTACAATTTTGGTTTTCAATTTAATGGGATGCCATGGAAACAGAAACTATGATTAAAGAGAGGTAGCTACCGAATTTAACCGAAGACATCCTCTACGAGTCGATATTATTCCTGGAACTGTAGCCATCACAAATGCTCGTTTCAATGAACCTGGCAGTGTTATTAAAAGGCCTTAGAATGATCAACCCCGTCGAATACATCCGCATCCTGAAGATAACGTAATCTTAGCCGGAAATCGAGCGAATCCAAGAGCGAGTCTACGAAATTTAGCGTCTCAACTGAATATCGACTAAGAAAAGGTTAGAAGATGTTCCATACGTCATAAAATCAAACCTTATAAATCAAAATTTTTACACACTTTGAAAGAAGGTGATGAAAATAGAAGGTTAGATTATTGCTTATTGGGCCCAGAGAAAATTTTTAAATAAAATTTTGTTTACTGATGAGGCTACATTTATCACTAATGGTGTGGTAAGTTCTCAAAACTGTAGATACTGGGCCACAGAAAATCCTCATTGGGTTATTAATTGTAAAAACCAATATTCAGAGAAAGTAAACGTATGGTGTGGAATTTTAGGAGACCGAATAATTGGTCCGTTTTTCTTTAATAACTCGTTAAATGGTGAGCGTTTAGTTAACTTCTTCGATAAAGAATTATGGGATGCAATTGAAAATCTTCCTCTTAATGTGCGACAGGAGATGTTTTTTTAGCTAAATGGCACGTCAATACATTATTCCATAAATTTTCGTCAGGGGTTGAACGAACATTTTCCAATGCGCTGGATAGGCAGAAGTAGTTCTTTTAAACTAAGGCCTCCTAGGTCACCCGATATTACACCATTAGATTTTTATTTCTGGGGAACAGTGAAGAATGCAGTTTACAAAACAAGGCCCAGAAATAGACAAGAACTTTGTGCTAAAATAAGACGAGGCTATCGCAAAATCAGCATTTCAGAGCTGAGAAGAGTAGCCATAATCGTAAAATAATTGAGAAATGTATTCAAATTGAAGGAGGATTAGTTGAGAAAGGTTGCATCGGATAATTAATTAAAATTTTCAGTTAAATAAATGTAATGAGTAATTATTTCAAAAACTGATCGTTACTTTAAACTATTATTTTTTTGACTTATTTCAGTTACCTACCAAAAGTTAATTGTTTGTTGTATTTTCTCCTAAAATGTATTTGTTGTTAAATCGACATTTGTTTAATAAATTTGTTTGCAAGTTCATGGCATCCTATAAAATTAAAAACCAAAATTGTAACCGTATGTGGACTTTGCGGGAAAATATTGAAAAAAGCTACAAATGCGAATTTCATAATTTGACATTGGGGCTCAAAATTAGATTCTGAACAACTTTTTCTAATAAGTTTTTTCGATATCTTCAACACGAAGCAAAATATCGGAAATGAGCCCCATTTGGAGGGCTGCCGTTGTCTCAGTTTGTTACTTAAATTTAAGTTGGTAGTCTCAAAATGTATGTCTTATATAGGTCTACAATTATTCCAAAGCTCAAATCTCGATTTCAAAAAATTACGAAAATATCTGGGTGTCTTCATTTTAAATGAGACACACTTTATTTGTATATTGTAGTAAAAAAATTAGTTTAAACAATACAATTTGGGCAATAGACTACAAAATGTTTATTACTGTGGATACAAGTCTGTCGAATTTAATGCCGAATCAGAAGTCCCTCAAGGGTCAGTCCTTGGTCCAATTTTATTCAATGTCTTTATCAATGCCATTGTTATATACAGTGCCCACATCTACTTTATGCTGATGGCCCAAAAATTTACTACAGCATTAACTGCATTGAAAAATATTGATAACTAATGCAATAAAAATAAATTACTTCTAAATGTTGAAAATTTTATGTTTTCACTTGCTCACGTGGGCATAATTTTCTCATTAACGAGTATAAAATTAACTAGACTGCCATACAAAAGGAGTTGATAGTTTTCGGGATCTAGGTGTCACTTTTGATAGCAAGATGACTTGTATCTATCACAAATAACGCAACTTCAGCTTTCAAATCGTCGGGATTCATAATAATCTAAAGATTTCACGAATGTTGAAACTTTGAAGCTTCTACTTAAGTCGTTTGTTAAAACTATATGGAGTTTGCTGACGTAGTCTGGAGTTCCCACTACATCGTTCATGTTAATAAACTGAAAAATATTCAAAGAAAATTTTTAAAATACTTTAGCTACACCGAGAACAATATTTATCCATTTGTTGGAATTAGTAGTGATATTTTGTTAAATAGATTTTCATTTAAATCACTTCAAACTCGCCGAGATTTACACGGAATTGTAATTCAGTTTAAAATATTAAACAATAAACTTTACAGCTCTGATCTATTAAAACTCATTGAGTTGCAAGTTCCTTCTAAATCGACCCCACTCCACCTGTTAATGTCATATGCAGGAATTATAATCATGTACAGGATAATATTGATATTTTTTATTGTAGTATTAAGGATTCAAAGACTATATATGAACATAATTTGTAATACTTCTGTTATTGCAGAATATTTATTGTCAGTATTCTAACTCTGTAATTGGAACACTTGTCGTGTTGAGTTGTGTAAATAAATAAATAAATAAATATTAAACATTAATAATCGCATCTGTCATCATTGACGATTAACTAAATAGTTTTATATGTAAAAAATAAAAACATTTCTTAAGATTCTTACAATAACAAACTACTTTAATGTAACAGAGTTCAAACTTTACGGAGATGAAAAAATTCCCTGAATTTTCCAGGTGAAGTCTATGATTCTCCATATGGAAACGCAGAATACCCTGATTTTTTACACAATTTGTGAAATTCCCTGATATTTCTAGGTTTTTTTTTTAAGATTTTTAAATTCTCTGAGTTTTCCAGGTTCTCCAGGTATTCCATACAAGTCCGAACCCTATGTAAACAATGTCAAACCTTATCCCAACAAATTTTTTGTATCCTATCTATGTATGACATACTATTTGTGTGCACAAAATTAACTTAATTAGCGACTATTTTTCTTTTAAATTCACAGACGTCTAGGATAGGATAAACAATAGACGATGTGTAACGAAAAAGCGATATCTCGACGGATTTTCGACCAATCGGCGGTCAAAGACGCAGATGTAATAATGTCGGAACTTCGGATGATTCCATCGTATCCTTTTTAAAAATGTTTAAAGTTTATTTAAAAAAGAGAACTTATGTTCAAAAACGTATATTGAAGGTATGTCCACGAAACAACATTCTTTAGACCCACCATAAGCTGGATTGGACTAAGACTGAAAATAAAATCGTAGAGGAGAGAAAAAAACGATTTATTTTTTCTACCTTTGACGGACTGTAGCTTGATATGTAAGTAAATTTGCACCAAAGAAATAAAAAATTTGTACCACAGACATTGTAAATGCAAATCTATATATATAGCTTGGTTGTGCTTTCTATTTCTTTATTTCTACTTTACCACTAAGTAAATGGAAGAAACCCAACAATAGAAACAACTTTTTGTTAGTGTTAACGCGATAATGTTCAAGGCGTTTTTTTAAAGACAATGTTGTCAAAGATCAACAGCGTAGAGAAGGAATTTAATTTAACAGCAAATATATTTAACTAATTACTATTGTTTAAAAGTGAATTATTATTTGTTTGCTTAATTGTAATTAAACATATTATTTATAGGATTTTGCAAACAGCAAAAAAAATAACTATCTATGAGAACTAAAAGAAAAGCTGTGTAAAAATATCAATGAAATCTTTGCCTTCTGGTTATGCTAGCAAATTAAAATCATTGTTTTTATCAGTCAGTGTCAAATATAATTTTTCATACCTATTCATAGAAATTGTCTTGATTTCGCATGGAACAGCTTTATGGGTGACTTTGTGCCTTTCTGATGGGCTCCAGAATAAGGGCGAAAAACGTTTCAAAGGCTAAGAAGCATTTCCAAAAACAGAATGATAGATTTCATGAAAATGTAATCCATTAAAATGAAATTTTTTTAAAACAAGGTAGGTAAATAAATACATTTTAGGCCTTTGTTCTCATTTTTTACTAAATATTCATTGCCATAGGGGGTTCTGTAGATACTAGTTTAATCTGCATGGCCGTAGGGGATTGTGTGAATGCTGGTTGTTGAATGAGAATTTTCTAATAAGAAGTTTGCAACATCCTATAAAGAATATGTTTTAATTACTATTGTGATGTAATTTGTAGTATGCAAAATAATGAAAAGAACTATAAATATTATAAGCGGACAACACTTTTTCCATGAAATTTTTATTACATGTCAAGCGACTTTGAGAAAGGCTATAATAGACGAAGATGAAGGCAAAAATGTTGTAAAAACCTCACAAAAATTAATAAAAGAATCATCTCTGGGATATAAGTAGTTAATAACCTGTAGAATGGAATGATGCATTCTTTGCATGCAAAATGATATGGTGGTAGAAGAGGTATGACAATTTAGGAATCGAAATCTTTGTTTTGTAAGGGTATTCAATTATTTAACGGTTTGCCAAAGGAAATGAAATATTGTGAAAAATATAATATTTTCATTAAATTATGTGTTAGTTATATTAAAAAAGAATTTTGATTATCTTGTGATTAGGTTCGGCAATTTTACGTTATATTAATACACAAATAGATTTTTAATAATTTTACAGTTACTGTTATATGCATAGAATTAAGATAAACTAATGAAAAGTTAATGTGATTATGATCTGTATATTGTTATGATCAAATTGTAGCTTTTTTGAGCTAATAAAGATACATTATTATTATTATTATTATTATTATTATTTCATTTTTCTCGGTATGCTTGCCGGTTACTTTCATCAGCTGAGAGGGAATTCACCCTATCCAGCTGCTGTTACGTCGATAGAAACTTCCTTATTAGGTGGCAGGTTTGTAGAATAACAGCCTTCTGTATGAGTCTTATAAGGCCATTAGCAAGCTCTAGTTTAGCCAAGTTTGGCTCCAGGTGTTTTGAACAAACTCCATCAACAGAAATGATCACTGGCATAATTTTAATTTTTATTATTATTATTATTATTTCCAAGTTCCGGGAAAATTCAAAAAAATTTCGAAAAACTTTTTGATTTTCGGTTTTCTTGCTCTAACGGCTAAAATTATGAAAATACAGAAAAATGTTTTCAACAAAATTTGTAGCTGATCTCTTTCTCTACAAAATAGGCCTTTACAAATTTTTGTATTAGTTAAGCCGTTTAGGAGATAAATCCAGTTTTCTACTTACTAGTTTTGAGCCGCTCCGAAATGCGCGGAAAATGAGAATTCTCTGGGAGTTTCGTACGACCGGACATATCGATCGACAATTATTACTATTCAGAGCCGCTAAAAAAAATGAAAACAATGTAAAATGTAGAGAAAAGTCTCAGCTTCAATGTGGAATAAATCACAAAATTCATGCAAATTTTTATCATAGAGAAAAAAGTATTAGAAGATGGCTTAGTAAACTTTATACAGTTGATTTATTCACATCTTTGAGTTTTACGCATCCTGCCTATTTCTCCCGTAACAATGGGTGCTTTTTCACTGCATGGATTCGATTCCACGCACTTTAGTCTATATTTCGTGAAAATTTCATTGAAGAATATTAAGAAACAAATAAGTTGTATATGTTTTATTATATAATTGTGCATTCTCTGAACGTGTATGAATAATGTAGACAAATTCAAAAAGCCCTGCGCGCATTTAAAAAACTCTAAAGTCATTCGAAAGAATATGTTTTATTGTACTTATAATCCGAAAATTAAGACTGTGCTATTATTATCACTTAAAATATAGCGAATTGAACTCCAAAATTTGGAGGTGATTGAGAAATATACCCTCTACTTTGATCGCAAGGCATATTTTTCCAACAAAAGTAATTGCAATAAAATGTTAATTGGATTAATATATCATTATATAAGAATATATAAGAAAAATGAAATATCATTCTAACGACTCCCGGAAAAGATATGAATTAATTTGTGGATCAACTGTACAAAGTTCACTAAGCCATCGTCTGACACTTTCTCTCTTTGATAAAAGTTTGTATGAATTTTGTGATTAGTTCCACATTAACGCTGAGACTTTTCTCTACATTTTGTGTAATTTTCATTTTTTTAGGGGCTCTGAATACTAAGAATTATCGATCGATGAGCCCGGTCGTGCGAAACTCGCGCATTTCGAAGCGGCTTAAAACTGTAAGTGGAAAATTCGATTTATCTTCTAAACGTCTTAAGTAAGACAAAAATTTGTAAAGACATTTTTTGTAGAGAAAAATACGAGCTTCAACTTTTGTTGTTCTCTATTTTCATTATTTTGGCCGCTAGAGCAAAAAAAAAACGAAAATCAACGAGTTTTTCCAAATTTTTTTGAATTTTCCCGGAACTTGGAAGTGCAAAGAATGCATTATCTCACTCTCTAGGTTATTATCTACTTAAATCCCAGAGATGATCCTTTTATAAATTTTTGTTACCCTAAATTGTTAATTTGCTTGTACCAATAAGACTATGAACGTTTTTATTCACAAAAAGGTAACTGTTGTAATGCTGTCAATGCACAAGTTACGCGCCTCCTTATACAATTATTAAAAAATAATAAACAAATTTCATTACATGTCCTAAATATCAGTTGAAAATAAAAAAAATTATTTGGTTAACTAATTAGGTTCCGATGAATTTTGTTCTTTGGAAAAAGTACTAAAACAATAAAATTTTAAACTACTAATGAAACAATAAGCTAGTAACTAGCTTATTGTTAACAACTGTTGTTAACTGGTTAACAACCTATCACATTCTATAATAGGAATATTATTTGAAAAAAAAAATGTTGAAGGTGTAAAAAATCGGAAAACACACGCCGTTGATAAAATCTTCCAGTTCTGTGTCAGTCACGTTTCAGACTGACCAGGCCAATATTTCACTAGGACAAGAACTGTCTTCGGCGTCTAAGTGTACTTGATAAAAAAAATCCTCGAGCAAGAGTAAAGTTTTTACGTCTCCCACGCAAACCACACGTTTCTTGTGTGTCTATAAAGGATGATCTCTACAATATTGATGTGTTGAGAATCCCCAGTCCTCAAGTCGTGCCTACTTTATCTCGTCGCTACAAGATGAGCAGCCTACTTATATCGACTAGAGACATTGCTATTGTCAATACGTTCGATATCGCCTTCAAATAGCATGATTCTCCGTCACGTGTACACATATCATTAAAATCTTTCAAGCCATCGATTTTTATTGGATAGTAATAGACTGTTCAGTAAATAATTCCGTTTTGTTTCGTAAAATATTATAAATGAGCAATATTTAACAAAAGTTTTCAAACTAAGCCAATACAAATTATCAGTATAACAATCTAACCATTAAACTCTTCGCCGATTCACTGCACTTTTATAAAATTGTTGCACATTTTATAGAATATTATCCGCATATTTATGGTAAATAAGAAAATGTTAGTTTGTATTAGCAAATGATCATTTGAGACAGATTTATTGCTGCTAAATTGATAAATATTAGGGATTATTGCCTAATTAACCAGCTCTGCAATGTAACAATATTATATAATATAAATATATAAATTCAATACATTCAAATAATTAATAACTTTTTTATTTATTGTGTTCAAATTTTACTGCAATCACTACTTCCCTCAAAACATCTTTGTTAACTTTGAAATTATTGATGCAATTGTGTTAAGACCACAAAGCTCAAATAGTTAATTTCACGAGTAAATAAAAAAAAGCAGACCCGCTGTACAAAACAGTATTCAATAAAAATTCGGAAAAAAAACAAAATGTCCCAACTATCTTATCTCTGAAAACTGGGTAGAACTCTATAATGAAAATGACTTAGATAAAGTCATTGACGTATTTTATAATACAATAAATTACTACCATGAACTATTCTTTCCATTAATCTGTTAAAATTAAATCTTTTTATATCAATAACACAGTTCATTTAAACCCTGAGGTAACATCAAATAAAAAAGAAATTGAACGGCTCAGCGGTCTTGTAAAACTGCTACCAAATTGTGAAAATGATAAAGCAGAAATAAAACAAAAAAGTATGAATATGAACAACTCATGACCAAACTAAAAAAAGACCAAGTAAATAAGGCTATTCTCAATTCAAGTAACAAACAAAAAACCATTTGTCATATCATCAATAAAAACAAAGGAAAAAACTGTAATAAGAATGAAGCAATCTCTATATCTACAAATGAGTGTAATGCTTTCTTTACTCAAATAGCAAATAACTCAAATACCTATATCAGATTCATCCCACATGGAATATCTACATAAAAACAGTAAAATAAGTAAACTGTCAATTTTTCTTTATCCCGCCGAGGAATTGGAGGTACAAAATGTAATAAATTCATTGAAGAACTCCCAAGCTATGAACCTCTATAATAACCATACTGTAGACATGTATAAAGGAAATATAATATCTCTATCTGCTCCACTAACCTACATTATTAATCTTATCCTTGAGACAGGCACATTTCCATCAAAATTAAAAAAGGCAAAAATTATCCCAATATTAAAATCAGGTGATGCTGAGGACTTATCCAATTACGGGTCTATAGCACTTCCTTCTATATTAGCTAAAATATGTGAAAAAATTATAGCTGCAAGAATAATAAGCTACTTTGAATCTAATAATATATTCACAGACTGGCAATTTGGGTTCAGAAAGGGTAAAAATACGTCAATGGCAGTGCTGCAACTGGTTAACTATATCAGTGAAGGCTTTGAAAATGGGAACTCCACGCTGGGTCTCTTCCTTGATCTGAGTAAGGCATTTGACTGTGTATTTAAAGATATCCCACTAAATAAGCTGGAATTCTACGGCCTAAGAGGTACAGCATTTAAATTGTTGAACTCTAACTGAACTTTATCGGATAGATATCAGTGTGTGTTTTACAATGACACAATTAGCAACATCCTTCCAGTTGAACACGGCGTCCCGCAGGGCAGTGTGCTGGGGCCGCTACTATTTCTAATATATGTAAATGACTTACTTGATGCCATGTCAATCTTCACTGTTCTTTTACGGATGATACCACTTTTGCGAGTCACATAATAAACACCGGGAGTACTATTGCTGATTCGAAAAAGCACATTATCAATAAAGCCTCTGACTGCAAATAAGACACACATTGCTCTTCTCCACGAAAAATAATGCCTCTGAAACTGTAAGGCCTTACTTTGGACAGCAGCAGATTGGACTGGTATTCCCATATCAGTAGTTTAACTTCAAAACTATCAAAAAAAATATATGCCATCAGACAAATTTAAAACAAGGCGAATCTAGACGCAGCACTCGTGTCATATCATGCACTGTTTCATAGTGCAATGACATATGGTCTGATTAACTGGGGTGCATCTAAGCACATTCAAAACGTCTTCATTGTACAATAGAGAGCCATAAGGACCTCGGCAGGTGTGAATCAACTTGAAAGCTGTAAACCATGGTTCATCGAGATAATGTCTCTACCCTCTGAAATAATATACTGTCACTTGGTACAGGCCATTGTCTTAAATTTCAAATTAAAATTCATTTATTAACACTTAGGTTATTACAATGAATAGATGTGGTTGTCAATATTAAAAAAGAAAAATAACAAACTTACACAGAAATAACATACATACACAGAATAGAAATATAAGCATATAAAAAAATACATATAACAATAAATAGTATACTACAAATACAAATAGTGTATAATAATTCATATTACTTAAGATTTACAAATACAATAAAATAAGTACATGCTAGTTAATACGAAAGGAACTCAATGACACTTAAATTTCTATATCTAAAATCTCATGATATATATCGACCAACTAGTTTTCCACAAAGCGATTTACTTCAAATGTTCTCTATCCGAAATACGCAACGACTTTGCCATACATTTTTTTAAATAGGTGATTTATTATGATATTGACTGTAGTGAGATACTTCCATATTCCTCGAATAAACCAAAACTTTCTACCTTGCTATAGCCCTTTAAAATTTTCACCAATCTATAGCATGTGCGCTAGCTATTACCACAACCAGCAATGATATCGTCATATTAAATAAATAAGATATTTTGTCTAAATCATATAGGTATGCATGTATTTTTTTCCTCTCTTTATTATAAATAAATCTCACTTTCTGTTCTCTCTAATATTTGTATTGTTTTATTGTTGTAAATCTTTAATGAAATGTATGTTAGTAAATTTAAGTAATTTTGGTATGATGTATGTGTTGTTTCCCATTTTGTAAATGGTCTTGTACTGTTAGATGGTGTATGAATAAAATGAAATAAAAAAATTAAAATATTTAATTACCTACAACTTATTTTTATTTACTTTATGTGACTTTAGAGGACATAATTTATTATTTTTAAACAAAATTAGCCCACATAACAACTTGATACATTGAATTTTTTAGGTTACTTTACACCAAGGATGATTTGAATGTTAATTGAATTGGGTGTCTGACCGTATATCAAATCGGTCATTAAGCACGTAAAAAAAGTGAAGAGTTGATTAACTTGGCTTGTAATTTGTGCTAGATGCTGTTAATGACTTTATTTTTATTCCGATTTCATGAAAGCGTATGTAATTGGATCCATATCTAGCTTCGCCAACAGCGTAAGAGCTAGTTTTTAAATACTTATTTTACTATAGCCTAGAGGGTGGTGGATTAACATCTTGAAATGACTAATGAATTTTATTTTTATGTTGACGTTTCAATTTACGTATGTATACATATCTGAGCATGTAATTGACGTTGATATACAGGGCGTTTCAAAAAAATAAACTAATCAAACAAATACCAAACAGGTATTGCCTCATATACAATAATCTTAATAATAATAATGTTCTCGGCACTAGGGAGAACTTATTTTGCCGCGTCCTATTCAACACCTTCCTACGATAACAGAGATAGTAAATAAACAATAGTTTCATGGCAAAGAATATGTTCATAATTTTAAACATTTCAATAAATGAGGTTAAGTATACTATAAAAAAAACTACAAACAAAAATAACAAGCATTAACAAACAAATATCCATTATAATCTTCGCCGATTTACTACACTTTTTACATAATGGTTTTTGCGCATTCGCAGTTTGTAAATAATATTAGTTTTAGACAGTTTCTGTTTAATTACAAAACAAACTTTTTTTTTATTTAAATAATTAACTTTTTTATTTATTGAAAAAATGTGTTCAAAAATGGGCTTGTCTCTCTAGCTAACACGAACTTACTGTCCACATTTCAACACAATCTGACTTTTTATTCTTAAGTTATTGTGCTTACAAGAAACGCGGCGGACAGACGGGCAGATAGGCAGACGAACGGAAACTTTGAAAGTTGTTCAGAATTCGATCACTAAAATAGTGATATGATATTGTTTTCTCTACGAGCGCTATTACACCGACTTTTCTAAGGTCTCTGATTTATTAGAACATGGTGTATTGCTGACTAGGCTTGATGGTTCTGGTTCCAATCCGATCGCTTTGTTTAAGTCATACCTCAGCAACAGATTACAACTTATTGAACAAAAAGGCTACAAATCAAAAAATTTAAACGCAACTTCCGGAGTTCCATAAGGGTCGGTTTTGAGTCCACTGCCATTTAATAGAATAGAATAGAATAGAATAGAATAGAATAGAATAGAATAGAATAGAATAGAATAGAATAGAATAGAATAGAATAGAATCCTTTATTAATGTCAGATACACAAAAGTGTTTACACAAGTCAAAAAATAGTATACATATATATAAAGCAAAAAATAGTAGATACAATAGAATCTTATAAAACATGTATATCAGGATTAAAATGTATACATAAAAAAAATTTAAACACTAAATTAGATATATTACGTAAAATTTTTAAATGCTAAAAAGACACAATCGTACGACAAACAATATACAATAGCTACTTAAAATTATAAAATACATTAATAGTTAATAATTACATGTGAACTAACAAGTTAAAACAGAGAAATTATTAAGGACCACTTTTTAAAAACAAAATTATATTGGGATAAATCGCTCGATAGAAATTCTTCAAAACTGTAAAAAGCATTTTTAACAAGATATTTTTTAAGTCTGGATTTAAACTTAATTCCATTCCAAAGTCTTATTGCTGGAGGCAGTGCATTATAAAATTGTATTCCATAATATCCAGTGCCATCCCTAGTTTTCTTTAGGCGTAAAAAGTTTTGATGAATATCATTTTTATTCCTAATATCATATGAGTGTATCTCATTCTGAGACATGTATTTATTTAGGTTGTTTTTTATGTACAGGAGACATTGTAATATGTAAGTGCATGGCATAGTTAATATATTTAATTTTATAAATTGTTCTTTGCAATCGTCTCTATAACTAAGTCCAGATATAACTCGTACAGATTTTCTTTGTACAGAAAACACGCTACTAGATGTAGGAGCATGACCCCATACCAGTACTCCATATGATATTACCGAATGAATCACACCATGGTATGCGGCTAGCAATGCATTTTGAGTAACTTTGCCTGTTATAGATCTGAGTAGGTATGTATTTTTAGAAACCTTTTTACAAACATGTGACGTATGTTCATCCCATGTAATATCTACATAAATGAAATCAAACATAATCTTAATACAAAACATCTTCTGTACGCAGATGATATGAAAATCTACTGCTCAAACTCGGACACAGGCGATTGTATTAACCTGCAACATGACCTTGACAGCATATGTAGATGATGTACAAAAAAGAATCTGTCACTTAAAAATAAAAAGTGTAATATTATGTCATTCTCTCGTAAGAAGAATGCGATTATATTTCCTTATAGTTTGGTCTACGCCCGTCTGCAACGTCCAAATTCATTTAAAGATTAAGGAGTCATCTTTGACCTCCAATTAAATTTCAGTAAATATATTCATGAATTTGTCAGCAAAGGCAATAAGAACATGGGAATTATCATTTGTAATTCTAAAGAGTTTCGCTCACGAGATGTACTATTGTCTCTTTATTAGGCTTTTCATTTGGAGTATGCTTTACTAATATGGTATCCTAGATATGATCAAGTACATTTTTCCGAAAACGTACAGAGAAAGTTTTTAAAATTTGTGTCCTTTAAACTAATTAGTACCTACCCTCCAATTGGTTACCCCCATGACGTTTATTGTTAGAATGTGACATGGTTTTTCTAGATACACGTAAAAAAGCTTATTCCCTAATTTTTCTATACAAATTCAATTCCATAATCGACTGCCCAGAACTGCTAAGCCAGCTTAATTTAAATATTCCTTGGCTCAATTCTAGACATCTTCAAACCTTCAATCAACCTACGTCTCGTATCAGTATTATATAATAAATTAAGTGTAAATAGGTATAAAGATATTGTCTGTAATTGTTTATTTCTGGCATATTCAGATTTTCTTACTTTTTATTGGGTATTTTGCCACTCAAAAATATTTAAAAATTTTAATGAAAAAACCTCTGCGCCAAACGGATCAGACAGAGGTTGGTTTTTGAGTACTTGACTGTTTCAAAAAGTCTCACACCTAAAAATATATAAACTAGAACAATGTTATAAACTAAAAACTGAAAATCAAAGCTATAGGTAGTTAACGTTTCGGAAGAGACTCTACTTCCGTTCTCAAAACTTTTTTGGCCGTCAACCATGACAGTTCTTTGTTTATGTATTTCCATAGTCACGTGAGACATTAAATTATATTTATCTTATTTTTACTTACTTCGTCTCTAAGGATGGGCAACCAACTAGTACAAAAATCTATTGAATAATTAGAAACGCATCTATCCTCGTTTAATAAAATAATCGCGGATTCTTTAAGTTTTCTTTTAGTTCCGTTGCTCTCTTTTTCCAAAATCTTCGCCGAGTCCCATTTAATTCTATGATTATTATCCCACGCGTGTTCACAAATTTTGGATTTTTCAAATTCTCCCCTTCTAGCGTAATTTCTATGTTCACCAAGCCTTACGTTGAAAGGTCTAGATGATTCACCCACGTAATGTTTTCCGCACTCACACGGAACACTATAAATACAATTTTTTGAATTTTGAACAATATTTGGAGGTTTGGTTCTTGACATGATACAAAAATTACGAACTTGATAAATGATGGAAATTATTCCAAATTAAATAAAGATCCTACAAATTCTTTAAAATACAAAATATATAGAGTCTTATTTAAACACAAAAACGAATTTACAGATATTGAACGAAAGATGTTAACTCCACATCACAGCAAGCCTCCTCATTTCTATGATTTGCCAAAAATTCATAAACCTGACATCCCCTTAAGACAAATTGTGAGTTCAATTAATTCTTCATGTAGTAAACTCTCAAAATATTTATTAAAAATTCTAAATCCTTTATCAGGTTCCTCCGAGTCTTATATTAAAAACAGCAAACATTTTTTGGAAAAGCTGTCAGAAAATCATTTTAACAATAATCATCCAATGGTCAGTTTTGATGTAGTAAGCCTATTTACAAATGTTCCTGTAGATAAAACATTAATAATAATTAAAAACAAATTGCAACAAGATGGAAATTTGGCGAATAGAACTAAGTTAAGCATTGAAACTATAATGGAATTACTTACACTTTGCATTAAAACAACATACTTTCAATTAAATAATGACTTCTATCAACAAGACTTTGGGATGGCCATGGGTTCTTCATTATCTCCAATATTAAGTAACATTTTAAGGAAAATTTCGAGGAAAGTAATATTAATAATCTAGCTTATAAACCCATTGTATGGTGGAGATATGTAGATGATATTTTTGCTATATGGCCTTATAGTAAAGAATGTTAAAGTAATTTTTTGAATCAGATTAACGAAAAAGAACCTTCAATTAAATTTACAATAGAAATAGAGAATAATAATGAATTACCTTTCTTAGATATTTTAATTAAAAAATTAGATAACACATACCAAACCAGTGTGTATAGAAAACAAACACACACAAACAGATACTTAAATTTCAATTCAAATCAACATATTAGTGTTAATAAAGGTGTTGTTAAGTGTTTGTATGACAGGGCCAAAATTATTTCTTCAAATGATGTAATATTAAGGAACGAAAAACAATTTATAAAACTGTCTTATTAAAAAATCAACATCCTGATAGTTTTGTTGATAGTCAGTTATTGAACATTGGTAGTAGAGAGAATATACTATCACAACCTGAGGTATTTAGGTCAATGGCAGTAATTCCATATATACATGGTTTATCGGATAAATTACGAAAAATTGGGAATAGGTTTTCCGTACGAACGGTTTTTCAAACGGGCTCCACGCTAAGATCGGTTTTATCAAGAACCAAACCTCCAAATATTGTTCAAAATTCAAAAAATTGTATTTATAGTGTTCCGTGTGAGTGCGGAAAACATTACGTGGGTGAATCATCTAGACCTTTCAACGTAAGGCTTGGTGAACATAGAAATTACGCTAGAAGGGGAGAATTTGAAAAATCCAAAATTTGTGAACACGCGTGGGATAATAATCATAGAATTAAATGGGACTCGGCGAAGATTTTGGAAAAAGAGAGCAACGGAACTAAAAGAAAACTTAAAGAATCCGCGATTATTTTATTAAACGAGGATAGATGCGTTTCTAATTATTCAACAGATTTTTGTACTAGTTGGTTCCATCCTTAGAGACGAAGTAAGTAAAAATAAGATAAATATAATTTAATGTCTCACGTGACTATGGAAATACATAAACAAAGAACTGTCATGATTGACGGCCAAGAAAGTTTTGAGAACGGAAGTAGATTCTCTTCCGAGACGTTAACTACCTATAGCTTTGATTTTCAGTTTTTAGTTTATAACATTGTTCTAGTTTATATATTTTTAGGTGTGAGACTTTTTGAAACAGTCAAGTACTCAAGAACCAACATCTGTCTGATCCGTTTGGCGCAGAGGTTTTTATCATTAAAATTTTTAAATATTTTTCAGTGGCAAAATACCCAATAAAAAGTAAGAAAAGGTATAAAGAATTTTGTAAATGCAAAAGAATTTTTGTCAACTTTAAAAACATTTCTTGTGGCTAGCACATTTTATTCGATGGAATATTTTCTAAGTCATGTTAATTAAGGTTTGTTTCTGTGGCATTTGTTAATGACAATTGTAATAATAACGTGAATGTACATTTGTGAAATTATAATACATGTGTATTGTATGATTAGTATCTACTAATATGTTTATTGACTTGTCCTATGTCATTTTATTCTATTCTATTTTTGTGTATTTGAAAAATATTTTCCCTGTATTATTATTGGATAAAATAATTTACAGGGGTCCGCGTTTGGTTTTACCAACGTTTTTTACTTCATCTGTAACGGCAAAAGGCTTAGGCGCGTTTCTTTAAAATAACTTGGTGAAAGTCCCGCACCTTCGTCGCTCCATTATATGTAAAATCAATGGTATTCAACGATTTTTTGTTCTACCCAACGTCAACGTCCTTTTGGTAGTTAGTATCTTTCAGGAAGGGCGGTGTGAGTTTCTTGCAAGAAAAGCGACTTGACGAACGTGGCTAAGTCTACGTGTTTGTTTGTCGGCTGTGATTAATTTCATCTGAGCGGGTACCCACTCGGTTTGCTGTAATTGTTAATGATGTTTAATAGCTAACAGCGACTCTGGACTTGGCTGGTGTTTGAACAATAAATTTTCGCCATCACTCAGTACTACCTTTCTCGCATGAACGTGCAAACTTGTAGTATATGTTAAGGTGGCCACATCTGACAGATTCTGTAGGAAAATATTTATTATCTTTGACTATAGCTTCTTTTCTTAACGCATTTATTGCAAAAAAACGATAGGACAGTTAGTTCTATTTAGGCAGTAAACTATGACAAGTTTCTGGGCACTTACTAGCTTGTTTTACTAATTTAGCCCTACAGCCTAGGCAAAAGGTTTAAGCAAAAAAATTGTCAACCTTAGTATGCAGTACCTCAAATACAACAGTTGAAAATTAGTGCGTTGATATTTAATTAAGAAGTAAAGTTACGGAAAACGAGAATATCTACAAAATGGGCAACGTAGGATTTGCAAAATTCAGTACAAAAAAGTGCTTACTTGTAAAATTGAATGCCAGTGGCCGCAAGGAAAACTGAACTCTAGCGTTGAAAATCGTGCGCGCTCGCAAAAACATTATTTCGGATTCCTGTAGATGTGCAAAAAGTAATAGCCAATCGACTTGGGGTAACTCGAAGAGATATATCGAAATATCGAATTAGTTTGGAAAAAAAGCATCTCAGTCCATAAAACGGACCTCTTTTAACTGTCCTTTCTTCTGTACATGTCTTTGTCCAGTTATTGTTATTTGTATTGCTACTGTTGATGTCAGTGTTGATGTTACTGCTGTCAAAAGTACAACTCTTGAGGAACAAAATAAGCCCAACCATGTTACGCTACGATATCCCTAAGTTCTAAAAATTTATTTTCAAAAAGTGCCTTTTTAATAAACACATTCTTTTTTGCAAAAATTTTACACGTACACATTTCCTAAAAAACTCATTCTACACAGCAAAACCTATATAGTACAGGCAAATTAACAATTTAGGGTAACAAAAATTAATAAAAGGATCATTTCTGGGATTTAAGTAAGTAATAACCTGGAGAATTGATGATGCATTCTTTGCACTTCCAAGTTCCGGGAAAATTCAAAAAAATTTGGAAAAACTTTTTGATTTTCGTTTTTTTTTTTGCTCTAGCGGCCAAGCGGCCAAACAAGTTCCCAACAAAAGTTGTAGCTCGTGTTTTTTTCTACAAAAAAGGTCTTTACAAAATTTTTGTCTTACTTAAGCCGCTTAGAAGATAAATCGAGTTTTCCACTTATAGTTTTAAGCCGCTTCGAAATGCGTGAAAAATTAGAATTCTCCAGGAGTTTCATACGACCGGGCTCATCGATCGATAATTCTTACTATTTAGAGCCCCCCAAAAAAATGTAAATAATATGAAATGTAGAGAAAAGTCTCAGCTTTAATATGGAACCAATCACAAAATTCATAACAAATTGTATCAAGAAGAGAAAGTGTCAGAAGATGGCTGAACTTTGTACAGTTGATCCACAGATATATTCATTTATTTGCCGGGAGTCGTTAGAATGATAATTCATTTTACTTATATGTTCTTATATAATGATATATTAATCTAATTAACATTTTATTGCAATTACTTTTGTTGGAAAAATATGCCTTGCGATCTAAGTAGAGGGTATATTTCTCATCGATCAATCACCTCCAAATTTTGGAGTTTCGCTATATCTTATGTAATAATAATAGCACAGTTTTAATTTTTGGATTATAAGTACAATAAAACATATTCTTTCGAATGACCTTAGAGTTTTTTAAATGCGCGCAGTAGTTTTTGAATTTGTCTACATTATTCATACACGTTCAGAAAATGCACAATTATACAGTAAAACATATACAACTTTTTTGTTTCTTAACATTCCTCAATGAAATTTTCACGAAATATAGATTAAAGTGCGTGGAATCGAATCCATGCAGTGACAAAGCACCCATTGTTACGGGAGAAATAGGCAGGATGCATAAAACTCAAAGATGTGAATAAATCAACTGTATAAAGTTTACTAAGCCATCTTCTAACACTTTTTCCTCTATGATAAAAATTTGTATGAATATTGTGATTAGTTCCACATTAAAGCTGAGACTTTTCTCTACATTTTACGTTGCTTCCATTTTTTTAGCGGCTCTGAATAGTAATAATTATCGATCGATATGTCCTGTCGTACGAAACTCCCAGAGAATTCTCATTTTCCTTGCATTTCGGAGCGGCTCAGAACTATAAGTGGAAAACTGGATTTATCTTAAGTAAGACAAAAATTGGTAAAGACCTATTTTGTAGAGAAAGAGACGAGCTACACATTTTGTTGAAAACTTTTTTCTGTATTTTCATTATTTTAGCCGTTAGAGCAAAAAAACCGAAAATCAAGTTTTTCTGATTTTTTTAAAATTTTTCCGGAACTTGGAAGTGCAAAGAATGCATCATTCCATTCTACAGGTTATTAACTACTTAAATCCCAGAGATGATTCTTTTATTAATTTTTGCGAGGTTTTTACAACATTTTGCCTTCATTGCCTGTACTAATAATCTATCAAAGTTTTTTACATCAACGTTCATTATTTTTAAAGTTAAAAATTAATTAAGAAACAGGGTTCTTTAGCAGTATTTTGCATTGTGTTGAAAAACTAATTATCCGATATTAATGCGGCGCATTCTGTAGATATTTTTATTAGCTACAACTTATTCCACGGGGGTATTTTCGTAAAAGATATATTTATATAAGCCAAAAATTTGTTTTGCGTAACTTTACTTATTAATTAAACATAGACGCACTAACTTTTAGCTGTTGGATTTTAGATAAAATAGTTGTAAGTACTGAGAGGTATATTTCCGCTGAAAACCCCCAGTTGGCATTTTTTTAAACAGACCTTTTCTGGCTCTTTTGCCTAGGCTACTATTTATCCCCCGACCCTTCATCGAAATAGGTTCAAAATAAAATCTAGTTTCACATCTCGTTATGATACATTCGCGTATCAAATTTCAAGCCTTATAAAAGTAATTGTGCGCACAAGAAACGTTACAGACCGTCAGACCTACCGACAGACAGACCAGCAGACGTCTTTTTGCTCAAAATTAAAATCTCGACGTGTCATAACATGGTAAATCTAAATATTGTCTAAATGTTATTTGTGGCATTATCTCAATTTCTTCTAATACTTCGGGACTTCCTGCCACATGTATTTTTTTCTTTTTAACCGATGCTCCAGGAATCTACAAAATATCACAATTAACCAGTATGTTACTGGTAAATAAGCTCTACGCCTGTGACATTTACGTCAAAAGGTCAGTTAGAGGTTGCTTTTTTTTAAAACAAATAACACAAATAAGTATAAGAACCTGAAATTAAATATTTCGCCGACGTTTCAGAAATCTAATCTGTTTCCTTTTTCAAGGCTTTTTTGAAAAATCTTTTTTGCTGTGTATAATAAATACAAAATGCAAGTTCAAACAGATGTAATATATTTCGATTTCACAAAAGCATTCGACAGGCTTGATCATAACATTCTTATTACAAAACTGTCCAACATTGGAATGTCACCGAATCTTACACACTTCTTAAAATCATACTTGTCAGATAGGAAACAGTACGTCGCGTTTAATGGATTCAGGTCTACTGATTACTTATCTTGTTCTGGTGTACCTCAGGGGTCTGTCCTTGGGCCACTCTTGTTTAATATATTCATCAATGATATAACATATGAACTAGATGTTCATTTTTTAATGTACGCAGATGACCTCAAGCTACTACATAGAATCTCTAACATAAATGACTGCAGTAATTTACAAAATAATATATCTAAACTCAGCGCTTGGTGTGTCGAGAACAGTCTCACATTAAATGTGCAAAAATGTAACGTAATGACATTTTCCACAAAGGATGTTAATTTTACATTTAACTACTGTCTAGAAAACGAACCATTAACTCGACCGTCCTCGTTTAAAGACCTTGGAGTAATTTTTGACAAAAAACTCAGCTTTGTCAATCTTATAGACACGTTAATTTGCGACGTAAATAGAACACTTGGTTTTATTATACGCAATGGGCGTGATTTCTCTAATATTTCAACGTTAAAACTATTATATTTTTCTTTTTTGCGATCTAAACTAGAGTATGCGTCTCTTGTTTGGCAGCCCTGCTATAACACTCATAGTCTTAAATTAGAAAACGTGCAACGCCACTTTCTTAAATTTCTACATCTAAAATCTCATGGTATATATCCACCAATTGGTTTTCCACAAAGTGATTTACTTCAAATGTTTTCAATGCGTAGCCTATCTGAAAGACGCAACGAATTTGCCATAAATTTCTTAAAAAAGGTGATTCATTATGATATTGACTGTAGTGAGATACTCCAGAGACTTAATTTCCATATTCCGTGAATAAATTCAAGACAAAACCAAACTTTCTACCTTCCTGTAGCCCGGACTAATACTTTAAAGTTTTCACCAATCTACAGCATGTGCTCTAGCTATAACCACGGTCAGCGTGATATCGACATCTTTAATAAATAGGAGATTCTGTCTAAATCATATATGTATTTTTTATTCTCTCTTTTTATTGTAAATAAATTCAACTCTTTATTCTCTGTAATATTTATATTTTCTTTTGTTATATATCTTTACTGAAATGTACGCTAGTAAATTTAAGTAATTTTTGTACGATGTATGTGTTGTTTCCCATTTTGTAAATAATGGTCTTGTACTGTTAGATGGTGTATGAATAAAATAAAAATAATTAACAGTTTTTTAAATGTTTATACAATGTTAAGTTTGTGAAGTTCCTCTTTTAACATTGGCTACCTGGTTGTACAGACATCTACGGAACAATTCGACACGATAATAATTAGCGATAATATTATTGAATGAGGATAGATGCGTGTCGAATTGTTCCGTAGATGTCGGTACAACCCTCTCGCCGATGTTAAAAAAAGAACTTCACAAACTTAACAGTGTATAAAAATTTAAAAAACTGTTAACTATATCAACAGTTCTATGTAAATAGTGAGTATCTATGGCTACTCAATATAACAAACATTCTTAAAGTTGTGTATTTATCACACACAGCACAAAAGATTTTTCAAAAAAAGCCTTGAAAAAGGAAACAGATTAGATTTCTGAAACATCGGCGACATATTTAATTTCAAGTTTTTATGCCTATTTGTGTTATTTGTTAAAAAAAAAGCAACCTCTAACTGATCCTTTGACGTAAAAGTCACAGGCGTAGAGGTTACTTACCAGTAACATACTGGTTAATTGTGATATCTTGCAGATTCTTCGAACACTGCTTAAAAATAAAAAAATACATGTGCCAGGAAGTCCCAAAGAATAAGAGAAAATAAAAGGATAAATCTATTTCAACAAGAAAAATGGATATTTTTTAAAGAATAATTACTAATTATAAATTAAACACTGCTTTTAGATATATCAAACAATATATTATAAATGCTCTACATATGTTTCGGCTTGTTACGCCTTTATCAAGAGCATACGTATTTATGCCTTAATGTATTTATGACCTAATCTATTTAAGACTTAATACTGAATTATGGGAATTTATCAGGTAGACCTAACCTGATCTTCTTTCTGTATGAAGTAAATTTATCTTATCTGTATCTATGAAATGGTTGTTATCAATACAAAGTGTTGACATTCCTGTATTTTTATTGTTAGTTATTTAAAACTAATTTTTTATATCCTGTTACCCTGTTCACCGCGCTTCTACCACACTGACCAATATAGGCAGCATTACAAAGTAACATTTGATTTCATGTATACCAGATTTATTAGTTTTATTTAATTTTTCTTTGTTATTAACCAAAATTTTTCCTAAATTCGTTTTATTCGCACTTATTGTAGAGATACCTAAATTATTACTTTTCCAGAAATTTTGTTACTTACCATATTTTGGAACATAATTAATAAAACTATATTTTGTAGATTTGTAAGGCGCAGTGAAAAACTCTTTGAAGCATTTTGCATTGTTTGTTCTTGATTATGTTATCTATTAGTGACTCGTTGGTTATATCCGTTATTTCTTGCAATTTGTTTGATTATTTATATTAATACTCTATCTATAAAATATACTAAACTTCCACTCCACTACGTGGATGTGGAAGTAAAACAATGTGGTTGGCTAATTAACTCAGGTTTTGATGAACTTTATTCTTTGGAAAATGTACTACACGGAACCACTTCGCGCCCTTTATAGTATCATTTGAGAAATAATTCACGAAACTTAACTCTGGAACAATTCACTCTAATCATAACTTATTCGCATAAGTGTTGGAATTTCGTCAGGGAAAAGGGGCGAAAAAAATATAATCAATTTATTATGGGAAAGCATGCTGTCTCGGATTCGCTACATCTTTGTAATACAATCCGCGAACTGTGATTTTGCACTTAAATATGGGATGGGTCTTACCAGTGCAGTGGTGCACTGTCTACGCAGGGCTTTTAAAAGATTTTTCAATATTTCTGTAAATAATAAAAATATTTATAATATACTGGTATATTATAATAACAAGGTAACCATTATATTCTTCGCCGATTTACTGCACTTTTTATATAATTGTTACAAATTGTATAGGATACTCTTCGCACTATTTTTTGTAAATAATGTTAGTTTTGGACATTTTTAGTTTAATTGCAAAACATTAAAAAACATTTTTTTAAATAAAAAATGTATAACTTTTTTATTTATTGATAGATCTTGTTCAAAAACAATAAGATTCTTCCTCTGGCTAACAATAACTTCCTTTCCAAATTTCAATACAATCGGACCTTTCGTTCTTAAGTTATCGTGCTTACAAAAAACTTGACGGACGGGCAGACAGTCGGACAGACAGACGGACGGACGGACGAATGGACGGACGGACATTTTGTTCAGAATTCATCACCGTGATACGAAATTTTTTCCTCCACGTGCAATATTACCGGTTTTAGAAATGTGCGGATCGAACGCAATATACTCTTCGTTTTGTATTTGCGAAGAGTAAATAATAACGTCTTTAGTTCTGTCTAAAAATAGAAATCATTTTTGATTTTATAAAACAAACCATAAATCCGCTGCCCAAGGAATCACTACTGCCACATCCACATTTTCCATTCAAGTTGTTTTTGCACTCTAGTATGTCGAAATTATTTATCATAGAATTTTAATAATATTTGGGGTAATGTCATAAAAAAATTTGTGGCTTTGGTTTTTACCACATACGTTAAAAATGAAGTTTCTAGCTTGCTCTACTTAATTCCCCCTATTGACAACCCTCCCCACCTCCCACCCCTTCAACGGAATCATCTCAATTAGATGTAATTACAATACATGTACTAACTTTCAAATGAATATCTCAATTTCATATTATCAATCCCTTTAATATTGGAGTGGAGGTGGTGAGGGTGGAGGATTGAAAAATATTAGAAAGAAATCTGGGACCATGGTTTCTAGTATATACACCAAATCCTAAGTTTCTGTACTCAGCTTGCTTTACCTATTTTTCCATATTTACCTCAACTTAACCTCAACTCCTTCAACGAAATCTTGTCAAAATGTAATCTAGTTTCAGACGTCGTTATATACATACGTGTACCAAATTTCAAGTGAAAATCTCAAATTAATTTTATCAACTCTTATAGTAAGGGTGTGAGGGTGGTGAAGGGATGGAAAATATTATATAATTATAGTATATACACCAAATCCCAAATTCCTGTACTTACCAGTTTGCTTTACTTATTTTCCCCTATTCACCTCTATTAAACCCCAACCCTTCAACGGAATCATATCAAAATATAATCTAGTTACAGATGTTATAATACATACGTATACCAAATTTAAAGTGAATACCTCAATTTTATTTTATCAACCCCTTTAATAATGGAGTGGGGGGATGGAAACTATTATAAAAAAATTTGACGCCTTGGCTTCTAGTACATACAAAGAATTTTAAATTTTTTTACTCTTACCAGCTTGCTTTATTATTTCCCCCTATTTACCCCTATTTACTCCCCAACCCTTCACCGGATATGTTCAAAAAACAACCCAGTTCCAGATCTCGTTATAACATATACGTGTACAAAATTTCAAGTGAATATCTTAAACCGTTCCGGAGAAAACGTGCGGACAAAAGAAGTTACAGACCGACAGACAGAAACATTTTTTTTCGCTCAAATTTAAAATCTCGACGTTTCATGACATTCCAAACCTATTTCAAGAAAAAAAAAATTGAAATTGTTTTTTACGATTACTATACTTCCAATCCACTACGTGGATGTGGAAGTAAAAAGTAAATGGCGAAGTTAAGCGGTCACAAATTCACAAGAAATCATTGTCACTTTTCTTACACTTAACTCAGGCTAAAAAAAAAACAAATTGTCTTCTCTATGCTGCTGAAGATATCGAAGTACCCATTCTTACACAGTTTATGATGTCTTAATTGACGCTACATAGTAATAATAACTTAAATAAACATTAATGCATATTGAAACATATTCTTTAGAGCAAACAGCAGAAAAGAATAACTATCTATGAGAACTAAAAGAAAAACTATGTGTAAAAATATTAATGAAATCTTTGCATTCTTCCCATAACCTGAATTCTGGTTATACTAGCAAATTAAAATCCTAAAATGAATTTGTCGAATTTCTTATTTGAAAATGCATAGTAAATATTAAAATAAACACGTACCATCGAAGAAAATTGATCGCTATGAGGTAAAAATTAAAAATCGTCATTTCCTTTTTTTGAAAATTCATATGAAAGGTCTAAAGATGTTATAAAAAATAATGTATTGTAAACATAACATGTTTTTATTATACTTTTGGAACGTCAAAAAACGAGAAATTAAAGAAAAGTGATCGCTATGAGGTAAAAATAAAAAATCGTCATTTCCTTTTTTTGAAAATTCATATGAAAGGTCTAAAGATGTTATAAAAAATAATGTA
The DNA here is from genome assembly GCA_963583905.1 of Stenurella melanura. Classification (NCBI taxonomy): domain Eukaryota; kingdom Metazoa; phylum Arthropoda; class Insecta; order Coleoptera; family Cerambycidae; genus Stenurella; species Stenurella melanura. The sequence continues at coordinate 25,666,826 of OY757315.1, forward strand.
TTGTAAACATAACATGTTTTTATTATACTTTTGGAACGTCAAAAAACGAGAAATTGGCGATTAATCAGTTTTTAAAAATTCATAACATTGAAAAAAGTTATCAAACGTTTGTTGTTGGAAATCGGCGAAGAAGTGTAAAAAAAATGTTTGATTGAAAAAATGTAATATTTCTTTTTGTTATAAACAAAATGATTTTAAACAATATTAGACTAGGTTACCGCCTGGTAACATATATTTTCATAATCGGCCAGCAAATAAGCTGCGTCCGAAATATATTCAAAGTTGATGCGCCCATATCGCCTGCCCATGAGTACTTTGTAAGGGTTGAAATATGTTTTTGGTGAAATGAATTGCTACCTCCGCTTGGATCCCTTCAGCTTACAAAAAAAATGTTGAAAACCTACGGACAATCATTTAGAATGTCCGAGAAATGTGTCATGAATTGAACAAAAACTATGTAAAGGTGTGGGAAAATGCATGCCCAACCTTAGTGTCGCATTCACTTTTAACTTTGCAATAGTGTAATCTAAACCCAACCAGCAAATTTGTTTTATAATTCAAATGCTCTACGATTATTTTGTTTTATTGTTATTTTATTAAAGCTTCTAAATGCCAACTGATTACATTCGAGTTCCAGAAAATACTATTTTGTTCTCTGCAGCTGAATTATTTTACAAATTTATCATTAAAACGTTTCTACGGCAAAGTAAAACATTTCAGCTTATAAAACTAAATCGTTTTATAACGATTTTTTTTATTATTCAGCAGCATATTTAGCACCGTTATAAACATACATTCGAATTATTTTATAGTTATTTATTAATCTTACAAGACAGTTATATTAAAGATCTATTTGTGACAATTTTGCATTTAAGAATAAATATTGTTCCAGATCATGTTACATAATTATTATATAGCATTGTATTTGCTGTAATATGGAAACAGCAACAAAGTCATTATAAAACAAAATTGTTTACTTGAGCATAAAAATGTGGTGGCTAACAATACAATAAAACATATTTGAGAAAATTGATTTCCTGCATTAGCTGTGCGTTTATATTTAGCCATATTTAAAGTCTGTCTTTTAATGGACATTTGTCATAATTGTATTATACAAGATTAAATAAAAAAATTCATCCAAAATTTTGGTTACTAACATTGACAAGAGCGGTGCAGATCTTAACAGGTCGTATTATTACGGCAAAACTAAAAACATCAGATTTAGGACAATGGAGAAACTTCAAAAGTGTTTGTAAGAATATTAGGTACATGTATTAACAGCGTAGTGGTTTTGGCAATAAGACACAGTTTATACTGCTGTAAAATGAAACGACGGATTTCACTCACTGCACTGTTAACGTATCAGGTCATATGCCAAAGTACTGTTGCTTCCAGTAGTAAAGGTAACTAACTACGTGTTATTTGCAATATATAAATCATAAATAAACAGCTCTGTAAATAAGATGATTTACTGCTACTAATTTCTAGGTTATATTTATACAGATTGAACCAATTCTGTTTCCATGGTTGCATTTACAAGTCGGTCCTAACAGATTTATCATAAGAGGCACAAAAGTATCGCGAAAGTGAGCGATCTATATTATAAGATTCACGAAAAAGTTACACTAAGGAGCATTCTTTTATAGATGTTTTATAGGAATCGTCTAATAATTTAAATATCGTGAAATGCTTGCTACTAACACAAAAGCATTTTATACAGGGAGGCCATCTTGAACGGCCAGCGTTCGTGATGGTAAATATGGCAAGATATGAAAATTTAAAATATGAAATGTTTATTAGAATTTATGGAGTCAGAAACGTGCTAACTATACAGTTATGACTACTAAACCAAATTAGTGTAAGTCACATTGTAAAAAAAACTCAAATTCATAAAATCGTTATTTATAAAATTTCAAAAATTAATAGAAATCATGAATAAATGTGAGGCCCGTTAAAAACATATTAAAAATATGGCCACAGTTCACAGTAAAATTTTCTCCGCATCAAAAATTGCAGGCGTTGTAAGCCAGAACAAGTCTATTAAATAATTGTTATAGGTTATTAGGTACCTAGCATTAAATCACAATGCCATATGCTTTAGTGTGTAACGAAAAAGTGACACTAAGGAGCATTATTTTATAGATGTTTTATAGGAACCTTCTAATAATTTAAATATCGTGAAATGCTTGCTACTAACACAAAAGTATTTTATAGAGGAAGGCCAGCTTGAAGGGCCAGCGTTCGTGATGGTAAATATGACAAGATATGAAAATTTAAAATATGAAATGTTTATTAGAATTTATGGAGTCAGAGACGTGCTAACTAAGCAGTTATGACTACTAAAACAAATTAGTGTAAGTCACATTGTAAAAAAACTCAAATTCATAAAATCGATATTTATAAAATTTCAAAAATTAATAGAAATCATGAATAAATGTGAGGCCCGTTAAAAATATATTAAAAATATGGCCACAGTTCACAGTAAAATTTTCTCCGCATCAAAAATTGCAGGCGTTGTAAGCCAGAACAAGTCTATTAAATAATTGTTATAGGTTATTAGGTACCTAGCATTAAATCACAATGCCATATGCTTTTAGTGTCAAAAATACTTCTTAAACCTTTAGGATACATTTTAGCAATCATTTTAATTTATTAGTGTGTATAAAGAAGCATTTTTTTTAAATGATGACTATTTAAAAGCTCTTATAAAACAGTGGCTTAGTTGTTTTATAGCAGTAATTTAACGAACAGTGAAGTGTGTTTTATAGTACAATTAAATAAAGCTTTAATAAAACTGCTATATAGTTATGGCACTAAAGTTTCATAAGACTTCTGGAAATGTTTATACAACTATTTTGTAATGGTTAAAATAAGCGTTACAAAATATCAACAGCGACTGATATATTTTATAGGATGGTGCCAATTTTACATTTATAGCTGCTGTCAAAACGTTATGAAAATGTTTCTGACAGTAACGTTGTTTTACAAACTTTGTATCAGAAACATTCCTATAACTTTTATAAAATATCAAATTGCTAGTTGGGAACCTAATTGCCTCGCTAGAAATTTGGAAATTTAATAACATACTATTTACGATCAGTGTGGTGTCATTATTTTAAGAGATTGCACAATTGTCTTACATAAAAATAGTCGTCAGATGATGATCTTATTTAGGGCGTTCACGAGTATTTGATATCCATAAGGACAGATATAGTTATCAACACAATTAGCAAGTTGCTGCATTAGGACTAACCTCGTAGGACAAATGGAAGCAGGATCGGTGCCTTAGGTCAGTCTACTTCGCGTTGGTGAAAGCTAAGAACCTCAAAATCTGTCCGTGGATGGCTTTACATATTGGGCGAGGCAGGGCTTTCTTAACTTAATATCAAATCCTTTTCCCGACATTCACTGCAAATACTTATAAGCATCTCTTGTGAATATTTCATATAGTCCAGAGCGCCAATGCCACCAAAAAATAGTTTACTATCATGCATAGAGGATTTAGGACAAAACTAGTTGATTTTAATTACTTATAAATTGTTCAAGATCATTACTAGAAAAATGTATTTTTATATATTGATCCTATTACTTTTTTAAGAACAATTTAGAGTATAATCTTCTACAAGAAGGATAAAATTCCACCGAGATTTGTCTTTGTATAAAGGCTGTATATTTTTCCATATGTCTGTTTAATGTACCACTATGATGAAGGTAAAAAAAAACAGCTTATATTTTATAAAGCTTCTCGCGAGTAAAAAAATATAAGAAATCGACTCGCCTCCACTGGCTTACGATGCCATAACGGATCCATAGGTTACGGTGGTATAGTCTAGTGGTTTTTCTGGGGTACTCGCCGGCCCCCGTCTCCAGGTCACGATTTGAACTATCGCACGCCCTAGAGAGCGCATCTTCACCGGTGTGTACTCCACCCAGCTCTCTGCAGGAGGTAGCTGTGTCACATCCGAGATATTTCTATGTGCTTGCGATAACTATTGCGAGGATTGTAAGAAGCACGGCATTTTTGCTTGTGTAATTAATGCTTGTATGTAAGTACATGCGTTAATAGACCAGGCGCCAGAGATTTTTTTTGCATCAAAATGAAGTAGAGGGTTGTTGTTCTCTTAATCGCTACATTGTATAATTCTGTACCTAGCTAGATTGATGGCTAATAATCTATTCTGTTTAATTTTTTACAGCCAAAATAGTTTTGGAAATGCGGGTTCTGTTCGCGATAACCTTGTTTCTTCAAAAGATAGCAAAACATGTTTCAAATAAAAGTTGTAGTCAAATAAATATTCTATCGACCTGTTTAAATCTGATGTAAAAATAATGAACCTAACCTCAAAATTTTAAAGGAATCAAGGAAATCAGCTTCATTAATCCCAATGGTTTTTTCCTTTTTTCGAAAAAATAGGTGACTGACTTGAAAATTTAGCCAGTCACAGCTAAAAGTGTATCCAAGAAGGTGATGTGAACTGATTTTGAAAATATTAATTTGTATGTGACTTTAATCCCAAAAGAGGGAAAATCGGGGATATAATAAATAATAATAATAATAATAAACAATTTTATTAAACAAAATAAATATAAATGCATAATACAATGTTTTCCCAGGTAATGTACATATATGCATATATTTGTTTTATGCAATATATGAGTTTAAAAGGCGCAAGTTCAGTTGAAATTAACTGCTCTTCCACTTTGGCCTCGGGTACTTACATTACGAAAATAAATTTTAAGTAGAGAGAAAAAGTAGTGTATAACTAAACAATATATGCTTCTAACAGAATTTGAGCTATGACATAATTGGGGATACCTAATACTATATGTTACTAGAACAAAAATGAACAGTAGTGAACACACAAACACTATTAGTGCGGCTCTTGTTTGTTATGTAACAGGTTGAGCACAAAGGTACGAAACCTTTTTACTGACAGAGACTTACACTCTTTTAGTAACTCATTTGACTGTGCGGCTATATTATATACAAAGGATCTTTGGAACAGCGAGGATTTATGCTGAGGAATAGTTAATGCATCCTTACGTCTTATATTTATATTATGAACATCTGTTCTGTATCTTATTTTGTTATGAAGATATGCCGGAGTATGACTAGTTAAAATTTTATGATATAATATATAAGCATGCAATTTTCTACGACTAGTCATTTCCAGCCAATGGGCTTTAGCTAGAGTATGTGATATTCTATCGTATTTACGTATACCATATATAAACCTTAAGCATGAGTTTTGTAAGATTTGTATTCTTTTAGAATCTCTTGATGTAAGGCATGGCCCATAAACAAAGTCACAGTAATTGCACTGAGAAAGGACAAGAGAATCGCATAAAGTTATTTTTGATTTTCTGTTTAACGTGTGTCTATTAGGATACATCATTCTTAGTTTGCCATAAGATTTTTTTAGTAAGTAAGAAACATGATCCGTAAATCTGAGTTAATTATCTATAACCATACCTAAATTTTTTGCTTTAGATGCCACCTCTATCTTATCCTCTTCCAGTTCAATCACCATGTCTTTTTCCGAGAGGTTACCAAATAATACAACCGAAGATTTTGTGGAATTAATTTTAAGATTGTGTTGTTTGGAAAGATTTACTAAAGCTTTTATATCGTTATTAATATTTGGACATTCAGCTGCAATACTATTACGATCAAAAAAGTGATATAGTTGCGTGTCGTCCGCATACATATGATAATTACAGGTATTAAGAACAGAGGGAAAGTTGCATGTATAGATCGTATATAAAAGTGGTCCCAAGAGTGTCCCTTGAGCAACCCCTCTGAGAGCATCATAACCCTCTGATGTTTCCCCAGATAACATCACTTTTTGTGTCCGACCCTTTAAATAATTTTTGAATAATATTATAGTGCTTTGACTTAAACCTATAAGGTGGAGTATTGCAAGTAATATGTCATGATTGATCATGACAAAAGCTTTAGTATAATCAAGTAGTATTAAGGCTCCAACATTTGTTTTGTTCAGTTCTTGGATAATATCATCGGTTATATTAAGAAGTGCAGTTCCACAGCTGTGACCTGGACGAAAACCTGATTGATTAGGTGGTAAGGAGTTATATTTTAATAAGTGGTTACGTAATTGCCCTTCAATTATCCTTTCTATTACCTTAGGTAAAGCCGGTAGAACAGTAATTGGGCGGAGGTCTTTTATTTCCTTAGGGGAATCTACTTTTGGAATAGGTGTAACTCTACCCTCTTTCCATTGTTTGGGAAATACCGAGTGCTTAAAACAAAAATTTATTACGTGCGTTATACATGGCAATAGAAATGGACAAGAAAGTTCAATCATTACTATGTTTATACCATCCATTCCATAGGCTTTAGATTTAATACTTCTTATGAATTTTAAGACTTCAATTTCTGTGACCTCGGTTAGTTTAAACAGTTTCAGATTATTTGATTTTAGGTTATTATTGTAGAAATCTATTAAATTTTTATTAGGTTCTTCTCTAGTAGAACATACATTTGAAAAATATTCCTTGATTTCGTTAAGGTTAAAATTTGAAATTATTTGGCTTCTATTATTGTTGTTAATATCGAATTGTTTAACTATGTTCCATAACTGTTTGTTATTTGAATTTAATAATTTGTGTTCCATGTAACGTCTTTTTTCGGTTCTAATTACAAAAGTGGTATAATTTCTAAGTTCTTTATAACAATTCCAATGATTTGTATTTTGTGTTTTTTTGAACTTACTTAGAGCCTTATCTCGTAAATTCATTATTAATTTTATGTTGTCTGTAATCCACGGGGATGGAGGTTTTGTAAATCTTGAAATTATAATTGGGGCATGTAGATTCATTAAAAAAATTAAATTGTCATTTAGAAACCTTACCTTATCATCCACTTCCATCAGATCATAAATTTGATGCCATGGAATTTCACGTAAGCCGTTCTCGTAACTGTCTAAATTAAATCTTTTAAAATCTCTATAACTTCTTACAATTGGATCTATTTTACTAACGTCTACTTCTATGTCACAGATAACTGCAGAATGATCCGACATATTTGAGATATCCTTAACATTGCAGTTACCATAACTTAAATAATTATCAACAATTATAAAGTCTATATCGCTATAATTTCTGGGATCGAGCATCAATGTAGACGTTCTCAGGCTCACTTTGTAGGATTCTGTCTCTACTTTCATAATCCGAGGAAAAATTGTTTATTTTGGGCTTTTCAGTACTTCCTTCCTTTTGAAAATTTTCGAAAATTTTGTTCTCACAGATCTTTCCAAGGATTTGTTTTCGTAGTTAACCTCTTCTACGGACCCCTAATTTTTAATCGAATCGAGGATAATTATACGCCAGATTTATAACGTTTTCAACTGCTCTATTTTAAAAACGGCTTGAAGCATCGGGAGATCCTTGTACTCAAAGTAAAGATACTTGGGGCGCAAAGAACGATCAGTCACAGACTTTATTTATTTATTTACTTATTTATTCAAAATATCTACATGATAGAGTTCCAAATGATATTAGAACAATAATGTCATATTGTATAGAGAAAAGAAGATTGACAATGTATATTATAAAGTAACACAGACATAAATCAATGACGAAATACATAAACAAAAAATCAAAAGCATACTAAGCTAGATTATTATTAACAGAGATATAATTTAAAAATTTCGTAAATAAGCAAAAGTGAACATCAAAATATGCTGGTAAATTGTTAATAGCCGTTATGACTTTTGTAACACGACAATGATTATTGTAATTCGAATAAAAATTATCAGTATAGAACAAATCTTTAATAAAACCAGGGACTGTAAAATAAATAATTGTAAAATTTCTGAGGAATCTATTTTATTATTGATAATATTAAAACTAAATTTTTATATCATTTTAAGACGCCTTGCCTTACAGATGTAATACCCAGGAACTGGAGGAGTCTTTCTTCATATGAATAATTGGTTTTTTTAATATGTAACTGAAGTCAAATGAAAAGCATTTTCTTTTGCACTTTCGAGTCTGTCAATGTTAGATTGATAGTATGGTGCCCAGATAATACAGCATCATTCTAATATTGATCTAACAAGTGAATTAAATATATTTAAAATACAGTGAAATCGCTGCATTGTCGTTTAATAAAATCACATAGATGGTTTGCTCGCTTTAAAACATTCTCAATATGCAAGTAATATCTTAACCCGGCATTCAAAATAATGCCCAGATCACAAATAGAATCTAGTCTGACAAGTTTTTTTGTATATAGTAGAGTGTGGTATAGACAAACTTCGCCCACTAAAATAAAGGCGTTTATTATTATCATTATTTACAGAATAATCAAACAAAATATTACTTTTATTTTTATCTTACATTTATTTATTTAATCATACATCATCCAACAGTACGAAACCATTTATAGGATGGAAATCTAAACTAACTTAACCTAACCTAACTAAAAAATACAAATAGAAATTATGAAGACGATTAGACTATACGACAGTAGATGAAATTTCTGGCTGCTAGGCAAATATGTCCAATTTACTGCAATGAGTTTCATAACTAGTACAAATATTAAACAGAGAAGAAAACTCTAATACGTTAGATCTAGGTGTGGATAAATAAAAGCTATGAGAATGACGAGAGTTAATCCGTGGGACATAAAAGTTCAGTTGGCTTAATATTTCACTACACTATTATGCATAATTTTATCTAGAAAACGCAAAGCGAAGGACTCACGCTTTTCAGAAAGACTTATGATATCAAATGTTTCAAGTAATTGATTTTGAGAAGCTCCAACTGGTGGATATGTACCTTCAGTTTTCCAGTTTAAAAATTTCAGGAAGCGGCGCTGAATATTTTCCAATTTATCATTATGAGTATTATACCCAGATTGCCAGACAAGTGAAGCATACTCCAGTTTAGATCGAGAGAAAGCACAACAAAGCATCTTTAAGGTTTTCGCATCATTAAAATTATGGCTGTTACGCAAAATAAAGCCTAACATTCTGTATGCATGCGAAATTACAGCATCAATATGGTTATTGAAGGTTAATTTTTTGTCAAAAGTTACACCTAGATCCTTGAACGTAGATGGTCTGTTCAGCATGTCGCCATTAACATTATAATTATATATAATTGGGACTCCTTGGTTGTATAACTCATAACATTGCACTCGCCAACATAGGTGAAGATCATTTTCATCGCACCAAGCCGATAACTTAGTTAAGTTGTTTTGAAGTTTTTTGTAGTCATTAAAATCATTAATCCTATGCAACATCTTGACGTCATCGGCATATATAAAGAAATATACATCTACGTGATCACTGATGTTAATAAAAATATTAAAGAAAATGGATCCAAGTTTTGATCCCTGGGGTACTCCTGACGTGGCTCGGTATTCAACAGATTTATATCCATTATAAGATGCGAATTGAACTCTATCAGTCAAGTAACTCTCAAGAAATTGAAGTAAACCGTCAGATAATCCGAATTTGTCAAGTTTATAGAGAAGTTTCCTATGGTTCAGTCTATCAAACGCCTTAGAAAAGTCAGTATAGACTGAGTCTACCTGTATTTGAGAATCAGTTGATTCAGCAATGTACTGAGTAACGCAGATTAAGTTCGTTACGGTGCAGCCACCTTTCATAAAACCGTGTTGTTGCGTAGATATTTTCATTTGTGCATAAATATTATCATGCAGTAGGATTTCGAAAGCTTTACCAAAGTTACATATGTAACTGTGTGTTACATAGTTATCGGTCTATAATTGGTAACATCATTTCTTTCACCTTTTTTATACACGGGGCATACGTTGGAGTATTTCCAAATATCAGGAAAATAGCATTTCCTAAGACCTAAATTAAAAATTATGCATAGAGGATACGCAAAAATGCTGGCACAGTCTTTCAGTAGAAATGCTGGAATTCCATCTGGGCCCGCAGTAAGTTTAGGTTTAATTCTTTTTAACGCCATGCAAACTTCAGCTTCGGAAAAGCGTTTAATGTCCAAACAGTCAAACGAAATATTATTAGGTTTAGGAAGTAAAAGGCTCGAAAAAGTTAGCAAATGCATCGACGATATCATTGATTTCAAGACAATTTTTTAAATTCCAATCACAGAAACTGTCAATATCACACTGCAGCCTTTCAGCATCACTGCTGGTATTAATAACTTCAAACAACTTCAAATCATCGGCGAAAAGTAGAATTTTCGCAAAATCAAAATTGGATTACACGTCATTAATAGAAAGTGTAAATAAAATCAGAAAGATGACCACCTTGCGGAACTCCGGAAGTCACATTAATATTTCGTGATTTATTTTACCCTATTATAATCTGAGTTCTGTCCGTTAGGTATGATTTTATTCACTGCAGTAAAGTACCATTAATACCACATAATGAAAGTTTTTGAAGAAGAATATTTTTGATTGACACGTTCAAAAACCTATTTTATATCAGTATAAATTGCATCAACTGGAGAGGCATTCTTAAATGCTTCATGTATGAATGATGTGCATAGGATAAGATTTGTCTGCGTACTACGACCTCTGTACAAACTGTGCTGATAAGACATGATAACATTTTATATAAATTAATAATATTATCAGCAACTATGAATTCCAGTACTTTTGGTACAGCAGAACACGTTGGGTAGTTTTCTATATCAGACTTTGGTCCTGACTTGTGAATAGGTGTACCTACTGTAAGATATTTTCCATATATTGGGACAATCACCTGATTCTAATGAAGGTAAAAAATATGATAAATGTTACTTATTTTTATGAATTTTTTAATTCTCCTTCAGGGTTTTTCCTTGGCATCTCAGCTAAAAAATACATCGCTCCTAAATTTGGGGAATTTTTTACCGAATCAAACGCGGCCGCCTTGGAAAATCATTGGACCAAGTTTTTCGTACTCTTTGGTACCCTAACTTTTTACTCTTTAAGATCCAAGGAGGTTATTAATGATTCCAAAATTATATTTTTAATGGGCCCGTGAGGCCCGCGGTCCCTGTTGCTCCTTCCATCATCTTTCTCCAAGGAGGTGGGGTTTCATGAACATGAATATCACAAAGCTCTTGGTCTATAAGTACATGCGTTAGCGTTGATATTAAATTTCCAGGTAGCATAACTAATTAAAACGGGAGAAAAACTTTATTTTCCTCTATTTACTACCGAGGGGATATTATTTACAACGTAAATCACGTTTTATCTTGACAATAAATAACTAACTATAAACTGTTTCCACTAGGAGGTGGTTAATCGGAATCAGGCAACATGGAAATTACTTGACACCAATAAAGTTAGTTTTAAGTATAGTTTTCCAGAAAATTATCTTAGCACTCCCTAAAGAAATTCTTCAAGTTGCCAGAAATGTATTTTCTTCGATCACGTAGGAAGTCTGAATTTCGAAAATACGAGGTACCGTAATAAACAGATCTTTATATAATAATAATAATAATAATTAATTTTATCCATTAGGGTCATATTAATGATATTGATTGAACAAGTCACATCACAACATAAGATAATAAGAAATACAATAGTATTTACGTGTCTTAATGTAGATAAATAACACAGCCACACAAAAAGAAAGTCCATTTTCTAAGGTTTCACATGTTCTCCCATGTATTTTTAGCCGCTGAACACGATTCCCATGTCAGAACTTTTTGTTAACCACGTGAAACAGGTTAAAACAGGACCAGAATAGGGTTTAAAATATAAATTAAAGGTTTTAAATAAGTGGACCATGTACTCAATGTATTTTTGACTACTAAACACGATCCCGACGTCAGTTTTGCTCCATCGGGTCTGGATTTTTTGTTAACCACGAAAAGCAGGTTAAAACAGGACAGACTGGGTTTAAAATATAAATTAAAGGTTTTAAATAGGTGGACATGTATTCGATGTATTGTTGACCACTGAACACGATACCGGTCAGTTTCAATCAATCAGGTCACTTCTAGTTTAACCTGATTTATTGTTTTCTGTGGTACCGTACTCTTTTATCTTCAAATGATCTCCGTAATGGTTTTCTTTTTCGTTTTATTCCTTTCGTTTTCACATCCCTTTTCAATGTCCAACAGTAGTCTGCCATCATATTAACATCCCATCGACCTTGATATCTACGCTCCATTTCCTTTGTCTTGATGAAAACATTCACTATGCTCTTCTATATAATCATCTAAATTTTCTAGAAACTGGTCTATATGGCAATGCAGGCAATGTAGTTTCAAATACATTAGACAATCTAATTTTCCGAATTTTCCTACTGTATTGGATACTGTTTCTTTGTGGTCTTCGCTCGTATTGTTTCCTAAAAGTGTATCAACAACTTCTTTAAGTCAAGTTCCCTCTTCCGTATATGATATTGTAGTGATGAATTTCTTATCTCTTAACATTTTCCTTCTTTGTTCTCAAAAATGCCTTACTTCAATTTGGCTTCGTTTGTCTGTGGAAATTGTATTCCCAAATACACAAAACATTTTCCGTCTTTGTTCAAAGCTTTCACGATTTACTTCAGGAGACCAAGTTTAATTTGGAGTTGGAGCAGTAACATTTCAAACTAATGGGTTTTCTATGTAATATTGTAATATTATGGATCATTGATGTATAACAGAAAAGTAAAGGTCCTAATACTGACCCCTGAGGCACCCTTGAGATATATTAAATTCTTCTGAAAAGTTAGTACCAATCCTCACAATCATTTTACGATTTACCAAGTAAAAATGAATCAATTTCGGAGGATCGATCCGAATACCAAGCCCAACAAACATTTCTAGTAACATGCGGTGACCATTAGTTTTATAAAAGGTCTATAAGTGTAACAGATTTGTATGATCATGTTACGAAGTTTTATACTGTTACTAAAGTAGTTGCGGAGTTATATAAGTGTTTTATAGCATGACTATTACTTACAGATCTATAAGATGGTAACAGATATATTTCCGTTACTACATTATAAAACTTAAAGTGGTTGATACCAAATGGCATATAATAAAGTTATATAAGGGTAACAATTACTACATTATACAATTATTAATTGTTTAGGTTTATAGTGGTGTTAGTTGTTACAATTATATACATCAGTTGCAGATAGTAACAAGGTGCAACTTTTATATAAGTCAAGAGCGCCAGTAGATACTATAAAACTTAAAAACTTATTAGTTGATTATAGGTTATGTTTTGTAAAGTAATTGGCAAGAGCAAACAAAATGTTTAATAATGAATTTGCCATTACAACATTGGAAGAAAATAAAATACAGCAGCACATTTCACCGGAAAGTTTAAAAAAACTTTTCAATCCTCTTGAATTCAGTTCCAAAAAATTACGCCTTTGAAATTTAAGAAACTGAAAAGAATGAAAGAACTACAGAACTCGAAGTCAAACGTTCTGGTGGACAATATACAGAAAACGTTCCTTTTGAAAAACAGAATAAGATCACGGTTGATAATGTTGATAATGACACTGAGGAGGTCACAAGTAAGAAAAAGCGGCTTACTACTGAACAAGAAGAGATTAATACTGTTGAACATTATGAAAACAGAAATAACTGGTTTGCTGAACTAGAAGATGATGATGAGTTTTCTCAGTTGCATGATTTGGAAACAGACGATGAGAAAAATGAAAAGATGCGTAACGAATTAAGGATGTGGGCAAATATGTTTAATATAAAGCAGAACGCTTTAAAAGCGTTATGTAACATTTTTAATAAACGTTTGTCAAATGTTTTGCCAAGAGATCCTAAGATATTGCTTCAAACGCCTGTGATTGGTTGAAAATTAAACAACAATTGTTCCAGCCAATGGCAGGCCAAATCACCATTATTTACACGAATTAATCGCAAAAAATTGTCTACTGATGGTGTTATAAGATTACCAAGAGTTGCCTAATAAAATTTAAAGATATGTAATATTTCAAACAGTTATATTAAAGTAACCAATATTTATAACAAAGCTTAAAGTTATATTACATTACTTAAAATACATTAACTGTTGATAATAAAACATCGGCCATAAGTTTGGCAGCCATCTTACGGCAATGAGATCATTATTTAAAATTAAAAAGTGTGTATTAAAAACTCAAAATTTCGTAACAAATGAAGTGCAATTAGTCATAATTGCATGCACAAAACATATTTCTGTACTATTTTCTAAAAAAATATGTCATTAAAATTTTCATGTATTTTTTTTATTTAATTTTTTTTTAATTGCTTAATATTTTAGAGGCCCACAGTTTTTTCCGAAGTATAAGGGTCATATTTTACAATAATAATTTATTCGCACTAACATTGGATCTTTGTGGATGTCAGAGCCAATTTAAAAAGTAAATTTAGTAACACGCACCTTTATCAGTGCAAAATTTCCACTATGCCCATGTAGGTACCTACATCATTTAATTTCATTACCACATTATTCTTGTGTCAGTTGGTATAGGATCTCTAGGAAAGAGACGAGACATTATAAATGAGAGAGAGAGAGGTGTTAATAACAAGTTTTTTAGTGGTAACGGATATATTTCCATCACCAATATAATAATAATAATAATAATATTTATTTACAGCAACAACAAGTATCAAAAGTACACTGAAAATAGTATAAAAATCATAGTAAATAAATAAGTTACTCAATAAGTGTATAAAACACTTGTTTCGAGAACGTAATACATTAATATATAGGTACATCGTAAAATTGAAATTATACTATATGAAAACCATACATGTGCAGTATGCATACATTATTTAATGCAATTAAATATAAATACAAACTAACATTTGGATAAAACTAATTATTTAAAGATTACTAAGCCTACTTCATGGACCAAAACAAATAAATGAACATACAAACATACACATATATACGTGCACATGTTATTATATAGACGTACACATATACATAAAAATTAAAAAACACAAATCCAATCAACAATTGGAAGCAAAATTACAGTTTTGGAGTAATAAGAACATTTGATGTGACTTCACTAAATGGGGAAGGGTGAATATGACTAAAAGAAACTGTGTTTTATTATCATTTCCAGATATTTAATTATGAATGGTTATATAAACCCACACGGCTAGGCACATATAAATTATGAGTGGTTATACAAACTCACACGGCTAGGCACATATAACCATACAATGATAATTATATTTAGAATTTCTATTTTATAGTTAATTATTCGTATTGTTAATGTGGTTATGGATTATTTCTCTTGGTAAAGATAATATAAAAGCTTTCAATTTAGTTTTAAAATAAGAAATGGTCCTCTCTCTCAGAACTTCAGGGACAGTGTTGTATAATTTTGGGCCTAAGAATGCAAAAGATCTCTGTCCTATAGATTTTGCCATAAATGGAAATATATGTTGTTGTTTATTTCGAGTACCATAGTCATGACGATTTAGCAAGAATGGATTTTTCTGTATGTGGTACTTTACATTGCTATTAAAATAGTATAGCTGTCTTATGTCAAAAACTTTAGCGTCACTGTAAACCAGATTACTCGGGTAGGACATTTTTTGATGTAACATTAGTTTTAAAAACCTTTTTTGTAAAATTTCTAGAGGCTTTATATGATTTTTGGACGTTCCACCCCAGGCTAAAATACCATAAGTCAAATGTGTTTCAACTAAAGCATAATATATAGATTTCATTTGTTTCAGTCCAAGAACATTACTCAATTGTCGAAATTTATAAAGAATAAATTGTAGTTTTTTAACAACAAACTGTACGTGTGAATCCCATCTTAAGTGTTGGTCAATGACTATTCCTAGATATTTGACTTTAGTTTCAGGTAGTAAAATGTGGTTTCTTCCTTGGATTTCAATATTCAAAGATTTAAAAGGTGGTAAATTTGATTTATTGCAACTGAACGGTAGGTAGGTTGTTTTATCTAGATTTAATGTTAATAATTTTTTATCAAACCAGCTTTTAATATATGACAGATCATTTTCTACTATGTTCTGCAAATCATCCCATGTTTTGGCTTTATAAATAATTGCGGTGTCATCTGCGAATCCTATAATATTTCCTGCGCTAGGTAAAGTGAATAAATCATTTATATAAATAAGGAATAGTACAGGTCCCAAAACTGTACCTTGTGGTACACCATATTCTATTTTTAAATTTTCGCTACAGACGTCTCCTACTCTTACGCATTGGTGTCTATTAGATATATAATTTTTAAATAATTCTAAACATTCACCTCTTATTCCAATGTCTTCCAAAGCCTGTAAGAGCAGAGGGTGGCTGACTGTATCAAAAGCTTTGGACAGATCAATAAAAGTACATAAACATGGTGTACCTTTGTCTAGAGAAGCATTTATATTTGATAATAGGTCTAATATAGCATCTTGAGTAGACTTCTTTTCTTTAAAACCGTATTGCTTATTGGATAGTATTTCATATTTATTTAAGTAAGACATCAACCTAGTTTTTATAACGTTTTCAAAAATTTTGGAGAAATTTGTTATTAGAGAAATTGGTCTATAGTTGCTGACTATGTTGGTATCGCCCTTTTTGTGAATTGGTATTACTAAAGAATCTTTAAAATCCTGTGGCCAATGACCCAGCGCCATGCAATTATTTATGATAAAAACTATGGGATCTATTAAATATTCCGATATTAGCTTTAGTGTTTCAGCCCTTAACTTATCCAGACCTGGTGTTTTGTTACTTTTAAGTTCGCTAATAATTTTTTTTATTTCATATCTATCTGTAGGTAATAATACGAATGAGTGCAGTTTAGATGTTCTTTGAAATTTATTATTTACGTTTGTTTTTATTTTTTCAGCGAGCATTTTTCCTGTTTTTACAAATGTTTTATTAAACTGATTTGATACATCTTTTAAATCTCTTAATATTTGCCCCTCTTCATTTTGTACAGACAAGATTTCATGTTTTCTGTTCTTTGACTTTGTGATATCTTGTACTATGCTCCATAATGTTTTGGAATTATGTTTATTGTGATTTATAATATTATTATAATAATTTTGTTTCGTTTTTCTAATAAGCTTTGTTAATGTATTTTTATAAGTTTTATACTGAGTTTTTAGTTCATTATTATTTGGGTCCTTTTTTAGTTTTTTAGCCATTTCATTTTTTTTGTTCACGGACTTTAATATAGCGTTTGTGATCCATTTTGTTTGTTTAGTATCTTTTCTCTTGTATTTTTTTGTAGTACTGCAATCATTTACAGCGTAGGTTATAATTTTGATAAAGTTAATTACTGAAGACTCAATGTTAGGTGCAGTATACACAGGTTCCCAGCTCGTAGTACTTAATTTTGCCTTTAACTTATTATCGTCAATAATTTTAATACGTGATCGCTGATTTTTTTGTTGACTGGATTTATATAATGTACTATGTTTCAAGACAATTTGTAATATTGTTGTAAAATGGTCAGTAACATCGGTTTCTATTATGAGCGGTATTAAAAAATCTGTATTGTTATATTTAGTTTTAATAAAGATGTGGTCAATACATGATTTATGGTTTTTATCGATCCTAGTTGCACTATTTATTGTAGAAATAAAACCAAATTCACTTAGTACATCAATGTATCCACTTGAAGACTCGTTCATTTGCAAAATATCTATATTGAGATCGCCTACAAATATATGATAATCTTTCTGGTCGAAGTTTAGGGACTGGAAGTAATTTTGTAAATGTGCATTAAACTCGTAAGGGTCAGTTGATGGAGAACGGTAAATGGATGTTATATTAAAATTTGTCTGTTTATCAATATTTATCACAATTTGTAATAGTTTTATACCATTTATTTGTTTTATTTCATAGCTATATTTTAGATCTGATTTGATGTATGCTACAACCCCATCATTTTGATTGAGATCTCCACAGTTGTATATCATATCATATCCATTTATATTAAATAGAGTTGGATCTTCAAGTTTCCAGGTTTCTGTTAATATAAGACAATCAAAGCGTATTTCCAAGTTGTATAGTAGTATTTTAAATTCGTCTAGGTTTTTATTTAAACTACGAATATTGTTATGCAGTATTTTGAAATTTTTTACGTGTTCATTTACATTCAAAACTGATTTTGCCTCCATACAATTCGATAAAGTATATGTTTCAACAGTGTTCAAATTAAAATCCCTAATATATTGATCCATGCCAAATTTAGATAATTACATACAAATAAGGAAACTGAAAATATGTTAAATTATATATGATTATATGTATTTTTATTGCTATTAAGAGTATATATATATGTATATTATAATGTAATCCTTGCTTTCATTGATTTCTAGGACTACGGAAATAATAATAATTGCTAAATCTACGAGTTACCTTAAAATACTGTGCTTTATTTGCGATTTAATGAGCTGAAATGGACTGTTTTTACTTTTTTGCTCCTTGCCTTGTCCTAGATTGTTTCAGTACTGCACCTGAGGGTTCGTTTGTCGATGAAGAGTTACCGCTTCCTAAAAGATTTTTTGTTCTGTTTCCTGTTTTCTCCGTTATTGGGTTTGGTTCTTCTCTATATTTTTCTTTTTCCAATTCTTTTAGTTGGTCCACCGTATAGCTAATGCCATCTTTGAATAGTAAATTTCTTTTTATTTTTGTTTCTACACCCTGTTCTCTAGCTTCCTTTAAGTGTTTTCTTAGAATGTTTTGGATTTCTCGTTCTTCCTTGGTTAGGTCGTTTGAAATTGATATAGCGCTGCCTTTTAAACGATGACAATTTTTGAATATTTCCTCTTTCTTGTGTAATGCGACAAGTTTGACAGCTATTGGCCTATATTTATTTTCTGTGCTTTTCCCAAATCTGTAGCATACACTTATTTCAGACTTGTCCACGTTGGTATGGATTTTTGATTTAAGTAGATTTGTTACTTTGTTGTAAATATTTTCTTCTTCCTCTTCCTCAACTCCAAAAATAATAAGATTATTTTTCCTTACTTCTCTTTTTGTAAACTCTAGCTCCGAAACTAAATGTTTATTTTCAGTTTCTAAAGCTTTAATTTTGTTGTTCGCCTCGGTCAACTTTAATTCTATATTTTGTTGGTACTGCTCCAATTTTTCACCAATATTCAATGCTACCTCAGACAACGTTTTCTTTAGTAATTTGTAGCAGTCTGCTACACTTAAGTTTTCTGGTATGTCGTCACTCATATTTTTATTTAATTAAATGTGAATAATTATTTAAAAATTTTGTTTCTTAGAGTTGTCTAAAATGTGTTTTGAAGTAACGTAACCTGCCAGATAATTTATTGCCTCTCAGTGTCTCAGTTGTGTAGGCCTGTTGAAGCCTTATTGCACTTGTACTGCCCTTTTCCTTTATTGCACACACGTGTTTGACACTTGTTCGAAACCAAACTTTCTATTACTTAAATCCACTACACTTTGCTATTGATTATTGATTAATATTGATTTTAATTTGTGTTACTGATTATTATTGATATTAATTAGCACCGTTTGTAAGGGTTTTTATTATGCAATTGTTCAGTAAATTTGAGACATAACCGGAAACGTTTTGACCGTGTTTTATTGGATTTAACTTAGAGACTCTCGAAATACGTCCGACCCGGCCGAATGGTTTAGTTACACACATATATATGGAAAATGGTTATATAAAAAAGTGATATAGCAGTTACTGATCTGTTTCTGTTACTTACTGTTCTGCAACCTTGAGGTGTATAGCGTGACTAAATATTGGTGCCTGTTATCTTTACATGATTCTCCATTTAAGCGTTATAAGCGGTTTATAGGAGTAACAGAACTATCCCCAGTCTTGCGTTATATCACTTGAATGTATATAACTCTTATAAAACAAAAAATATTTGTTGGGAGGTTATAGCATTTAGACGTTATATAATCCACATCCAAGGTATATAGTTATAGTTATAGAGCTACTTTTGACACTAATGTGAAAATATATTTTTGTGTATGTTAATAAAAACTAAAATTGCGGGAATTTTCAACAGTGTTGCCAATCATTGGGTAATTACTCAAAATTTGAGTATTATTTAATACCTTTAGAGAAGTGTGGTGATTAAGAAAATTTTGGATAATGAATGACCGCAAAATAAGTCGTTTCTTCGCCTCTTTTTAAAACCTCCGCAATTTAGTATGAAATTAACCAGATTGAATGCAAAAAGTTTCAAATTTCTCATCATATATCGCCTTATCTGATATTATAAATCTATGTTTACGTAGGGGCAACTTCCCCTATAATAACGGGGTAATCTAGCCTCGTATTTTGCAAGACACGCATATAAGAAAAAAGTTCAAATACTTATATTTATCATTTATTTAGGTTTTTATTTATACGCTTAATGATTTTTTATCTTTGCTAGGTGATTGAAAGTCAATAAATGTAAAAACTACCCTTAAAAGGGGGTGAAAGTGAGTACATAATGGTACAACGCATAACATGGAGCTGAAAATGTTATACATACAGACATTTTTTAAACCACTTTGTCGAGTTTCTGGGCAGTCAAAACGTAATCATCTGGTTTATGTCTTCTTTTACCAATTACAGCAACCTCTTCATTTTTACGTATGAGCTGTTTAAAAAAAGTTGCAGTTTCAACAAAGTTTTATATTCCTGTTTGATATGGAGATATGTTTTGATAGCATTCTAAGCAACTCCTCTTTATCATATTTGTTTATAAAACACCCCACATAACACCGATTCAACATATTTCTGACATTTCTCTCTTACCAAAATAAATCGTTTAGTCACAGTTTCTGTATAATTTACTCGAGTTTTAACGCTCAGATCAAACCGTGCAAATCGCGAGGCGAATTGCTTAAACTGACATAAGACGAAATGTAATCAGTAAAAGAACGATAATTTTATGCACAATTTTTTATCCGAATGCAATTAATATAAAACATAATTGGTGCATGAATGGTTGAAAACAGAAAAGCAATTTAAAATGTTTAATAATTAATAGTTAGATAATATTGCGTAGAAATTGAATTGGCATTCTTTTTATGAGAACAAACAACTTTCTTTCTATATTTTTAATACTCGTTTGGTTTTTATTATTCAATTGTCGAAAATATAAATTATGGGTTTCAGTTTGTAATTTCAGTTGAGGTTTCAAAAATGTTTGGGAATAAACTTTTTTTGAAATTGAAAGCCAAAAATAAAAGTCTCTAAATTGTGAAATATCTGAGTGATTACAGATAATAGGCCGTTTCTTGTAAGCACGATAAAATTTATTGGATTTAAAATCTTCACTTAAGTACATACATAAAATAGCACGGGAGAATATTCCCTACTGCAATTAGGCCACATTGTGAAGTGTAGTGTCTTTTTTTCTTTAACTTATTTAGCAAGGTTTCCTCGACGGTCATTCTCTGAATTTCAACTTAAATATTTCTATCAATTTCATCGTTAAATTTTTGCTACAGGGTATTGAATTGTACGCTTAGACGGATTTTAGTAGTCTCTCTCCTTATAAAGACACTTCATTGTAGTTAGTTCTTCTTTATTATCGTGGATCTAGTCGTACCTCTCAGAGATTAAACAGGTTCTCGTTATTGGATATATTTCGGAGTCATTCTCGAGTGCCTCAAGGTTCCCATAATGGCCCCTTATTGTCCAATTTATTTGTCAATATTGCTAGTATATAGACAGACATATAGTTATATAGAAATTAATTAGCAGAGTAGATAAATAGAGTATCATTTTAAAATTAAGCAAACACATTTTGTTAAGTTAATTTTGATTTATTTGCATTGTGATATTGTTATTCAAAATAACATATTGCTGTCTCCTAATTTAATCCTCAAAATGCCATACCTAATTTCTTTACATACCCAGCAATTGTGTAATGGTCCATTCACAAGGAATAAATTGATGAGTTTTAGATTACAGCATTTTTCATAACATTTTAGACATTATAGAACTTTCAGTCCAAATTCATAGTCATTTTGGCATTATACTGTGGCTATTAAAATTTAGGTTATAGTTTGCCAAGTGGTTCAAGTGTGGGCCACCCTAAGAGCGACGTGGTTAGCGTCACTGGTTTCGCCTGGTTAGTACAGTAAAGATACGGAGAGCAGAAGAGCATTGAGTTCAAGGCTTGGGCGCCATCATTACAGTATAATCAAGGAAAATTAAACAAAAGACAAATGTTACATATGTACAATAGTACTATATTACAAAAATATTATACTACAAAAAGTGAAACTATCACAGCATCAACGATACTGCTACTTTGTGTGGCTAAGAAAATAGTTGAGTATAATCAAGGAAAAGTGAAGATAAAGATAAAGATAAACAAAAGACAAATGTTACATATTATATACAATAGCACTATATTACAAAAGAGAAACTATCACAGCATCAACGATACTGTATAGCTAAATACCAAACAGAAATATATACAAAATATACTATATTACAAGATACACTATATTACAATTTTCTCAACGGCAAGCCAAATTTCAGATGTGTACGAGAACCAAAAATATATTACAAAAGATACGTCTCGTAACTTTACCTTAATACTAAAATCATATATTACAACAAATTTAGATAAACTTGAGATCCTTTACGAGAGACATAATAACTATATTACAAAAGATAAGTCTCGTAAATTTATCTCAAAACTCATAAACTTTAGACACTCTCGTTACCAGAAAAATGAACCACGACTTACTATGTTACCAACAGAAGTGCATTACAATACTACGATAAAATATTTACATTAAGGAATCACGATAAAATTAACCACGAAATTAACACTACGATGAAATATTTGCGACAACGAATTTAAGATATAAGTAACTATGAATTAATGTACGACAATGGATTGATTATAACAGCGTATTTAAAATATAATCTAACAAAAAAATATGATAGATTTAGCTTGAATCTCATATTTTAAATTTAGACACTTGGCTTTTTATGAACCAAAACTACAATCATGTGAAAATAATCCCTTTTACATGTAGCAGTCAAGAGTACTTATCTTTTATTTTGTTATCCTGATTAAGGAAATTCCTAGATACGGTCCTGTTCTCCGATGATTATAGATTTAAAAGTTATGTTTCACATGTGGCTGCCTTAATCCCATTTTGAGGTTATGAAATCGTAGAAACGTTCGTACAAGATTTGTCGCCAAGACAAAATGGAGAAAATCTCTTAGTCCAGAATGTTTTCGTATATACCAATTCAAAATGTAGTATACAAAGGTTGACATCATATGAGTATTATTCGCTTAGTGGAAAAATGTAGTAGGTATATAAATTGAATGCAGATAATCTCAAATCTTGCTCAAAGCAAATAATCTAACGTTGAAATATTTCTACGTTAAAATCATTTGACGTGAATAAGTTTGATTATTAAGAAATGAATTCTTGATTTATCAGAATATGAGAAAAAGTAATTTATAAGAAAAATCGTTTATGAGAAAAACCGTTTATAAGAAAAACCTAAAACAATATTTCAAATGTTAGATGGTATTTACCGGTATAATAATTAAAACCCTACCTCATGTGATCATCACGAGGTTATTCAAATTCTAATATCCCCTTAACAGGTCAAACGAAATTATAAATACGTCTAATTAGTTCAATGGTTCAACGAGAAAGACTTTTACCCGGCGTTATTTAGATGAAATCTCATACCATGCGCTATTTATTATTCGTTAGCGTTAACTGCTGACAGATAACGTATGTTCATCATAGTCTAAGGAATAAGTGTACTCCATTAGTACTAGAGTTTGTGGGAATAATGTTTCCGATAATTTATAATTTTCCTAATAAATGTTAACGGTGTAACGAAGGATGCTCTTGAGCATTCTGCATGTTAGAATGCCAAACATTTTGTCGAATCTGGACCAAATGATTGGTATAATTGACTTAATTTTAAAATGATACTATATCTAACTGCTATTAATTTCTATCTAACCATATGTCTGTCTATATACAATTCACTTTTTTGTTTCCCTTTTTTACAAACTCATAAATAAATTACTATAAAAATGATCTATTTTACTAGCAAAACATTTCTTTTTAGTTGTGTTGCCTATAACCATAGGGGTTTATTAAATGAAAAATATATCACACAAAACACAACAACTACACAAAACAACTAGAAATATGGATTGTAAATGTTTACAGTTTGCGGACAACCTGAAGATATTTAGTGATCTTTGTACTCTTGATGACTTTAAGTGTGCTAATATTAGCATACCGCGATTTGTGAGAAATTAGGCGATAGAAAATTTTTATCGACTTCATTGCGTCAAAATACATGAAAAATGATGGCTTCCATGCATAGATCAAGATTTTTATGTTCTGTGTTATCGAAACGTTTATTTATAGAGTGATCTCTTTTTGGCCTGGTCCTATTTCCTGGATTTGGTGGTTGACTAATTTAAATAAAAGAGAAATAGCATTTTTTTCCTATAAACTGTTCACTCACAATAGTCATATTTACTTCCGTGGCTTACCGAAGAGAAGTATTTTATTCTTGAAAAAATCGCCCTCCGAGATTTCATCGAATATTACAGACCGTGTTGATTACAAAAATATAGGTTTTCAATTCCGTCAGTCTGTTCTTCTATCGGTCTTTTGGCCTGTTGTCTATCTGTTGACGCTATAACTAAAAACTATCACTGGAAAATATACAGGGTGGACCGTCTAAATAGGGTAATGAAAAATTTTTTTCGCTCAAATTCAAAATCTCCACGTTTCATGGCATTCCAAACCCATTTCAACAAAAGGAATCACTACTTCTACATCCAGATTTTTAATCCAAGTCATCCAAAGGAAACATCTTGACTATATTTGCACTCTAGTATGTGGAAATTATTGATCATAGAATTTTAATAATATTTGGGGCAGATGTCATAGAAAAACTTGAGGCACTGGCTTTTACCATATACGTTAAAAATTAAGTTTTTAGCTTGCTCTACTTATTTTCCCCTATTCACAACCTACCACCTCACACCCTCTCAACGGAATCATTTCAGTCAGATGTCATTACAATACATATTTGTACTACTAACTTTCAAGTGAATATTTCAATTTTATGTTATCAATCCCTTTCATAATGGAGTAGAGGTGGTGGGGGTGGGGGGTTGAAAAATAGAAAGGAATCTGAGGCCTTGGTTTCTAGTATATACACCAAGTCCCAAGTTTCTGTACTCTTACCAGCTTACATAACTTATTTTTCCCCATTTACCTCAACTTACCCCCCACTCCTTCAACGGAATCGTGTCAATTTAATTTTAGCAACCCTTTTAGTGGTGAGGGGATGGATGGGGGAGGCTGGACAATATTATAAAAAAAAACTGAAGCCTTTGCTTCTAGTATATACACCAAATCCCAAATTTCTGTACTCTTACCAGCTTGCCTTACTTCTTTTCACCTATTTACCCCTATTTAACCCCCAACCCTTCAACAGAATCATCTCAAAATATAATCTAGTTATAATACATAGATGTACCAAATTTCAAGTGAATATTTCAATTTGATTTTATCAACCCCTTTAATAATGGAGTAGGGGTGGTGGGGGGTTGAAAAATATTATGAAAAAATCTGAGGCCTTGGCTTCTAGTACACACACCGAATTTCAAGTTTATGTACTCTTACTAGCTAGCTTTACTTAATTTTCGGAATCACCGATCTAGTTCCAGATGTCGTTATGATACATGCGTGTACCAAATATCAAGTGAAAATGTCAATTTTATTTTATCAACCTCTTTAATAATGGAGTAGAAATGGTGGAGGGTTGAATAACAATAAAAGTTACAGACAGACAGATAGACAGACAGACCGACAGACAAATCGACAGACAGACCGACACAAATTTTTTTTTTTTCGCTACTTAAAATTTCAACGTTTCATGACATTCTAAAACTATTTCAAGAGAAAAAAAAAATGAAATTTGTTTTACGATCCGTCCGTCACATTTTTATTTCCACATTCACGTAGAGAAGTATATATATGACATTCCACATCCACTGCGTGGTATGGAATGTCATATATATACTTCTCTACGTGCATGTGGAAATAAAAATGTGACGGACGGCAATACTAATTGGCATATGGTTAATACAATTGACAAGAAATAGTCAATTCAAATAGGAAAATTGAGGGAAATTTTTCCTACAGCTAAGCCACCCGTATAGAAAGTTACCTTGGGGTTGTGTTAACACATTTTTCAACAAGCGCATGAAAAAGAAGGGTTGTTTTTTCGATATAGATACATATATGAGACAATATGACCTGATTTGATATTGTAGATCTAGCGATTCTCTACAATTTTTGTTCTTTTCATTTTTTTGAAATTCCGCTTAGTTGCGCCGCTAAAGCGCGCTGAAATATATGTAAATGTATACATTTTTTTGGTGTTTGATTTTAAGCTAAAACTATGCATTTTATAAAAAAACATCAATACTTATATCAAAGTTGTAGATAAAAAAATTTTCGACAAATTTTGTTCTGTTTTTTTTTCAAAGTCGCGTGGTTTTGCCGCTAGAGGGCGAAAAACATTTTTCAATACTCTTGAACGGATAAAAAAAATATAGGGATCGTGAACAGCTGTAGTATTTTGCCCCTCCACATCCCTCTACTCAATATTTTTTACCGGCTAGATGACATTGAGGATGACATATACAAAAACGCCCATCACGACCACTACAGCTGAATACGCGTAGTTCATGCTATTAGATACACCGTTCTATGCGCAGCTGTGTAAGAAATGAACGATGGGTTTCAAAAAAAATAATTTTGTTTTGCTCTCCAAATTTTTATATAATTGACGAGTACTCTAAAAAATGCATAGTTTTGCCTGTATATCAAAAATATTTGCGCCATATTTTTTTTTCCGCTCAAGAGTATTGAAAAAATGTTTCTCGCGCTCTAGCGGCAAAACCGCGCCACATTGAAAAAAAAACAAAGAACAGAATTTGTCGAAAAAATTTTATCTACAACTTTGATATCTTGATATTTTTTTATAAAATGCATAGTTTTGGCTTAAAATCAAACACCAAAAAAATTTATACATTTACATAAACTTCAGCGCGCTCTAGCGGCGTAAATAAGCGGAATTTGAAAAAAATGAAAAGAACAAAAATTGTAGAAAATCACTAGATCTACAATATCAAATCAGGTTATATTTTCTCAAAAATGCACAGTTTTGTAGTAAAACGCAAAAATGGCCAAAATGGCCAAAAAACATATATATGTATCTATATCTAAAAAACAATCCTTTTTTTTCATGCGCTTGGTGAAAAATATGTTAAGACAACCCCAAGACAACTTTCTATACGAGTGGCTTAGCTGTAGGAAAAATTTCCCAAAATCAGTGATTTTTCTTCTAATTTGAAGGGACTAAAAGACACATTATAGTTTTATTGAAAAATGTACAGGGTGGTCATCTTAAGAAATAATTTAACTATGGTGGAAATTTGTAAAGGTGTTTACGAAAACCTTCCATATTTGGCACCTTCTTGTATTTATTTTTTGATGTCGGATGACCCCTCCGTATATTTCTTTGACCAAGAGTTATCAGGTTTTCTTTGCAATAATAGTGATAACTACATTCCGATTATTAGTCGCATATGTGGTTTATTAATTGGCAATTTTTTAGAGTAACTGCCCTGTATAAAAAAAGAGAGAAGTTCTGCGTAAATACCTTTACCGATTTTGTTTACTCCTGCTTTAGTCACGTAACCTGCCTATAAAATTCATGTTTCAGAACCCTCACTAGTTACAATCGCGAAATTAGGCCCCATCACGATAGTACTACTTACAATTAGGAATTTGATTACCGGATTTTCTTTTTGTCCATTTCCTTTGCACATTAACCATAAATTTATACTTTTTTTGTTGCATTTTAATTCGTCAAGATGATGCCGCAATTGAAAACAAAATTACCTACTTGTAGTAGTCACGCAAATCACAACAAAAACAGTAAATGCCTAGGAAGACGCTTTGAAACAAAGACCTAGCGGGTTTACGAGCATATCGGGCGCAAGCAAAATCTGTGTTAACTTTATAATATGCATATATACTCATGGGCGTTCTAAGATATTTTTACAAGAGGGAAAATACGAAAGCTTATTTACACGATGCTCATTTTAAAGGAAAGGGAAAAAGGTAGGATTGAGTTTTTTTTTCCCTAATTTACGAAGACTGTAGTTGCAATAAAAAACAAACCTTATAACCGACGCGAGGCTATAAAACGTACCTGTGCGCTACGCTAGGCTATGTGATGTCAGCGACTAGACAGACGCTTCGCTAGTCAACGTAATATACGTTGTAACGTGCCGAATGCTCAAGATTATCTTTCTCTAGACTTCTAATAATTATTATTAATTACTGATTATTTTATTCTCCTATGATCTGGTACTATTACGAACTATTCCTATGTCAGCTGTAAAATTGTCAGTAGCTTATGCTAACGCCTCAGGATAATAGATGCCGCACGCTATATAATATTCAAATTAAATAAAATAAATCAAACTAACTTTAAAATGAAGTTGAGTAGATTAAACTATAATTATAATAAAGTCAGTTAGCCACATGAAAATGTAGGATTATCAACACAAATATAGATCCATTATATAATTTAATATTCCCTTAATAAAACAGAACTACTTTTTGGGCGGGGCAACGTGACTACCGGTCCGAGAAATATTTAACGATACGCCGCGTTGGGTTAAAAGCTCTCTTTCTCTCGAGCTGTCAATCGAGATGGACGTATTTGAAATTTTATTAAACCTCTAAGGGGGATATTAAAATGCAGAAACCTTATAGACATATAAGGTAACAGTTTAAAATAATTATATATCGTTAAATACCATCTAACGTTTAAAAATATTGTTTTAGGTTTTTCTTTAAAATAACAAATTTCATTTTAACGTCAAAGTATCTCGATGTTACACTTTTGCTTTAAGCAAGATTATATACATTAAATTTTGATACTACGTGTTTGTATGCATTTTGTCGATAAATACTTTTTGTATAAGATTCCTGCGCTAGAGGAGCAAAATGGAGATCCTCAACCATCTAACTACACAACGGTTGATATCTACTATCATTGAAGAACAGGGGCGTACTTAGTAATTTCTCTCATCAGAATTAGAACAAAGATTATTACATGTAAAAAGATTATCTTCACATGTCCATTGTACATTAATTAATTCGTAGTTTCTTATATCTTAAATTCGATGTTACAAATATTTCGTCGCAGTATCGATTCCATGTTGTCAATTCTTTGTCGTTATGTACAAATTTACTTAACGTAATCGTAGTTATTTCATAACATGATATTATTTGAAATTTACCTGTATCGCAGATTCGCTCTGTCAAAGTACTTTTGTTTTGGATATGTCGCAGTAGTTAGACATATCGGTAATTATCTGCACATAATACGCGTCGTATAATCTGAAATTTGACCCGTCAAATCATATCACTTATGTGGATTATTTATTTAAAAGGAATTCGGATGTTCGGGGCGTGGTGAAATGTGTATCTATTTGCTAGGATTGAGTCCTAGTTTTAATTTCTGTAGTGATGTATCTTAGGATGTCCCGTATTTTATTTGCTAAAGATAAATTCTAGTATTATTTTTTTCAATTAATATAACTTGGGTGTCCCGTTTTTAAGTATTTGGCATTACGCAGCGGGGAGGCTATATACTGGTAGACTCAAATAAATATCAAGTTCGAGCGAAATTACATATCTTTTATTATGTTAAGTTTTCAGTATCTTATCGTGTATTATATGTGCTTTTCTTAGATAATGTATCTTATATCTTTATTTCGTTGTAATATATTAATTCCTTGTCTTATCTTCCTTCGTTGTGTATATAGTATTTTGTCGTCTTGTAATAAATGCTTTTGTTTAATAATTGAGACAATTTACGAGTCATCTCTTTTGTAATATATTTAATTTGGTTCTCGTAAAAGTCTCAAGCTTACTTTGAACTTCGATTATTGTATATTACTAGATACTATATTTAGTATCTTGTACATATTTCTATTTTGATGTCGAGTTTTGCTTTGCAGTATCGTTGATGCTGTGATAGTTTATTCCTGTAATATAACATTTTGTAATATAGTACTGTTGTATACATGTAATATGTGTCTTGTTTATCTCTAGCTTTTCCTTTCTTTATATTATACTAGTTAATCATGGCGCCCAAGCCTTGAACTTACTGCCCTATTTGCTTTTCGTATCTTTGCTGTGCTAGCCAGGTTAAACCAGTGACGCTAACCACGTTGCTCGTAGGGTGGCCCACACTTGAATAACGTGGGCATGAAACCTTTCTTTTATTGCCACAACGTCTACTGTACATGTATATTTTTGTATATAGTTGTTTCCACATATTTATTGCAAATAACTATAATTACAGGCCATTAAAATACCAAAGTCGGTATTTTACCTGCAGAGACGGCCCTACAGAGCCGTACTTCAAATTTTTGAGTACTATAATAAACAAAATAAATACTACAGAATTCAAAATTGTGTTTTCGGCAGAAATATAATGACGTGTCTGGTAAATTAAAAAATCTTACTTTGTTTTGCGTCAAGATAGGATACTTTATGCATTGGTGGACGTATTGCCCGTCCTTCGCGAAATTGATAGATAAATTCAAAATACGGCTCTGCTTATCTGTTCCTTGGGTATGACGTTCTAGTTCGGGGTGATTTGCTCAACTATATTTCAGGAGTGAAGTAATTTTAATTAAAAGAGGCTTCTCTCCGATTATTTGTTATTTTAATTGTACCAGAACATACTATATATAGGAACAATGTTGTTCTATGTATGAAGTAATACATTATATCTATGATGTACCATTTTCTACCAAATTTGAACATGCCCTCCTCTCCCATCTATACGTAAGCGGCACAACTTTGAGGTTTTTTATGTGTAGTAAATATGGAGGGAACCATACAATAAAATTGAATAGCATGAAACATAATGCGAGTAATAAAGTTAGCTTTTGTACCATACTGTACCAACACCTCCACTGAAACTCCATTAAATATTTTGTTACCGATAGCCCCGATGAAACGAGACAAGTGGTTTGCAGCAGTTAGAAGGATTATTAAAAAAGTATCACTAGCATCAGCTGTGTACTGTCGTGAGGATCATTTTGACGTATTTAACTCGTTAAAAAATGATAAGTAATATATTCCATTTGAGTGCAGCTGGAGAAGGATATTGAAAATTATATAGAGTAGGTACATAGAGACCAATGGCAAGGCGCGTATGAAATCTTATCACATAAATTTGCCTGTCAATAATCACAAGAATTTATTGTTAACTAAACTGAGGCAGTTGAGCGAAAAAAGATCAAGAAAATAAGAATTGTCAGATTACTTAAAGAGAGTTCGTAGAGAAGTTCATAGGTATTTATATCGACAGAATAGTTATTTATGTATCAAGGGAATTAAGCAGATGTTTATGCCCTGAGGGCGACGATCTTACAACCCGAGGACCTCTGGCCCGAGGGTTTGTAGGTCGGTCGAGGGCATAAACATCTATTAATTCCCGCAGTGCATACAAACTTTTGTCATACTAGTTCGTTATTGCATCCACAATATTATTTTTTAAAAATCCGAAAATTCAATTTGATTACAACATTTTCATTTCATCATATCGTTACTAGGGAAATGCTTTGAAATTTATTTGTTGAATAAATAAATTTTGTTAGCTGTCAAGCTTAAAAAGTCAAAATGCAGGAACGTTTTGCAATTCCTGACGAAATTGCAAAAAAACAGAAAAAGCAACACAAAACTTGCTGCTGAACAAATCGAGAGACGCCTACAACACAGAATATGATGAATTATTAAACTGGATGGCAGAAAACTGTGTAGAACAGACTGATGAAACTGGGCTGCTTGCATACTTCGGCGATCTCGCTGAAACATTTTCTTCGGCTTCCTTATGGTCCAAATATTGAATCGTAAAGAAGACCTTAATGTTAAATAAGAATATTAACATCGCTAATTACCAGAAGTTAAGCGAATATTTGAAGCAACAGTCAAAAGTATATCGGCCAAAAATGTATAAAGTTCTGTCTTGAGAAGGTGTTGTACAATTTATTCATGAGGCACCGAATGAGACGTTTTTCACTTCAACGCTTTAACTAATTTATTTTCCGCACAATCAATAGACTCAGGTTCGAACAGGGCTACACGCTACAAAGTCTTTCAAATTAATCTGCTTTCTCATTATATGAAACGCTACTCTGTTCTGAAACCCACATAAGACCTCACCCTCATATCTTGCAAAAACAATGCATCACCACACTTCTCAACCAAGATTGCTCACAGCTTAGGTGAAGAATGTTGGTCAAAGTGACGGGACCTATGTATATAAACCAAACATATATGATATGAAAGGTTTCCATTTAAACTTCATTTTTACTATGCCGACATATTATGCTAACCTACCGAAGAAGTAAGATATCTGCATGTTTATACCCTAAAAATGCATTTATTTCTTATTTAAAAGGTTCTAAATGAATGATTTTTAGGTTAAACGAAACTTAGGCTTAAAAAGGAGCAATGCATTCAGCAATTTATTTATTTATTTAATTGCCTTATTTATTTTAACCTCTTGGCAAACTTTAGCTAATGCTATTCTACCACTTAATCAGTACGGCGAGAAATGAGATACCGTACCTCACCTCACTTCAATTAAGACTCGAGATACAATACTGATAATGGTATAATACTTTTTTTTTAATATCTCATACGCAGAATCGACAGGTAGCCTACTCGATGAATATTATGAGGCAAGACAAAAATATTCTTCCTCACACAAGTATAACTAAAGTGCGTCAATATCCTTTGGCGTGGAAGTGGTCTCAGATGAACCAGGGGTTGAGCGGTAGCTCTTTGCCCCAAGACATCGGTGTAGACCCCTTACCCGCAAAAGCGAGCGATGTCGGCAGACTCCCTGGCTGTTGGACCCTAGTTTTTACTGGCGCTCTTCTGTCTTGAGTTCTTTTTTCGAAGGCGTGTATGGTTCCCCGGAGCGTGGTCTGTCGCAAAAGGGAACGACTATTGCCGTCCCCTTTCTGGAAGTTTTTGGAAGGAAAGTGTTTTGACTACCGGAACCCAGGGTGCCAAGTGTGTTCCGGTTCGTCGGTTAGGATGTTCGGGATAAGGCCCTTTCTTAGCGTCATAGGCCGGCCCGGGCTAAGGGTAGTTCACTTGGTGTCCCCGAGAATCGGATGTGGGTTTTTATCTGTGTCCCTATAATTCATTTCTGGCTACAGGTCTATATTTTTCCCACCGTATTTGTAGTTCGATGGACAATAAAGAGTGAAGGCAAATTTTCGCCTCAACCTGTACATGAAGACTGTGTGTGTGTGTCAACTCCAATTAATGGCTGTTTCCTGATCCTCACAGTTAACGTCCCGCAATTACGACCCATAAAACACCTCTTCCTTTACTAGTTTTGGTACCCAGTACAGTTCAGCACCTGTACTTTGCGTTATGATGAAGAGATAACAATAGTTAAGCGGCGTGTAGGTGTAGACGTTCAAGCGAACATAGATGGTTATGTTAAAAGTGTGCCGTGAAGTTTTACAATGCGACCCGTGACCCCAGGTTCACCTTACAACCGTCCGTATAATTCGATGTCAACTGCAATAATTTGTGAATGTAGGCACAAATCTATGCGTATTTAGACGGGCTTCCGCATAGTTATTGATAGCCTCGGTAGGATTCGGGTCATTTTGAAAATTTTAATGCATTTATTCATGAACGTCGTTTTGTTGATGATTTAATGTGTATCACCATGTAGTGACTTGAAAAGCGTATTATTTCCAAATAAATACTCAGTCAATGGCGGTATAAAAGGGACTCTCATCCTGTTGGAACCAAATGTTGAAATTTTTATTTAAATTAATTACATAAAATTTTGGCTATCGAATACAGTTATATATACTTATTTGATTTAATCAAATAAGTATATTATAGCCAGGCAAACCATAAAAAAGATGTGAAACTTCTATAGCGAGGGTAAACTCGCTTAGAAGTGGAGGATATTGCTAGTGTAGTGAGGATACCGGTATATCCTGCTTTGTTAGTTTGTATTATGCTAGCATCATGCGTAGACGTACAGTCATATTTATGTGTGTGCGTGGACATTATGGAGAAGCGTCGAGTTTTTTTTGTTTGAATGCAAATTGTATAATTTTAAATGTCTCTTGAAAGTTTTTGTGTTTACCGCCAAGTGCTTCGTATCAAGTGTTTCATTATTTTTGAATAATTAAATAACAAGCTAAAAAAACTACATTTTGATATGCTTTTTATCCCTGTTGGGATGATTCAGTATATTTTCAGCAGAGGGTCGCAGGATGACTCAGTACATTTTGACATGTTTTATTTTTCTTTTTTTTTTCTTTTTGCATTGACTAAAGTAAAGGCTAACTACTACATTTTGAAACACAGAAAGGGCATCTGTTCTGTTTTTATTTAGTAAATGAAAATAAGGAAATTAATGATGATATTTTAAATATACCATTACATTATTTATTTGCACCTATATTGCACGAGGAATTTATCAATTTGTAATATTTTTTAAAATAATTCTATGGAATTCATTTTCATAAATAACTTGTTTATTTTAAATTTTTGGAAAAAACTCTATTTCAGATTTTTTGTCCAAAAAGGTCCGTGCTTTATACTGATTATAGAGATTGATCGACGGAATAGTTCATTTTCGATTTTTATTAGGAAACAGTTCGGAATTTGTAGAATTTATCAAAAAAATCAAGTTTTTCAGGATTTGTAGATTCCCTTTTTTATGACAAATTTCTCACAAACGTCAACTAATAGACCTAATTGAGCCCTACAATTGCCATTTTTGAAAATCAAAATCGGACCTTCGGTTCGGGAGTTATTAATTTCTTTGAAAAATCACACTCGGCCCTGGAAAAAATACTTGCGATCAACGGATTCGGGCCGCCAGCAATAGGCTTCATTTGTGGCCGTGTACTTTTGATCCCACCAAGTCTCATCGAAATCGATCAATATTCTGGACAGTTATAGTGCTTCCTTCCCCAATGTCGATAAAACCAGTTTTTTGCAAAAAAAATCAATTTTCATTTGTTTCTCGACATAGTCTCTGGTATACTTATTTATAGAGCTTTGCCAGCGGCACCATCGCTTTTTGAAATATGTCGATCCGACTACCCGTTACCGAGTTATTCAATATTTCCCGAAAAACTCGAAACCTCTATATCGGGTACTTCCGGTTTCCGAACGGAGCCGAGCTTCCGGCGTTAAGGTTTTCTAAAGACCTTCTATTAACCACCCAAGTTTCATCGAAATCCTAAAACGGATTAGGGGGGCTGGGCGTGACAGACAGACCGACAGATAGACCGACAGACCGACGGACGTAATTTTCTAAATTCGCTCTCGAGTCGATAGATATGACTTTCATTTCGATCAGACGTTTTTTTCAGGTTTCGATGGTCCACCGGAAAAATGCAAAACCTATACTACATTTTTTTTCAAAATGCAATAACAAGAGAAAAATATCTGAAGATGCATATGATTCGTCTAATGAGATTATTCATATTTTAATATCCTGCACTTCGACTGAGAGCATTGTGAAAAGAAAAAGGCAGGTACACTCCATAAATTTGTAATAATGGTAGTAATTTACGTATTTTCTAATAATACTATACAAGAAATTATACAGTTATGGAATAGATAAACAGAGCCGTACTCTGCATTTACCTGTCAATGTCGCGAAAAACGGGCAATGCGCCCACCAATGCTGTTTCTATCTTGAAGAAAAACAGAGTAAGTTTCTACCAAAAGCACGATTTTTAAATCTCGAGCATTATTTTGTTCATTCCAATATGCAAAAATTTGAGATTTACAGCTCCGTAGTACTTGATGACCCGTTTTTATGACCTCCTTTATGTGCACTATACAAATGGAGACAAACATATACCCAAATGTTAACGCGTTTTTTATTAAAAGGATGGTGGTCTAGCTGTTGAGTTTTAAACTCGAGTCCAAGGGACCTGAGTTCTAAACCCAGCTCAGATATCTGTTTAATTTTAGTATGCTCAAGAGTGCTCCATCAGCTAAGTTGGCATCCTAAAATAAAAAGATTTTAAAACATTATTTACAGATACTGCGAAGAGTATTCTATAGAATGTGCAACAATTTTACAAAAATTATATAAAAAGTCCATTAAATCAGTGAAGAGTATGAAGAATATATTTACTCTAGTTTGTTTTTGCTTTTCTGTTCCACAACTTCGCATTCACACGTCGGTATAAAAAAAACAGGAACAGTAAAACATTTTTTCGTGTTCTCCTACTTTTATTAAGAGAGCATATAATTCTTGACCTCTTATTGCAACATTTTTCTATTTATTAATAACATTAATCGTTTAACAAAGTTTATATCAACGGTTTTGTCCTATATATTATCTATGCATAGTTTTATTTTCATTATGGTTACTAATTCAAACACCTTTCCTTTCAGTTTCAGTTTATAATAACAAAAACACGAATATCTAATGCTGTTAAGTAATAACGAATAAAATCTTTTTGGACACTTTATTTGTTCACTAAATGGCCCTCTCTAATCTTTAAACATTTCGGCTCTCTTGTGAATGTCCTGTGCTAATGTAATCAATTCATCACCATTAGCATTAATTATGATAATATCTTCAACAGTAGTTGTCGTCAACACTCAACGAAAAGAATACTATTTTCATTTAGTCAGTTTAACTGTGTATAAGAAAACTAAAGAACATATAACTAGATCAAATATTTTAATAACAGTGGACATAATTTAAAAAATATTTGTTAAAAATCAAATCGCCTTCAAAAATAAGATCACTGACAATTATGAAACAAAGTTTCACCGTCGTGTCGCCCTGTTCATTAAATCTTCTAGCCTAATATAGACATTATGAGTTAAAAATATGTTTAATTTCGTTATTTGATCATTTTCACATCGACCTCAATATTTTTTTGGAATTTCCTGCCACATATGTCGTCACTTGTAAATAGCATTCGAGAAATCTGCAAAATAATACTGAGAAATGCCTCTATGCCTATGTGTCTTACGTCAGTCCCATGCGTATCTGTTTAGACCTAATCAATTTGCTTTCAGAAGCAAACGTATCACAATATCAGCGATTGATGAATTAACAACTCATAAATAAAGCATTTGAAGAAATCAAGTTCACATGTTCTGTATTTCTACACTTGTCAATGGCTTTTAACTGTGTGCCCCATCAAATATCAATCAACAAACCTGATTAGTATGGTTTTTCCAGCTGTAGCAAACTTTTATTAACTCAATACAGAAACTGGGGTACCACAAGGCTCACTTTTGAGACCCACACTATTATCATACATATAAACGACCTCTCAAATTCAATAGCAGATCAATATTAACCATGTTTGCTGGCGACTACAACATAACTGAGTGTACGTTGGATATATCAGTCTTAAACGAGGTTAAGGTTGAAATAGCATAATCGGTTGTTCACTCACAACTGATTTATTTAAAACAAATTGAGTTTAAATTTCACAAAATCAGTAACAAGGAAACATAAAATTTTAACAACCCTGACTCTGTAGAATTTTTAGGGCTGCATCTACATTCTAAATTAACATGAGATCATCATAGCAGTTATGTTGCAAAACATCAATGAACATATACTTGCTTAGAAAGGTGTTTACCAATAAATCTCAACAAACCATCGCATATATCGTATGGTATCTTGTTTGGGGGCAAACTGATTCCCATGATAATGTTTTCAAACTACACAGAAAGGCCATATGTATCACTGTGGGTTAACATGCAGGGAGAATTATAAAGGCTCTTTTACAAAATTAAACACAATGACATTACCGTCGGTTTATATACTGCAGTATCTATTATACATCAAAACCAGTGGTAGTGCTGTACCCAAAACGAGGTCAAATACACCCGTATCCTACAAAAAATGTAAATAACCTAAATATAAACTATTTTAACAATCAACAACCCAGGGATGGAACAGATTATTACTAGAGGTCTGTTCAAAAGTCTGCATAATGTACATGTACACTACTATACGATTCTAATGTATTGACCCGTCACCGCGAATATGTCAGAAACGGAGGAGCGGGAAAAATTGAAAAAAATATGTGTTCATTATGTGTCTAATCTAAATCATTCATTGAAACTTGAATAATGTACATTGGACAGTTTTATTGAAAAATGTCCTACTATTTAAGGAAATTTTGATCATACCAGTTTTAAATCCATTATATCTTGGAAAATGTGCCTACCATGTAAATAATATTTTAGATACCGATAAAACACGGCATTTTTTGTACGATGAAATTTTTTCATAATTTTTTATTCTAAACTTTTGCACTTATTCTCAAAAATGTGACCTCATGCTTATTCGGTTATTTATCAATGCATTTAAAAAAAATTATACTAGTTATATAAACTACCACATGATACCTGTGAGAAAAATATTTAATAAATTTAAACGTCAAATCTGAGTAGCAAGTAATAAGTAAGTTATAAGTACTTTTGTGATGGTAGTTTATTGACATGGCAAATTTTTCATCTGGTCGGCATGACTTATGTATGGACTTGTCGCGGGTAATGGTTCGGAAGCCAGACGGCTTTATGGGGAACAGTTTCCTAACAGAGTTATTCCAGGAAAACTTTTGAATGGGTAAACCATCGAGTACGAGAAACAGGTAGACATCCATCTTAGCAATAAAAAAAAATTATAAAAATTAAAGAATAAATAACTATTTCAAAAAATAATCCTATTAATTTTTAACCGAAACGAGGAGGGGAAGGTGGTCTTAGAACTGTTCGTACAGTTGTAGTACAAGAAGCTGTATTAGATGCTGGTGCTGAAGACTCATCAATAAGCGTAAGGAAACTCTCAGTGCAATTTAACGCTTCCAAGTCGGTGGTTCACAGAATTTTGAAAGAACAGCTTCTCCATCATTTCCACATCCAGAAAGTTCATGCAATGTCCCAGACGACTACCCTGCTCGAGTTATTGGTAGTGCTGTGTTCACGGATGAAGCAGAATTTCGCAGGGATGGTGTAATAAATTCGCACAATCTACATAGTTGGAACGATGAAAATTCTCATGTAATTATTCAAACTCATCACCAACGACAATTCCAAATTAACGTCAGGGTAGGAATAATTGGAAATTATTTAATAGGGCCATTTGTTTCGGAAAAGCGGTTAAATGGAGAAAATTACTTAAGGTTTCTACAAGAAGATCTATATGGTTTATTGGAAGATGTGCCATTAGCAACCATAAACAGGACGTACATGCATGATGGAGCTCCTCCTCATTTCAGTATCACAGTCAGGGAATATTTAGATCAAAAATTTCTCTCCTGGTAGATTGGCCGAGGAAGTACAGTACCGAGGCCTCCTCGTTCTCCTGATCTAAACCCATTAGATTTTTTCATTTGGGGTCATTTCAAAAATTTAGTGTATACAATACCGGTACAAACAAGGGAAGAGATGTTAGAAATCACTACCCAATGTGAAGCCATTCAGAACAAACCTGGAATGCTATTTCAGGACAGCGATCCAACTTATCTCGCTTACGAGAATGTATTCTTGTACAGGGTGCTCACATCGAACATTTATTGTAGTTATTATAGTTATGTGTGTATGTAGTTATGTGTTGACGAAATCTCAGTCTTTGTGCCTTATCAGTAAAATCATTTTTCTTCAAAAACTGATCGCTTTATCGATGTCAAACAAGAATAATTTTTTTTAGAAAATTGTTTAAGGAATTTAAAAATATGACCTTAATTTTCAAAAATTAATTTATGTCAATATTTAGGGGTAAAAACCATTAGGGGTGTTCCACCCCTGGCTTCCTAGACAGGATACCAGAACGCCATATTTCTGGAATAATGATACTCATTTAATATGCACACACTCCAAATTTTATTAATAATAATAATAATAATAATTTATTAAACCCTTTTTTGTCAATTAAAATGAAATGGATTAGGTACATCAAATGTGGGCTAAGGCCACGGTTAATACATAAATAGTATATAAACAATAACAATAATACATCAATAGTATATGAACATTGACAGAC
The DNA here is from genome assembly GCA_963583905.1 of Stenurella melanura. NCBI lineage: Eukaryota > Metazoa > Arthropoda > Insecta > Coleoptera > Cerambycidae > Stenurella > Stenurella melanura. The sequence continues at coordinate 25,706,899 of OY757315.1, forward strand.
AAATAAATGTAAAGTCATATATAAATATATTAATAAAATATGGTAAGTTAGCAATTAAGTATACGACAAATGATACACAAACAAACAGATAAGATATTACAATACATTGGAGAAATGAACAATATTTAAGTGAATTTTTTACCTTAAAATGGTTTAAGATAAACCATTCAGTCAACCCTACCTCTTTTTAGCACAATATAATTCAAATTCGCTAAGGTTGTAGAAGCAGTTTTCAATTAGTAAGGATTTAAGAGAGTTTTTAAACTTCAGCAATGGGCATAGCTTTCTAACTTTTTCAGGTAGCATGTTGAAGAAATTGGATCCCGCATAATCAGGAGATTTCTTGTAGAATGTATGCGTAAATTTTTCAATATGTATGTGGTCCTTTTTGTGTGTTGTATATGAATGAAGGTCACTATTTTTCAAGTAGTTATTTAAATTTTTATAAATATGCTGTAATAATTTGAATATATACACCCCCGTAAGAGTTAAAATTTTATTATTTTTAAATGTATCCCTACATGATTCACGAAACGATAAACCAAATATAAGGCGAACTATCCTTTTTTGCAGGATAAACACCCGTAGAACGTCTGTTGCTTGTCCCCACGATACAATGTTATAGGAAATCGAAGAATACACCGTGGCATAATAAAAATTCAGTAGAGATTTTACATCAAGAGACTTTTTTAATGTAGCTAAGGCAAAATAAGCGCTTTTCATTTTGGCACAGACGCAGTCAATCTGGTTACCCCATCCTAAGGAGTTATCAATTGGGGTACCAAGAAATATTGTAGACGTACTAGATGTTATATCAAAGTTATTTACATTAAAATTTAGATTTACCGCTTGTTTTTTGTAGAGATTTGTAAACTCCATACAGACTGTTTTGCTTAAATCGATAATTAGGTGATTTCTTGTACACCACTCAGTGAAAGATTTTAGTGCTCTACTTGTAAGAATATTTATTTCCTCTCTAGTTTTTGTAGCTAATATTATTGTAGTGTCATCAGCGTACATAAACAACCTCCCCTCCTTAATACGGTAAGACAGATCGTTTATGTACAGAAGAAACAACAACGGCCCCAGAACACTCCCCTGGGGAGTTCCAAGCTCAACATTAAATTGGTCAGAATACAGATCTTCAAGTTTTACACCTAACTTTCTGTATGTGACATAGGAGATAATCCAATGGATATTTATTAAAATCGATAGAACGGTTTGAAAGTAATAGGCAAGAAAACTTCCGGAGTATATAAAGGGTGATATCTCCGTAGGGGGGGGGGGGGGGGCCTAAGAAAAAAAATTATAGGTACTTTTAGTGTTATTTTGACCCAAACTATACGTTCCCGAAGTATTGCCCCATAGTGCCGGGACACCCTGTATAAACGTTGGAACTCCATGTTTATACTGTCATATTCTTAGAACAATTCATCGTACAGAAATAAAGAAAGCAAAATATTTTGTCATTTTATATTCTTCTTCTTTCTTTTGTACCATTTTTTTCATTAAATATAATACTTTTTGAGTTAAATACGAAAATCAGTTGCGAGGTACCAACTTGTCGATGCTAAAATCGCGATCTTCTTTTCATGAAAAATTATATACGCCTTCTTTACAATTAGATTCTTTATCAGATCCAGTGGATAGTAGGGTAGACTGTTGTACCTTGAGTATAGTGTACTTAGAAACATTACCCGTTTTGAACTGGTTTTACCATCTAATTAATTATTGCGAAAATATATTATGGGGAAGTGTAAAAAAACTTCATAAAACGTATTTTCACTAATTGACATTGTTTGGTGTGGTTTTCAAACAATTTGGTTATTATTGCATGTTAAAACGGTCGGTTTTGTGTTTTGTTTCGTGATTTTCCATTCTTGGTGTAATAAAACTAGAAAATTTCAAATTGGTGTCTTCGATATCATATTTATGGTGAGTAAATGCACATATTACTTTTTAGTTTTGACATAAGCTAGATGAGCTAGGCAGTTTAGTTTCAGTGCGTGTACCATGAAGCAAAAATACATCTGTACCTTGCAACAATCTGTTGATGTAAAGAATGCTAAAAACTCGCTGTTTTTATAGGTTTGCAATGCCTCGAAGTAACGTAGCTTTAACGGATTCCGAAAGTATATGTAAAGCTATAGCTGCTGTTTTTATGTGACAATGACAGGAAAATTTCTTTGCGTGAGGCTCGTGAGGTTTGTGATGTGAAACTCGTCATTATCTCGACATTTAAATCGCTTTAAGGAAAGTGGATATAAAATAAAACATATTCTTTATAGGATTTTGCAAACAGCGGAAAGAAAAACTATCTATGAGAAGTCATAGATAGTTTTTCTTTTTCTTTCCGCTGTTTGCAAAATCCTATAAAGAATATGTTTCATTACTATAAGCAAACAAATAATAAATAATTCACCTTTAAACATGGAGATAAAAATTTCACTTATAAAGCAAAAATGGATGTTAATAAAGTTTTTAGTGAAGAAAAATAAGAATTAGATTTATCAAAATACATTATTCTTATTGCAAACATACGACATGGTCTCAGTAAAAAGGGCGTTCTAGAACATGCATACAAATATGCCAAAGCAAACGGAAAATAAATCCAAAACATGGGAAGAAAATCGCGTTGCTGGAGAGGAATAGATGCCTCTTTTTATGAAGGGGCATCGACCATTATCCATCACTTTTTAAATTTGATATTCGAAACTTTAATTTTGAGATATCAATAAAGTTATATTTTCAAAGTAATAACATTTGCCTAATTTATCTTACCTTACCAGCATAGAGGAACACTACTTTGTCAGGTTTTATTGAGATAAACGTAAGTGTTCTAAGGTACATGAGGATGTGTTCTAAGGTACATGAACATAATGTACCATGGAACGATTCTCTTTACAATTTCAAAATTGTGTGAAATTGACATTTTTACGCCAATGGCCCTCAAAAAATTACGGTAGTTGTCCAAATGTGTACTATTTAATGTCTGAATTTTATGCTAAAAAAAAATAAAAATCAAGTAGTGTTCCAAGGTACAACATTCTCCCCTACTTTTTTAACATTAATTTACATACTCTTAAAAATACATTTCAGAAGGAACCATGAAAATCTATGAACGATTGTTTCCATTATAATGTACCCCACATAACACACAAAGTAACACATAATTGTTTGAGACCATACTGCATGACAAACCCGTGAAAAAAAATTGTTAATAATTTTGTTATTCTGTCTAAATGGTGGTACAAATCGTTAGTTAAGAAGAGAAAGAAATATGTACCAAAACCATATTTCAAAGAAGGAATTTCGATAAATCCCACGATTCCGCAATTGTCTCATTTATCCATCAGTCTTACAGATGGATAAAGCGATAGAAGTTTACACATGTTTCGAAAGTACTGCCGAGCTAAAATATTTACTGCCCTATATAAGCAAATAATTATTATTACTACACACATTACTTAGTATACATACGCACACGACCTTGCCGGCGGGCATTGTTACCTTCGTATTTACTGAATAATTTTTCTTCTATTATACTAAATCGAGTGGTAGCCTCGATTTATCCGCTTTATTCCCCGTGGAACAATAACAAAGAAATAGGAAGGCAAATAATGAGACTGCCAGCTGTTACGCCTTTGGTGAAATAATAAATGCCACTTTACTTAATTACTGAATCATTAGTATTTCATTTGAATCAATTTGTGAAAGTAAAAAAGCGATACACTAAATATCGTTTTATATTGCAACCATTCTATGATTTTTTAATCAAATTATTTGCTCGTCACTGGCCATCATTAATTACAGGCTCTTGACCATTGTGAGTGCAAATTGGGCGAACTTAGTGGTCCACTTTCAAATTTCGTTATTAGTGGAATAAAAAAATCGGTAAAGGTATTTCCACAGAACTTCCCTCTTTATTTATACGGGGCGGTCACTCCAAAAAATCATTAATTACGAAACCATACATGAAAATTGTAATCGGAAGGTATTATTACAAAGAAAGCCTGACAAGTTTTGGTCAAAAAAATATACAGAGTGGTCATCCGATAGCAAAAATTCAATATTAAATAAAAGATGCCAAATATGGAAGGCTTGCGTAAATACCTTTACAAAGAGTGACCACAAAAAAGACCTAAAATTCGCCTGTTATTGCATAGTAGATAGCGGGCCAAGGGAAAGAATAAAATAAATTCGATAGGGCTCAAACTTAACGAAATAAAAAAAAAATAAAACAACTCTGTTATTACTCAGACTTTATATTGTATGAATTTTTTACGGATTATATATTATTCTGTAGTGTATTTGGAAGAATTGTCCTACAACCCTCCAACACCTTGTAATAATAATTAAAATACCAACATCAGAAAACGAAAAAATTCATAGGTCCCACCCACATGATACAATCGTCATGAGATTTTCACTAAAAAATGTTTCTTTTATAAAATAGGTTTACAATGTCATGAAACGTGGAAGATTTAAATTTCAGCAAAAACATTTTTTCCATTTATTCTTGGTACTTATGGTAACAAAATTTTCAAAAAATTTTTGCTTTTGAAATTTTTTTCTTCTGAAATAAGTTTAAAATGTCATGAAACGTAGGAATTTTAAATTTGAGCAAAGCAATTTTTTCATCATATATTCTATTAGTAGAAATATATTTTAAAATATTTTTAAAAATTCTCTTTGACAAAATTTTCAAAATATTCTTTTTGAAAAGTTTTTTGTATGAAATAAATTTAGTATGTCATAAAACGTGGAAAATATAAATTAGAACAAAAGAAATTCAAATCTTTCTACTAAAAAAAATTTCAGAGTATTGATTTTTTTCTGAAATAGATTTAGAATGTTATGAAATGGGGAAATTTTAAATTTGAGCAAGAAAAAAATTTTCCACCATTTATTCTTCGTATATTAAAAAAAAATTCAAAAAGTTTTTGCTTTTGAATTTTTTTTTTCTGAAATAAGTTTGGAATGTCGACACGTGGAAATTTTAAATTTGAGCAAAACAATTTTTCCATCATATATTCTATAAGTAAGTAGTAAAAATATATTTTAAAATATTTAAAATAATTTTTACAAAATTTTCAAATTTTTCTCTTTGAAATTTTTTTTTATGAAATAAATTTAGAATGTCATGAAACGTGGAAATATTTCGTTTTTCTACTGGTAAAAAATTTTTCAAAGATTTGAATAAAATTTTTTATTACCATGCCGTACATTTTAGTTGGTATATGTGTCTGGAAAACTGAATTTTCCGTTCCAAAGTGAGTTTTTCCGAATAAAAAAGTATTGGAAGACTTTATTACATTTGAGCAAAACTTGATATTCTAATTATTCTAAACCTATTATCCAAAATTAATGGATCTGAAATATAAAATGATTTTCCGAAAATGTTCCCCAATATTATGTCGAAACAGTGCGTAGATAAATTATACTTTATAAAAATAAATATTTATCGATATTTTTTATTACTTAAATAAAAGATGAAATCGAAAAGCTGCTTGGCCAAATATCTAGAGAGAAAAAAAAGAAAAGCTGCTGAAAAATATTATGTTTTATGTACTTGGAACAAAGGTGATTCAGTAAAAAAGGAGAGCATCTTGTTTACTTTCACATCCCCACTTCTCCATCTAGGTGTGTTATCCACATACATTTATTTCCAGAATATAGTGCTGGATACTGACATATACAACGACAAAATCACAATACACACAATATTATCACAGTGAAACTGTAAATCTCCTCCTGGTGTTATAAACTCGTTATAAAAAAAAATATCGGCAAAGTATTAGTTGCCCTCGCTGGTTCTTGCCACACTATAAAAGAAAAACTAACAAAAGTTGTTTTTGGTGGATTTCTTTTGGGGGAGGCGACAGCCCTCATCGATATCTTTGATGCCACCTTAGCATGAACATATTACGTACGTCAAATTTTATTGGAATCTATTCATCCGATTAGAAGATTTTTTTTAATAAAAAATAAAAATAATAAAACCAATTTTAGGGGTTGCATCCCTTATATGAGTACATTGTAATAAAGGTGCCTGAATTAACCACTTGATCGTGCATCTGACTGAGAAACAAAAACTGGAAAAAAGTTGTTTTTGGTGGATTTTTTTGTAGGGTCTAGTGTCTAAAATCCCAACAATGAAAATGCACGGCATGGACACATTTGTATTCTTTTATAGCTCCCCTTCTCGGGGGTGATTTTTTTATTTACATTGATAATACCCATTCTTTTTATACGGGTTATGTTTTTTTAAAGATTTGAAATGTCGTATAATCTTTTGGAATTGACACCGTACAGGGTAAAATCACCAACCTTGATTGAGGTCTAGGATGGGAGTTGATCTCGCATTTGTCACCCCATGTTCCAACCGCTTTGTACGGCATAGCAAAAAAATTCATCCTTGTTAATATAAAAATCGAATTTCATAAAAGCCGTACGGTGTCATATCACCTTAGTACATAGAGGTCACTTTTCGGTAAACGAAAATTTTTCCTGTACTTCTGTCCCATTATTTTTGTACATTTTCTTTTTAAGAGTCACAGGTAAAAATACAGTCTAAATAAACGTAAGCCGTACAGTGCGATTTGAAAAAAATGCACCTCCGCGGGTTACGATTTTCACTTTTCCGCGGCTTTCCCATGTCCCACATAAATGTATGCATAGAGCTCAAAGTGATTTATTTTTATAGGACTACAAAAATTATACCTCTTCAAGCGGTGTCATATGACTTCCTAAAAATTTAGCATGGGCTTTTGGTCTATTACACCTTAACACAGGTCTACAAAAAAATTGTTCGGCTCCAAGGACTAAATCCATCATATCTGAAGTATTGTTGTGCGCCGAAACCGAATTTTCAATTTAAAAAAAATTCTACGGCGCTAGTTTTCGAAAAACTTCCGGTTTTATTGCCAAAATACGGTTTTTCACAAGACAAACCGGGATTTACTTGAAATCTTCAAACAAATGTCTATTTGCAATAAAAATTTTCATGATATGTACGATTTTTTAAGTAATTTACCAACCAAAGTACAATGGTACAACAGTTATTGCTAGATATAATTAAAAATTGTGCTGTGCTAAATAGAGAGAATAAAGTCGTGTTCCACATTGACCTGAGACGCAATTATCTGCATAATTTGCATGAGGATGTGCAATTTTTATAGCTTTCCATAGCGTCAGATGTGTAGATTACAAATAAAAGCGGATCCAATATTGATCCCTGTGGTACTCCACATACAGCAATTCTCGAGGTAAATCTTTTTATGTTGGATGAAGTGACTGAATTCGATTAAATAAACATGCTTTTTTTGAAATTCTGTGCTGCTGTTATACTCGTTCTAAACCGAAATGGAAAGAATCTGTAAATGAACGAAACTTGTCTTTATTATTTATTAACAATTTCTGTTGGATCGCCTTGTATAATTTCCAATAACGGTTTTTTTTTCAATATTACAATACTTTTCTTCAGGAAACGAGGAAAGTAAAAGCATTAAAAAATATATTACCGATTATTACGTGTCTCTACCTCACATTATAGATAAAAGTACAGTATTTATCTTCTTTAAACTGGACAACCTTAGCAGTATAATTAAATTAGTTTTTGTCACATAATCACTGCAATTAACACCCAAATAAAAAAAGTTCACGCTTTGTTAAAACGAGTTACAATTTGTTGAATGTAAATACAAAAATATTCCTAATATCTCTATTTGCATAACAACCAGTTTTACTTGCCTGTCGCGATGCAAATCAAAGGCGAGTGTAAAAACAGAGCTCGGAGGTATTGACTGCATTTTTCTGTATTATCTGTTTAATAATGTGTATGTAATGACTAATAACTTATTTTTTGTTGCAGGTAATCAGATAAAGATAGAAATGTGGTGAGTAGAACAAGAGTTTGGAAAAAAATTGCAAAAGGGTGATTGATCCATTATGATTGACTGTAGTGAGATACTTCGGAGACATTTATTCTCTTATTTCACAAGTAAATTCTTATGTAACCAAAATATGTACCTTGCTAGAGCCCGAACTAACGTTTCAAATGTTTCACCCAATTATAGCAATAGCTGTTAACATGTATTGATATATTTAAACAGTCAGAGGCATTATCTAATATCTATAATTTACATTTTCTTTATTGCTCGGTAAATTGGATAATATGTTCTTTATGTTATACATCGTTTTTAGTACTTTATAATTATTTAATCGAGAGGAAATTTACTTTATACTCAATTAATTTGTTATGTTATATAAAATAAATAAGTAAATAATGCTATTTATCAAATTAGTAAGAAAATGGAGATGATTATTTAACGCAAATGAAAGTCATAAAAGTAGGCGGCAGCCAAATTTCGTAAACACATGTGAAATATTCAACCGTTTTTACGTCTTTCACACAATATTTTTCCTACAACTACCATCGGGACAAATGCAAACAGTGCAGTTTACATTAGATATCAATTTTTGACATTTGATACAGTTTATGATAGTTGTATACATTTACTTGAAAAACATGTTATTCTGGCTTATCACGAGATCATCGAGGAATTTTTGTATATGACATGAAATAAAACAGTTGCTGCAAAATGGCGCTGGAGACTCAAATTTTTATTGGAAGTTGTAAAAAAGGTTGAAAATGACCGATTGCAATTCAAATCCATCTGATACTGAAGAGGCTGATGCTTCATTTTGCAGGGTTCCCTTGTACAAAATTAGTGAAAATATAATTTGAGCACAAAAGTGCTATAATTTATTTGGGGAAGATAAATCACCTCAGTTGCGGACGGTAGCTTTTCGCCGGTAGAGAATCGTAGATAAGGAAGTAATTTTTGTGTAACTTTAAAAGATAACGGTACTAGGGCGCCACGCACCTTAACAAAAATGAATGTATATTATATGTTCAGATTTATGTTTTGTGAAGTTGCGGAATACAAAACATAATAAAATTAATGAGGATAAGATGTAACCAGATCACAATAAAAACTGAAATACTGTGGACAAACGAGCAAAAAAAATATGTAATACATTTGACAAAACAAACATTTATTAAATACTAAATAATGGGCCTTAAGGGCCGTGTAAAAATACACAATTATAGCTGCAATAGTTCTTTTTACAACAACCAAAAAAAAAAGAAAAATAGAATAGTACGCACGTGTCAAATTATATTCTCACCTCCATAGTACTATGCTGGCGTTACATGGGTTATAAAAAAAAGAAGGCGTATATATATATGCAAATTATTGAAGATTATATGACTAATGGATAATTATATAATTTAAATATATATAATTTAAATAATAACAATAATAAAAATCTGGCCTGTTTATGGTGGTGTTGAATCCTAGCTGTGTGGTGACAAGGACGAGGACGATCGACGCATATAAGATGGCGGCTCCTTTTGACGTCACTGTGGTGGTGCTAACTTTGTATGGGCAGTGTAGATACGACCAAACTTCTAAAGTCTAGAATCTCAACTGTTCCCACGTGGAGAAGAGTTCAGAACCACATAAGGATAAATGAAATATCAACTCTATCTATAATAATTATAGGTGTCCCTAAAAAACCCTAAAAAGACACAAATACTAAGTGCAGCGAATCTAAAAAGAATAACGCAACTCACCTTCTTCAGAAGGGTTTTTTGAACAAGACGGCACGGCGAAAAATATACAGATTATATTAATCGGGAAAAGACTAAAAATAACGAGAAAAAAATTATGAATATTACGAAACAAACAGAAAAAGGTTTACTTACAATGAAAACGGAACTCCTTAAACTTGAATCAGGTGTAAATCACTAAATATACGATTAATTTTACAAAACCCAAAGAGGAAAAAATGTCGATAACAACTATCGTATGGGACCTTATCACCTACAAGAGTCAAGTCTCGAATGCCATGAGATTCAAAGAAAACGGAAATCTTCCTGCGTTTCTTTAAGCAACCAGCAATACATCTACGCTAATAAATTAGGATCTGTATTCCTCTCATTAGGTACCTCTAACCTTTATACAGGGTGTAATTAGTTTCATATCATTAAAAGAACTGGTGGTAGGGAACGACAAGACAAACAAAAAAACCTTATTTAACATGGGGTCTAAAGCTAATAGTTTTGGAGAAAAAAATAAATAAAAATTTCGCAAATTTTCACTAAAATTTTTTGAGAACTACTGGAATATTAAGGTAGGTTTAGATCTAGATCTGATCTGAAGAAAACTACTCTAACTCTCCCTTGTGCAATATTTTAGTTACTGTCGGTGTTTCGTTATGTACACACGTCCAACCCGCCGTTCGTTCTTTTTGTATTCCTTTTTGGCTTTTGTACCAGGTTTTTATTTAGTTTTCTTTATTGACAACGGTAGTTGATAGTTTAGTGTTTAGTGTTGAACGAAGTGCGTATGTACTTAATTCGACGTACCGAACTGTGTATTAATACAGATGCAGAGATTTTGAATCATTTACGTAGGTAGTAAGCTTTTAACCCAGGACACTCATTTATGTTACAAATGTTAATAAACCACATTTAAATTTTCTAAATTATAAACAATCCAATATTTTGTTTCAAATTAAAAAACACACATGTAAAGAAATGCTTTGTTTAAACCTCAATGGCCATTATTTGCTTGCAATTGTGCACGAAGAGAGAACGAATTATTTACCTCTTTATACTTGCCTCAGTTTAGTTGAGGCGGTACATCGGGCGGTCGATGATCCTTTGGCACCGCGTGTGCCGGCCAACACTTTTTTATGACAATTTAAAAGTTGTATAATTGGGAAGTACAAGTCCATCGACCAAGAAAAGCAGTGGTTCTCAATAGTTGTCTACCATAATATTAAATATGTTAACCTAGATCAGTGTTTTTCAAAGGAAAAGTCGTAAAGGTTTTTTGTTTGTCTAGTCGGTCCCCATTACCAGCTTTTTTTAATGACATGAAACTGATTACACCCTGTATAAAAGTAGCATATTGAAATGTTACAATTTGATATCCCATTATTGTTACCTACGAACTCCCGCGCCCATTTCATGGAATGATGTGGTAACAATAAAATGAAGAATATTAGCGATAAAGTATTGATTAGCTTAAGATTAACAGTGACATTAATAGTGACAGTTGTAATATCGAACAAGGCGTTCCGCGGGGCTCCATTCTAGGACCACTGCTCATTATTACACAAAACCAGATCAAAAACACTAGGGCAGCCTGACGTGCGTTGCACTACGTCAAAACAGTTTTTATTACGTCGCGCACCAACCTAACCTTTATATAAAAGTAGCATATTGAAATGCTACAATTTGATATCCCATTATTGTTACTTACGAACTCCCGAAATAATGTGGTAACAATAAAATGAAGAATATTAGCGATAAAGTATTGATTAGCTTAAGATTTACAGTGACATTAATAGTGACAGTTGTAATATCGAACAAGGCGTTCCACGGGGCTCCATTCTAGGACCACTGCTCATTATTACACAAAACCAGATCTAAAACACTAGCAGCCTGACGTACCTACATTGTACTATGTCAAAAAAGTTTTTATTACGTCGCGCATCGGTTGCAAATATTACAAACAATTTAACGGATGATATTAAATCCTCATCTACTGCCAACATTTTTAATACAAGACAAGAAAATTTGTATTGAAGCTATTATCCGTTAGACGAACTTTATAGATAATTTTTTCTATTGACAATAATATAATTGCTATTTGCTTGTGTAACTAGTAGCGACTATAACATTTGTGTTTATATTTTATGTATGAATCTTTATCCTCTTTTTGGTATATTTGTTTTATATTCATTGTAATATTCTTATTGAATCCTGACGATTTCTGTATTCAGTGTTGTATCTAATTATTGTGAATTTATATAGAGAAATAAAGGCAATGGAAAAGTGTAGAACGCGATATCTTGCATGTCAACGGCAGCTGAAATGGTGGGATCAAGAAAAATTTATTAATAGTCTAAGTGCCCGCGTACAAAAAATGAATTTATACATATCCTCTTACAACCTCTTGTATGGCTTATTTGCGCTTAATCTACAACTTTTTTCCTCTGCAAAAATTTTCGAAAACGCGGCGTTACCCGTCCACTTCTTCCGAAAGATTTACACGCGTAGTACTGGAAGAACGGGAAATCTATTTTGTCGGACAATTCGAAAATTGGATTCTACATGCTACTATTAAGCAGTCTTGAAAAAATCTGCTGGTTATCAATAAATTTGAAAAAGTTGTTAATTTCTAATTTTTATAAAAATTCCTATATAGGACTTTAAAAATATATTAAGGATACATTTTTGTCATCATGAAATAAAATCTTTATATTTTTTAAACATGTTTCACACTTTTGACAGATTTCCTAACCTCAAAAAATTAATAATGTAAAGATCAGAGGGTTACGTGAAACCCTGATGTTTCCTGAGTATTTTAAAACAATGTATTTAAATATCTTAAAAATTGTGCGGGAGAACGACTTTTGTCCATTTTTATATGTTTTCATTCCATTGTGTGGCGTAGTGTTTGAGAAAAATAAAAGAACACTTGTGCTTTGCTTTTGCATTAAGAGCGAACAATGCGTAAGGCTAGTGGGGAGGGGGATAAAGCGCCAAATGAGGAGATATCTCCCTAATAATCAAATTTTAGCCAAAACTAGTCTTCAACAATCCTGTGGTATTTATTTATGTACAACTTACACTTATTTTCAGGTAAACAACATCACTCAATTTGCAAAAAACAGCTTATTGTTAATCATTAAAATCATGATTAACAACAATCTGTTTTTATGCAAATTGGGGTATGTTATATAACTAAAAACAAGTGTAAGGATTGTTGAAGACTTTTTGGCTAAAATTTGATTATTAGGGAGATATCTCCTCATTTGGCGCTTTATCCCCCTCCCTACTAGCCTTCATAGTGCTCACTCTTAAGCATTGAAATATATCACTTAAATTACATTATTACAGATGTTGTCTATGTTCGTTCTACGCCATCTCGTATTATACACGGATTTTTATACCGGGTGTTTCGTGAATGACTGGCCATACGCTACTTGGGGTGCAGAACCCTAAGAAGATTTAAGAATGACCCTTATTAGATGTCTAATGCCTCTCGTGTGTGATATACAGCGTGTTTTCTATTTTTTGCCAATATTTAGATCGGCCGTATGTTTTTAATGGCTGTAGCAAATTGTATCAAATTTAATAGATATGTTTTACTAATAGAGGTCTACATAATTCAGTATCGAAAACAAACAAAAATTCAGGGCCTGAGCCAATTTTTTAATTTTGGATCTTACCTAAAAACATCATCCTGTATATGGATTTTGGCAATGTACAATACAGATTTTCAAAATAGTCTAATAGTGTGCCTGAACCATGTAGTTAGTTTTTTTTTTGGCACACTTTTAACGCCTCGAGAATTAACAATTGAGTTTCACAATAAATCCATTTAAAGAATATTTGGGTGACTTTCGCTCACAAAAACATCAGTAACTACATGGACGACATTAATTTTGTAGGGAAAGATTAAATTTTACTGTCTGTTAGAATTTGCTACAACGATAAAAAAATGTAAAAATATCTAAATGTCAACAAAAGTCAAATTAAATATGTAAAAATGTGAACAAACAAAATTTGTATATATTAGAACAAATACAAAAGAGTAAAAATTATATGAAAATGAAATAACTGAGACAATAAAGCTCTTAAATAGTACAATTAGTTAAAAAAAAATTGATACAATACAATTACACGAAATTAAAATACCACACCTAAAATGTAACGAACAAAAAATAATTTAAAAAAAATGACTACAATAAATTTTCAAAATGTCTGCCTCCAACCTCAACAACATATTATAATAATTTAATTGAACTATTTAATCAGTTTTTACACAGTTTTAATGATTCGTCTGCCTCCAATCTCAATACACTTTCTTGCGCGTATATCAGAAACGAGAGGTATGGAGATCCAATAAAGGTCATTCTTAAATCGTCTTAGGGTTCCGTACTCGTCACTAGCGTATGGCCAGTCAGTCACGAAACACCCTGTATATACAGTATTTTCGATTACGTTGTATATCATATTTTTATTGAAGACAGATCAAACTGCTATGGTTCAACTAGGTCGTGACAGCATTCCCAGACACAACATGAAAATTTACGAAAAAAATTTTATTAACATTTATTTTCTCTTTCGAACATTTGACATTTTGTCGATTTCATCACCTACCAACACACTGCAAAAACCATTTTTTCCACACCCTGTAATCAGACTTTGAGATGGTGTACATCGGCGTGACGCAACGATTCTATGATCTAAATATGTTTCGACACCACCGCTGCGGGACACTAATCGTTTAGTTATCCGAGAGATTCTCCACTACTCCATTTTCCCACGTTATATGGCAAGGATTGTTTGCTATTCCTCGCAATCAAGGTCGGCTCTGCTTTATTCCATCCCACCTACTATCAACTATTTCGTTATTGCCTTTCTTGTCGATGTGCGACACGTTCTAAATGAGCGATTTACTGTCGCGATGTACGCTGAATTTATTAGAGACCGTAGACACGATTTCTTTTTTTTGTGAATGGGGCGTGGAACGTTTAAAAATTGAAGATTAAAACCACCCTCAGCAACAAATATCCCTGTAACAGCTCCCAAATCATCGTGTTATTTATCGACATTATCAAGACAAGCTTATATAAAAATATTTAAGAAACCATGTATTTCCCGACTTCAAATTGGTATTAGGTATAGAGTCGGGTTTAGCTTAAAATGACCGATGTATGACTTAATATTGCGCATACGTTTTCACTATCTCTTGCACACAAACTTAAAGCAATAGCCTAAGGACATTGTCTCTGTATGTCTACCAGGATTCGTTCCCGCTTCTTTTGAGACGGAAATATGAAATGTACACTGAGGAGTGAGAAACATAGTCATAAGCTCAGCGATTCTCAAACTGTGTGATTTGATGACAAATATTATTTATTTCCGTGAACTAACACCACTCTAAATATGAAAAACGTCTTTATATGAAATATTTAAGTTATTTTTAGTGGTAAATAGTGGATAGCATCCGTCAAAGGAACAATGTCAAATCACTAAGTCTAACAATTTTCTAGTACCTACATATTACACTTTTTAGAATAAAATGAGTATAGAATCGTGTAGTTCAATCGGTAAATACTCGAGCAGCAATAAATATAAATGGGATGGTTGCGAGTTTTCCCCAAAAATGTGTCTTTTATTACTACTAGCGCGTGTTTATCTCTAATAAAATCGACTTTCTTACGTTTAGTGCGGCCTGATTATTTATTCGATTGTCACACGAATATCTACGGCCTTTATTTTTTATTTATTAAACCTTGCATAAAATACACCTTTAACTTTATTTCTGATAACCAAGTTGAAAGTGAGTAGGTGGTATCCGAGAAGAGTAAGGAGGATTTCCTTTCCTGGCAAGGTATGTGTGATCTCATCTCCCCCTGGTCCTTATTGGGCAATAACAAAACAGGACCATTTCTAAGTAAACCCAGTATATATTGAAAATATTCTTAATGGAACACCAGTTTTTGGTACTGGCTACGATGATCATAAAATCATTCTTACTTAAATTATATTTGTTATTTTCTGAATTTTAATAGGTATTTATAAAATGAATTTCTTTGTTGTGCCTTGAGACACCAACTTTTCAGGGTATTTTGGCACGCATGCGCGGCAATCTTATGGCAGTTATGGCTCATCTGTCAAATAATGGAGTTCTGAATTCTTATAAATAAATAATACTACTATTTATACTATCTATTATTATGAAACAGCAATTTTTTTGCAGTTCGTAAAAAGTGTATTATTCTAAAAAGCAGGTATTGTGGATACGGGATCCAAATCGGCCGAAATCGAGTTGTTTTTAGTGTTTACACTGACAAAAAGTTCGTGTTATGGTGGAAAATCTCAAAAATGTTTTTTTGAAAAACTATGCATTTGCATTGAAAACCGACTTCGGATTCGTGTTCTACGACCCCAAATTAGCCTACCCTGAAAAAAATACGCGAAAATTCCAATGCCCCGTTATTCTCCAGAATTACCACATTTATTTGCAAAAATCTTTGGAACGGTGTCAGGATTTTAAGATAACAGCTTATTTTGAGCAGCATTATTATTTTACCGATGGGGGGAGGCTGTGGTAAAAACTACCATACCATTATACCATTAAAATATATTTATTTTGTTTTACAAGAATACATGTCAGATGGTATTTCATTTATCTTAATTTTATATATCAATTAGCACATACATATAAAATAATTCCGCCCGTTACATGAATCTACGTCCACTTACGAAACAGAATGCCGGTGTTAGGCAAAGACAATAGCCCTATCTGTTCTTATAAAGAATTGCAGCCACACAACATCAGCGTAGAAGTGTGTTCTACGTCCTATTTACTAGATAAGAATTATCTATCAAATAAATTAAAAATTAATAATTTTATTAAAAGGATTGGGATTATGTATCAAGTATACAGGGAAATCAAACTAAAACCCTGCTGCAGATAATGCGTCAATCATTAAAATAGTGTGTTATGAGGGAAAAAAAAACTGAATATTGTACGATGCGCTGGATGTCAGCAGGAGGAAGGGAAGAGTTTAGAGGATAGACGGGTTATCGTGTGTCGTTTGTTGTACGTCCGTCATGTGAGTTCTATGTAAGTTAGTTATGTCACCGTCTTACGCGAAAGACGGGAAGTCGCTGGTGGAGTAGTTTGTGTGTCTGTCTTGGGTCGTTAATACGTACGTCCGTAAGGTCAGTGGTAAGCGCCGACAATTGAATTTTGGTGGTTAGAAATTTTTGTGATATATCGTCGATATAATCACGTATGTAAGGCATGTCTGTTGCTCTATGCAGTTCAATTATGGGCGTGTACCGGTCTGCGTTCGTGAGAAGTCGTAATATCTTATTTTGAGTCACCTGAAGACGCATGCACTGGGTGTGCGAAATAACATTCCACGCAACGCAGGCATACGTCATCAGGGGTCTGAGGATGGTCTTGTATAAGGTGAGTTTATTGTCGATTGTTAGTTGACTACGTCTGTTGACAAGTGGGTATAGTTTAGTTAGAGTCGCGTACGTCCTGTTGATTGTATTAGTAATGTGAGGGGCGAAACTTAGCCTCTTATCTAGGGTAACCCCCAGATAGTTGACAAAGTTGCGCTCCTCAACCACCTGATCATGTATTTCGAGTTTCGTAATCGTCCGTATATTGGTAAATTTTCTGTGAAATGTTATCGTTTCGGTCTTTTGTTCGTTAATTTTTACTTTCCATTTTTGGAAATATTCTATAAGTTTTGTCAGGTGATACCGCAATTTTTGAGCAGCAGTCTGTGCGTAGAAAGACTGCCCGTAAACCACGGTATCATCTGCATATAGGAGTAGGTTAGTGGTGGGATGGGAAGGGATGTCGGAGGTGAATAGATTATAAAGGAGCGGAGATAGGATTGCTCCTTGAGGGACGCCCGCTGACATCCTTTTGTGTGAGGAAAACGTACCATTCACCGAGACAGTGATATGTCGAGCAAAGATGTAATTTCTTATAAGTGAAGTTATGTAGGGAGGCAGTTTAAGGACATGGTGTAATTTGTAAATAAGTCCATTGTGCCAGACGGTGTCGTAGGCCTTCTCAACGTCTAAGAGCAACAGGACGGTGCACTGCTTCTTATTGTAAGACTTGTATATGTCTTGTGCCACCCTGCAGAGCGCATGGGTGGTACTATGTCCAGGCCTGAAACCGAATTGATGTGCCGGTATAAGTCGCTTTTTGCCGACAAGCTCATTCAGGATACGTAACAGTACCCTCTCTGTTAATTTAGAGAGGGTGTTAAGCAAGCTAATGGGCCTGTAACTAGAAGGACTATGCGGTGGCTTTCTCGGTTTCAGGACCGGAATTATGATTGCCAGTTTCCACGCACTTGGGAAATATTGCAGCTTAATAGTTGCGTTGATAATATACGTTAACTGGCATATAGCTTTAATGGGTAAGTTTTTAAGGCACAGGTTCGGAATCGTATCCGGGCCCGGTGCCTTAAGATTGGGAAAGATTTTTAAAATTTTAATAATTTCTGCGGGGGTAGTAAGGAGTTTAGGGATCTTGTTGGGTGGTATGGGGACGCGGTCGGGGATCGTTCTGGTACTGTCCGTCACGTGATCGTGGAACGGTGAGGAGTTTGGCGTGGTTGTGTTAGTCGTTTGTAGGTGATCAGCGAGTATATCGGCTTTGTCCGCATCCGAGTTGTAGGTTATACCATCCTTGATGATGGTTGGGACGGCCGAGTATGGTCGTTTTAACAGACGGGACATTTTCCACAGGGAATTGTCCTGTCTCGACAGGGCCCGGATTCTGCCATTCCAGGACTCCTCCCTGTGCTTAGACAATTTCTCCTTTATTGTGTGCTGTACTTCATTTGTACGTATTTTGTCAATGTCCCGCCTGTTGCGCTGCCACTTACGTTTAATTTTATTTTTAAAAACTACCCCTGCAGCTAGACAGATCGCATTAGTTCTAATATCCCAGAACAAGAATTCAGGTATTTGTAGTTTTAGGCAAGATAGACAAATATGGAGTAAGTTCATCCATCCTATACTAAATTTGTTGTAACTTTGTGTAAGCTTAAATGAATGTGGCTATTGGATTATCATATTTTCAAATGCAGAAATGAATGTATGTAGGAATGGTACATATATGAAGTCGGAACATAAAGAGATTTCCGATGAATTCGGTAAAAGCTCTACCATTTCTACAATTTTTAAGATTAAAATCTGAAACTTTCACATATTACTCTTAAAGTAATGTACGAAAAGTTCAGATGGATAGGTATGCCAAATAATGTTTGTTATAAAAATTATTAACGTTTATTTTACCCCTAATTTCACGAATTTTGGAGCAAAGAAAAATTTCTCTTTTATTTTCGTAAAATAAAGAAGGTTCATTAAATTTTTAAGGTAAATACCCTTAAAACGTCTTAAAGTACATATTTCAAGTTTTAGAAATCGCACCTACAGAAATCGAATAACGCGATTTGAACCTGAGTAATAGGGGCTTAAAGTTAGTTATACATATCAAACTTTATCACTTTCTCAAGAATTTGAAATTTTTGAAGTGTACCTACATCTTCAAAAACAAATTTGTGAGATTTTTTTCACTCATCGGATCTTTTTATACATTACTTCAAGAGTAATATGTAAAAGTTTCAGATTTTTATCTTAAACATTGTAAAAATGGTAGAGCTTTTACCGATTTCATCGAAAATCTCTATATGTTCCGAATTCATATAGATGCTATTTTTGATGATACATTTTTGATCGTACAAAAAAATATCATATACGTTTTTGATGTGAAATTTCCCGTCTTTCACGTGGTGTTATTCGTTTTTTTTTTTTCATTATTTTACGAGATGTTAGCAAAAAACTTAATTTCGTTTCAGAGGGTTTTTTATAAGGGTTCGCGGGGGTAAATTTTTGTAAACTTTTTTTAGTCACTTTCTACTAGCAAAAAACTAGCCTTTTATGAAACAATTAGCGAGGTAATAATTAATTCCTACTTAAAACCCCAGGCAACTGGGCTAAAGGGCGGGATAGAAATAGCTTATTGTGGCTACAAAAAGTCTATAATTTTTCACACTTTATGCCATTATTTCTATAATTTTCCATTTTCAGGGATGTTTTTGACCATAAAAAAATATTCACCTGATAAACTCTTTTTTTCACATTCAGCGTCGAAAAATAAATCAAATCCATATATTTTACTACGTGGTACAGAACATTTTTTTTGTGTGTGGCTGAGTAATTTGTCAACTGGTACTTTATTTGTCTTAAAACTGAAAATAATTGTTTTAATTGTCTACTTAAAACCCCAGGCAACTGGGCTAAAGGGCGGGATGGAAATAGCTTATTGTGGCTATAAAACGTCTACAATTTTTCACACTTTATGCCATTATTTCTATAATTTTCCATTTTCAGGGATGTTTTTGACCATAAAAAAATATTCACCTGATAAACTCTTTTTTTCACATTCAGCGTCGAAAAATAAAACAAATCCATATATTTTAGTACGTGGTACAGAACATTTTTTTTGTGTGTGGCTGTGGAATTTGTCAACTGGTACTTTATTTGGCGTAAAACTGAAAATAATTTTCTTTAATATGGGAGAGGTCAAAAGAGTTACACATGTTTCTTCCTCCCTTCCTTTACGGCACAGTTAATTTTAGATTTGTCAAAGATATTTTAAGCTGTTCCTGTTACAGTTTCACTTTTATAATATATATTTGTAGTCTTTTTTTTATTGGATTATTCAAAACATGTATCTCTATAGATTTTACATTTTTTTATCATATCTTCGTTTTATACAATTTATCTGTGCAATTTA
Organism: Stenurella melanura; assembly: GCA_963583905.1. Taxonomy (NCBI): domain Eukaryota; kingdom Metazoa; phylum Arthropoda; class Insecta; order Coleoptera; family Cerambycidae; genus Stenurella; species Stenurella melanura. Next base: position 25,727,334 of record OY757315.1, read on the forward strand.
TAAATTTAATTACGATTAAGGAAGCTTTTTAAATGATTAAATTGTTATCCATTTTTCCTTATTTATGCTTCGTTTTTGAATTCAGCAGAATAATCGAAAAAATACTTTTGACTTTGCCATCGCGCGTCTATTAGATAACCGCGACAACTGGTGTAACGCTGTCAGACATGCCGTGCATCAAAGGGAGGCCAACTACAATGAAAAAATTTTAAAAAATTTCAACAACGATTTTCTAAAAATTGTCTTAAACAGCAATTGAAAAGTCATCCATCCTCTCCATTAAAGTAAATCTACGTCTAAATAAGGCGAACGTCCAACGTCACTTAATTATTTGTCAGTGGCAGCTCAGCATTTTAATAGATGAACATTTGACTCATTATCCTTTTGAAAAAAGCCAGCAACAATCCGCGGTATGCGCTACAAACATTTACAAAGCTACCGATATTCAATCAGACCGACTCTTATTACTATTAGCTACGTTACGTATCACTATCTAATTGTATCAACATTCATACAATTACAGCAGAGTTGCCTTCAATGCCAATCTACTTCTTTGATCGTAAACTAATGTCCAAGGTAGGTCGCGATCTTAAGCTCTTTAACAGTCGCAGCAGTTTTAGAACCCCCGCTCAATTTCGCAATTTCAAAAGTACTTTTTTGTGTTTAGAAATACTGTTAATTGCACATCGTCTTGTTGCATATCTGCATTTGTGTTCGTACTTGTTTATAGCTTAATAAAAAGTTTCTACATTTATTGCCTAACAAAGAAGTGGCATTCGAGTGATAGTAACCAATTTAATACATTTGTTCTTTCTACAACAGTGCATAAAGTAGCTACTGTACTCAGGATAAACAATAAAACTGGAGAATGTAGATATAAATACGTAATAAAATTAATATCTACTATGGTTACTTTTCTCTTTTAAAAGACAACTACGCTTAAAAAAAATAGTAAGTTCTCGAGCCCACCACAACCCTGTTACCAGACTCGTAGATATAACAGATGACTTTTACATACCATTGATGAATCCCGAGTTACGACTAGTGTAATGTTGGATTACACAAAGTTATTTAAAAGATCTCAGCAGGTGAGATTTTGTTGTTCGGAGAACCACTGATATCTCAGCAAATATTTCGACATATCCGGGAGGCCTCAAGGGTCAATCTTGGGCCCCATACTATTTGCGCCTTTTATGTTTGATCTATATGAGAAAATTCCATCAGTATGCAGGCGACAGTCAAATGTATACTTTATACAATCCAGTTCACGTAGATCAGGCAATCGCTAACATAAGTAGTGATTTAAATTCTATACATAAATACTTGTGATCGGGAATTAAAGCTCAATGCTCAGAAATCCATTGCTATTAATTTTAAATCTAAGGGCTTAACATTTAATGACGAATCTTGTACGTTATGTATAAATGGTACAGAATTATTATTATTCGTAGAATCCGCCAAAAGTCTGGGATTTATCTTTGATAAACATTTAATTTTTGAAACTCGTGTTACCAAAGTAATGCAAAAATGTTATGCGAAGCTGTATGCTTTTAAATATATCTTACCAAAAACTATCAAATTATCACAGTCCCTTATAATATCTCAACTTGAGTATGGAAATGTCATTTATGAATCGTGTCTTATTGCTGCGGAACAATATGGATTGCAACATTTGCAAAACTCTTGCTTACATTGCTCTGTGGTGATACCTGGCGTGATCATATCACTCCTTTTTATCGAAAATTAGGTTCCCTACAAATTATGAATCGTACTTCATATACAGGGTGTAATTAGTTTCATGTCATTAAAAAAACTGGTGGTAGGGAACGACAAGACAAACAAAAAAACCTTATATAACATGGGGTCTAAAGCTCATAGTTTTGGAGACAAAAAAATAAAAAAAAATTTCGCAAATTTTCAATAAAATTTTTTGAGAACTGCTGGAATATTGAGGTAGGTTTAGATCTACAGCTGATCTGAAGAAAACTATACTCTAACTCTGCCTTGTGCAATATTTTAGTTACTGTCGGTGTTTCGTTATGTACACACGTCCAACCCGCCGTTCGTTGTTTTTGTATTTTTGAATTTCGCGTTATTGTGTATTTATAGTTAAGATTTATTTTATTGACTTACCGTTCAAGTTGTCAAATTCTTGATTACGTACAGACACAACTTACTTGTTCGTTCTTTTTGTATTCCTTTTTGGCTTTTGTACCAAGTTTTTATTTTATTTTTCTTTATTGACAACGTTAGTTGATAGTTTAGTGTTTAGTGTTGAACGAAGTGTGTATGTACTTAATTCGACGTACCGAACTGTGTATTGATACAGATGCAGAGATTTTGAATCATTTAGGTAAGTAGTAAGCTTTTAACCCAGGACACTCATTTATGTTACAAATGTTAATAAACCACATTTAAATTTTCTAAATTATAAACAATCCAATATTTTGTTCCAAATTTAAAAAACACACATGTAAAGAAATGCTCTGTTTAAACCTCTATGGCCATTATTTGCTTGCAATTGTGCATGAAGAGAGAACGAATTATTTACCTTTTTATACTTGCCTCAGTTCAGTTGAGGCGGTCCATCAAAGGCGGTAGATGATCCTTTGACACCGCGTGTGCCGGCGAGCACTTTTTTATGACAATTTAAAAGTTGTATAATTTGGAAGTACAAGTCCATCGACCAAGAAAAGCAGTGGTTCTCAATAGTTGTATACCATAATATTAAATATGTTAACCTAGATCAGTTTTTTTCAAAGTGCCCCTAGAGGGAAAAGTCATAAAGGTTCTTTGTTTGTCTAGTCGGTCCCCGTTGCCAGTTTTTTTTAATGACATGAAACTGATTACACCCTGTATTTAGCTTCCTTCTTATATAACGCAATTCCGATCACATAAAAAATCTGTCTTCACAATAATTTGGAAAAAATGCTAAACAAATGTTTTTAAGTAATTAATTACTGCTTGGAGAGAACAGTTCGATACTGACTTACTACAGCTTTCATCGTTCAGAATGGCCAAAATTCCTTCAAAAAGGATTTTGTGGACATCTCCATAAGGGTCGCTCGTATGTGACGCGGAGGACTTTTACCCTTTATTGAGTTCTATGCCGTGAGTACATTTGAAAAAGCTGAAAAGCCCGGTAGAACTAATATATGCTTCTTGGAACAATCAAAGGTGTATCATCCTGATGAATGATCGCCTATAACGATTTTTAAGCGGAACACATGCGAATCAAAATAAAAATGTATAGACACTAGAGTCAGTTCAAAAAATTTCCCACCCATTTCCCTCATATCATGCCAGTCGATTGCTACATTACTCTCGCTTTGGCATAAGGTTTCGATAACACTTCCTCGAGGCGCGACCCACTTGCCATAGGTGGTGTACTGTAATCTGTGTTGCTTTATATTCCATTAGCTAGAGGGGTTTCAACATTTTACTTTCCATATATTTATTTCATTTTTTACAAACGTTAAACAAAATTGTTAGAGAAATCGACTCTTTCATTGACTACTTAATCTAAGATCGGATCTAAAAAAGGTCTTATGCAGGATACGGTACATTCATTTTTTATTTTTGTAGTTGTTTGGAGTAGCGTATATAGTAGGTACAGTACTTTTATAATAAGTATGTTCACTAAGTTAAGTTCAACCATTGTTTCCCCTTCCATTCGAAGCTGATGTAAAACATCCACTGACAATTATTTGACGTTATTGGTTATACATTTTTTTATAGTGAAGAAAGTATGACGCGCTATTGTTTCATGATTAGAATATTGTTATCCTACATTGTAAGTGGAGAAATGCAAATCATGTCACCTTTCATAGTTCAAATTTAATAATCACCTATTGTGGTTATTGTTACAAATCTATGAAATTGAATTACTATTATTACTATTCACTTGCATGCTGGGCAAAGCCCGATGACTATTAATTTTTTATGGTTTATCAAATTAAGAGGCCAACAGCTAATTAACTGATGAACGGAGAACCAAACACATTGTATCTTCGTCTTAACACGCTTTTATAAGATTAACTTTATACGTAAGAAAGTCTTACAATTTAGTTTTTATCCGCTTCCAGACGTTGTATTGACTTGAAATTTTGCATGTGTGTATGGCAAAATTATTTAATATTTCTTGTTGCTGTTTTCTTTTAATGGACGCCTTTGTGACCTTTTTAAACGAGAGAACAATAAAAAAGAGGCATTTGTTCTTACACACTTGGATAACACAGCCCCTGAAAAAAATTCAGACCAGAAAACTAGACCAATGTACCTCCATTCAAGATTCAACTTGAAAAAAGCTGCAGTGACCCTCGAAAAAGCTCTAAACTTCGGGGATTTCTAAAGGGAGAAGAGTCTTTAGTAGTTTTGACTCAATTATTGAAAACTACCACAACAGCGCTGCCAAAAATCACCCCTTATCTTAAATGACACAGAAAAAACAAGAAAAATACATTGATCTAAAAGTATTTTCATTTTTATGGATGCTGTGATTTGTTAAAATTACTCAGAGTTAGACTTAGAAAGTCACGTACCACTGTTGTTATTTAATTCCACTCCCCTAGGGGGTGAAAGCTGCCCCCTGTGTAAGAAGCAACTATAAGAAGTTACAGTGACCTGAAAAATCCCCAATCACATCAATCATAGCATCCATAAAAATGTAAATCCGGTTAGGTTCTCTCTGGACTACATCCGCGCCTAAAATTGCATAGCTTCTACATATACGCTCATATACAAACTGTTGAAAGTGAGGTGAGATGGCTATATTTCTCTGGAGAGTCACCCTTTCAATCGCTAACCGTAATTGGTGTTACTTAACTTCTTGTATCGAAATATGAGTACATGTATATTCACTTTAAAAAAAATTTAACACCTCCAGATGATGCCAATATGGTTAGCGAAACGCACATCGAGTAATAGGATCCAAGCGTCTTGGTGTCTGCAGAAACTACTTCAGTTATACGAGAATTTAACATTTGTGCAGCCTCGACTATAACGGCGATTAACTAGTTGCGAAAACTATTGTGACCGTAGGATTACCATAATTTCCGTAGGCACCGGCACAGGGTTATAACAACAATTAAAGTACTAGTAAAAGTATAGCAATAATTGTCTTCGCTAATTACTTTGTGCATTTATCAAGCATAAAATTCGCTAGTGTAGGATCTGAGGTTTACGACCGCGACTTGAAGTAGGGGCGACGTGGGTTCACTATGTGCGATATTACGTTCCAACGCTTGCAGATATGATCAATCTATTCACAGCTGATAACACAAACTTGACTGTTTATATTGGAATCAGAAACGGGGATCAATTGTAGTTTTAAATGTGGCCACACGTGGCTCTGGACAAAATTGATTACACCTTGTTGATACGCGTTTTGGAATACACGGCTGCCTATCGAGTTTAATTCATCTGGTAAAAACACGACAAGTTAAATTATTGCAAAAAATTGCTACGGCTTTTTCTTGTGTAAGTGAGAAAAATAATGTATACTTTTCGTCGAATTTTGATAGTCAAAACTTTCATTATTAATTTCTCTATACAGCCAAAATAAATAATTAGGAAGTAATTGAATGTAATGCGCTTCATCATGACCAGAGCGATTCACAATATAACGATAGTAAATTTTCATATTCAGTTGAATTATTAACAGGTGGTTTATAAGAAGGTTTACCAACAACAAAACCTTCATAATATTCCCATTCATTCTTAATTTTTTCGACCACTTAAATATGGACTTCACGATGTTCGTAATTATTAACTAAACGGTGAGAATCGGCGCGAAAAAAACAATTGCTGTCACCTCAAATGAGAGGAATATCTGTTGAAGTGACTGAATGTATCATTCGTTTCTTAACAGTCGCCTTAAAACTATCTCAATAAGTAAAATTGATATTTGTTAGAATTTGAGACACAGTGTGCCTCTTAGATATATTGCAATTTCGAAATTTTGTCCATTTTATTGTATTGTGTGCCTAGTCACAAACGTCAGTGACATTTTACTCTAAAATTATAATAAAATATAGTGTATATGACTGTTTCTGATGGTCATCCTTTATGACAGATATGACCCGATTTCGACAAAGTATTCTATAGTACGTTTTTGTATATGTTAGAAATTTGAAGTAAAAATGTTTAACCTAACGGTGTTTAATAGATATACTTATTTGGCAATGCTTGACTGCAAATTTTACTTGTTTCATAAGAGTGTTATTAAACACACTTCAATAATATTTTGAAGTTAGTTGTATACATTTTTGAATATATGGAATATTTTATCCAACCTGAGAAACATATGATTTGGATATGTTGCATGTCTATTTATTCTTATGTGCAAAATCTTAGTGATACTTTGCTCTAAAATGATAATAAACGGAGTTTATAAAAATAATGAAAATTTACATGCCTCTTATGATCGCCCTGTATAACCGGTTTTGCCCAATTTCAGTGAAAAGTATATAAGTAGTTTAAAAACAAAACGATATTGCGCGAATATCTTGCTCCCTATGTATTGGTCTGCAAAAAATCAGATTTTTACTAATTTTGTACAGGTATGCTCCTTTTTTGCCAATTTCTGTAGGCTATAAGGCACATAAATAAATTCCTTAATAATAGTACTAATAAATGGTACCACGATACCAATATGATCCCATTTTGTCCCATTTTGATGAACTTTATTTGCTTGTAAATCACATTACTTAGTATATTCGGCGGGATCTTGATTTTTCTAGCATTACACGGGCCAACTAGAATAAATCGGCCCCGGTCATAGGCATGGCACTTAAATGGAAAACCAGAATTCAAATTAAAATAAATATTGACGTTTGAAATGACACTTAAATGTTTTGTTTTCTAAAAATGTTTTCTTATGAGGTATCATTAAATTTAGAAAAAACCGCTGTCTAAGGAATCTCTATTTCCACATCCAAATTTGAAATTTGGTACACGTATATACACTCTAAATTATCGAATATTTTAAATTTTCCAATTCTTTTGTATTTATAAATTTTAATGAATGAAACGCATTACACAAGAAAGAAATAGCTTATTTCACACATATTGAGTAAAGAATATTAAGTTTTCATTAGCAGAAAATGCTAAAAAAAATTAATGCAAAATGTTATAAAAATTAAGAATAATTAGTTTCAACTTAAATGCTACCACGTTAAGCAAATTAGCCTTTTGATTAGAATTATAGGGCATGGTTAATAACAAACATTCCCACCTCGAGTTTTAATGGCTGCTCGCATCCTTCTTGACATACTACTAATTAGATTTTGAATGTATTCTTGAGGAATTGCATTCCATTCATATTGTGCTGCAACTCGAAGTTCTCTAGGGTACTTGGAACAGGATTTCTTTGTCCTATACGACGTTTTAGCTGATCCCACATAAGTTCTATGGGATTTAAGTCTGGACTATATGGTGGCCAATCTAATCTTTGAATCTGGACTGCATCAAGGTAATTAGTCACTGTGCCAGCTGCGTGGGGTCGAGGGTTATCGTGCATAAATACGAACCTATCGTAGCCAATGTGGCCCACATATGGCAAAACATGATCTTGGAGAATATTTTCGATATACCAGTCACTAGTTATTCGTCCAACGACTTCCACGAGTTCGGTGCGTCCTTCCCAACTAATACCTCCCCAAAGCATTATGCCGACATCTCCAAAACTAACAGTTTGTACGAGATTGCAACTAGTGTATAGTTCCCCAACTCTTCTATAGACATGATTTCGTCCATCTGGCTTCCAACTGTATTCTAGTCTCATCAGTGAATAGAACATTTTTGTAATTCTCGACATTCCACTGAAAATGTGCTCTGGCAAATTGTAATCGACGAGTTTTGTGATTTTGGAAAAGACGTGGAACTTTGGCAGGCCGTCTTGGCTTTAAACCTACCTCTCTTAATCCTCGTCTAACCGTTTTCGAACTAACATTCACTTGTCTTACATTTAATAACTCATTTTTGAGACGTGTGAATGTCAGTGTGCGATTTCGGGTAGAATTAAGGATCAAAAAACGGTCATCAATTGCTGTTGTGCACCTTTTGCGCCCTTGGCCGGGTCTTCGAACAAAATTTCCAGTCTCTTGATACCTTTTTAAAATATTCGATACTGTAGATTGACCTCTCTTAAGACGTCATGCGATATCTTTTTGTCTATATCCATCCTCATATAGAGTTACAATTTGTGCTGCTTCAGCTTCACTGCAGTATCTGTCTGGTGGCATATTTTTTTCTCAAATAGAGGTAAGAACAAATAAAAATCACTAACACTTAATTTAACTCACTACAAATTACTCAGTTCACTATAATTCTTGAATTATGTAAAGAATTTTCAAATGACAAAACGCGCGTTAGAAAATATACGCCATTAAAATGAATTAAACGTCAAAATATTTTAAAACAATTGAATATATTCACCTACTAGATGAATAGCATCAGCACATATACAAATTTTCAACGACGATTTGAAACCACATTCAAGTAATAGTGATAACAAAAAATATTCGATAATTTTGTCCACGAGTGTATTATACTGACATCTGATTGTGATGATTCCATTGTAGGGGAGGAGGGGGCGGTAAATAGGGAGAAATAAGAGTCCTGAAATTTCATTTTTGGCGTACACACTAGAAGCCAACGCCTCAAATATCATATTAAAATTCTATGACCAATTATTTACCCATACTAGACTGCAAATATAGTCAAGATGTTTTCCTTTAGAGAAACTTGGATGGGAAATTTGGATGTGGAAGTAATGATTCCTTAGGCAGCGGTTTTTAGTTAAATAATGACAGGTGTTCCTCGGCATGGCAGCGTTAAAGGTTAAGGATGAACCTATTTATAATATAAATTAAAAAATAGTTTAGATCAGATATCAAGGTAATATAGACTAACTTGCCTCAACTGAACAAGGCATCAATTATATAAATAATTCTGTGCGAATAAACTATACCGATATCTAATTCACTAATGATGCGATTGGGTTCATCTTCACCATTGTTGTACGATGCAGTGACTGGCACACCTCGGTTTTGAAAAACTAAAATTATACCACTCCTAATGGGGTACGCCTTCCGCGGTATTTCGAATAGTTCATTATTATTTATCGAAACTATTTTCGTCCTTAGCTCGAAGGAGAAAATTACCCGTTTCAAGGAGGGTATTCCGAATATTAATGAGATGCATCTATGATTTTATGATAATTTTGTTCATGGGAGTGGATTACAATGTGTATACGGCATGATTTATTATGGATTTGTACCGTTAGTGCCTTAAGATTGCACTGAATAATAATTGCAAAAAAAAATTTGTAAATATTGAATCGGCTTAAAAAAAAGGTTAATTTGACGCTAATACCTAATGTGGCGGGTGAAGTTGTTATTTTTTTATTTTTCAACCAACCTCAATGTAAATACTGAGCCAAAATGGCCAAGTTCCGATGAAATCTAAATTTTTAAACGGAAAAAACTTGTACATTACTTGTATCAGATATTATTTCAATTTTAAAATTTTTTAATCACAGAAAAATCGGTCTGCAAGCACCTGTAAAATATTATCTTTTTCAAATACTAAGATTAAGCTATTTTTTCTTGATTAACTTCAAGCATATTAGTTTTTTGCTACAAAAAAATATGATAATTTTAGAATTATCATAATTTAAAAAAATTAAAGGGACATTTTATTTTTTTCAACTACCAAGTACCCATTTGTTCGAGTTGGTAAAACCATGTGTGGTTAAAAACCATCCCACAATTTTATAAGGATTAAGAAAAATCCCAGAAAAATCATGAATGTTTTCTTCAATGTTGCCTTTGTCATATTCTGTTCCAATTTATTCCACGTTTATGTTCTAGTAGTATCTATAATTGTTTAAAATTTTATTTAAATCGGTTATGCCGTTTAATAGATAAGAATTGTTTCCGAAATTTTCAATTATTTTTCTTACTCAAAAACGGTTTAATATTAAGGGCCGAAATTTGGCAAAAAAAATGAGAACCATCCGCGCGGGGCAAATTCACCCATCTTAACCGAGTACCTATGGCCCCGATATTCCGAAATGCCGAGAAAAAGAGTAAAATACAAAGAAACATGACGAGATAGATTAAATCTAATAAAATGACTTGAAGATAGCTACCATCTCAACAGAATACCAAATCGGCAGAAAGCATTTAGGATTTTGAAAAACATGGTTTAACTAATGTATTTAACAAAATGTAACACTAATGAATAGAAGTTGAAGTCGGGCGTGGCCGGAAATATGATTATTTACACACCTCTCGCCATCATCCTGTATCACAAGTATGGCCATTAGAGAGTATTCTACCTTGCATATGTCCAGGTTTCAATTAAAGATCTCATATCTAACAGAAGTTAGGAATTTTCAATCGGCAAAGCCCGACTGTAACTTTCATTCATCTCGTAAGAGTCTTATTAAAACTTCAACAATTTGGTCACAGAACAAAGATTAATTTAAAAAAAAATAATATATAATTCACAAATTGGTACAAACAAAAACATAAATTTATTGAGTTCAGATGTGATATTATTCTCAACACAAACTGAATTGAGAATAATATCACATCCACCCATCAAATTCTGGGCTTACATTAATGAAAAAAAAAGAAAAAACTAGTATACCTAAAGACATGACTTAAAATAATGAACCTCTTTGCACCCCTAATGATATCGTTGATGCTTTTGCTAATTTCTTCGAAAAATCTTACTTTCTTAATATTTCTGACGACCAGTAACCAAGTCTAATAATCTTTCGTTTCACCGTTTGGACGTTAAACGCTTTCCGAGGCTGAAGTTTGTATGGCGTTAAAAAGAATTGCACCTAAACTTACTGCGGGCCCAGATGATATTCCAGCATTTTTGCATATACCCTCTGCGAATGTTTAATTTATGTCTTAAGAAATGCTATTTTCCTCATATTTCCTCATATTTGGAAATACTCCAATACTAACTATAGACCAATAACAGTCACATGTAACTTCGGTAAAGTCTTCGAAATCACTGTATGATAGCATTTATTCACATGTCCATCAGATAATATCTAGGCAATAACACCGTTTTATGAAAGATCGCCCCATCGAACTTAATTTACGCGCCGCCACATTCCTGAATTAACAGACGCTCAAATACAGGTAGATTTAATTTATATAGACTTTTCCAAGGGGTTCGACAGACTGAACCATAATAAACTTCCTTGTAAACTTGACAAATTTGAAATAACTGACGGTTCACTTCAACTCCTTCGGAGTTACTTGACTAATAGATTTCAGTTTATATCTTATAATAGATACAAATGCATTGAATACCGCGCCACGTCAGGAGTACCCCAGCAATCAATACTTGGACCATTTTTTCTTCAATATTTTTATTAATGACATCAGTAATCATTTAGATGTGTATTTCTTAATATCTGTTGATGACGTTAATATGATTAAGGATTCTACTGACTACGAACAACTTCAAAGCAATTTAACTAAATTATCGGCTTGGTGCGATCAAAATGATCTTCACCTAAATGTTTGAAAGTGTAATGTTATGAGTTATACAACCAAGGAGTCCCCAACTAAATATAATTATAGTGTTAATGGCGGCATGCTAAACCGACAATCTACGTTCAAGGACCTAGGTGTAATTTTTGATAATAAAGTAACCTTCATTAACCATATGGTTGCTGTAATTACGCATGCATAGATAATGTTAGGCTTCATCTTGCATAACAGCCAAGACTTTAATGATGCGAAAACCTTAAAGATGCTATATTTTGCTTTCTCGCAATTTAGGCTTGAGTATGCTGCAATTGTCTGGCACTTTAGATAACACTCATGACAATAAATTGGAAAACGTTCAGCCTGACATGTTTAAACTTGAAAACTGAAGGTACATGTCCATCAATCTAGGAAAAATTTGATATTAATGGTCTTTCCGAAAGGCTGAGTCCTTTGCTTTGCATTTTCTAAATAAAAGTATACATAATTTAATAAAGTAGATTATAATGAAATATTAAGGGCCGGTTTATCAATGCGAGGTTTAAGTTATCCTTTGGCTAAAGCATAGACATAGGCAGATGCTTTAACCATAGGATAACTTTAACCATAGGATATCACATTGATATCAGCTGAATATTCATGTTCATTAATTTTCTATATTATAATCTAAACGTCTTCGTAATTTCTACTTGTACTTCTTAGTTATAAGTATGTTAAGGTGGCCATTCCCTAGAAAGAGACATCCGATAGGGAAATATTTATTATTTTTGGCTATAACTTTTTTTTCTTAGTACGTTTATTTAAAAGAACTATAAGAGTACTTAAGTAGAGCCATAACGAGGCTATTACTATGAATTTTCACTCAGTAATTTCAGTGGTTTGCAAAATAGTTAAATTTAAAACTACGAAATAGGAAGATTAACATAACTTTTAAATTTAAATCTAGCTATTTTGCAAACCACTGAAATTATTGGGTGAAAATTCATAGTAATAGACTTGTTATGGTTCTACTTAGGTACACTTATAGTTTTTTTAAATATACGTACTAAGAAAAAAAAGTTATGACCAAAAATAATAAATATTTTCCTATCGGATGTCTCTTTCTAGGGAATGGCCACCTTAATTTAGTTTAGATCCCCATCCTGTAATTGGTTTTGTACTGTTGGATGATTTACGATTAAATAATAAATAAACAAAATGTAAAACCTAAAAGTTATTGTAAGTATTGCGTATAACTTCCAGTTTAATGGTGAATTTTATAGGCAAAAATACGACTTACATATTTCGTCTGCTAGCTGAAACGTTCATGGCAGATTTAGAAAATTCAATTTTTAGGAATAATAACAATTTAAACACATATGTTTTATATTGATAGACAATGTTTCTAGTATTTAGATCGGTACAGAGAGAAACGTAAGTAATTGCCTTGTCTTTAAATAGTCTAATAGTAAAATTCAGTTCACAATGGAGACAGGAAAATAATCAATTAAACTTTCTATATATTAATATTAAAACACATAGTATAGTAATCACTTAAAATTTAACATATACTGTAAACTACTACAACAGACATATCTATTATAATTCACAACAATCTTTGCGAATTAAACTTTCACCCTTTCATAGTCTAATACATAAGCTTACGAACTTTCCTTTAGCTGAAAACGACTTTAATATTGAATCAAATATAATTAAACACTTTGCAAGAGTTAATGGATACATTTAGATAATATGGTCAAAAACAAACAGTGAATAAGCTTCAACTGTACCTATAGTTCAAGCAATATGTAGGTTTTACCTTGGAAAAGTTCAAAGAGAATTTATATTTGGCATATTTCTTAAATTTCACATATTAAGTAATATTAATTAACCGTGAGGCGTTGCTGCCCGCGCCGCCATATTGGAAAAATTGAGCAAAAATCACTTTCTCCTGTGCGAGTTACGTGAAAAATGTTCTATTTCCACGAGACCCAAAAAGAACAACATAACACCAAATAACATTTGGAATATTTTCCTACTATAGAAAGAATATAAAAAAGAAATACCAGGATATGCGGTATATAAAAATATCCAGATTGAATATCCGGAATGGCAGCAATACCTACCGTACGCTGGTTAATCAATCAATCCATAAATACAGTTTTATTAATTATTTTCCAAAATATAGTGACACGATTTCTAAAGAAAATGAATAATTTAGATATTTCTACAACAAAAGCAGATGAAACAAATTTAGGAAGAATACTGCACTATAGTAAAGAAATAATACATAAATTCAATAAATCTGTTATATACCGGGTGTTCCACTTAAAACTCCCAATGCTGATTACGACATGTTAAATTTATGTAAATGGCAGATAATTAGTGGGGTCAAGTGCTATACTTCTACTTATAATATATGCCGACGCCTCTAACGGCTTAAGCGTCGCGACGAACGGAACATAATTTTCGATGGCAAGAGTTTTGAAAACTAAAGATACTAATAGTGCATTTAGTTTGGAGTTCTTTTTATTATTACAAATATTTTGCTATTTTCGTTCGCTTCGGAGTTATTTAACATTGAAAATGTAAATAACTTTCAATAAAATTTGCCAATCTAGTAAATTGTCTTCATCTAGTAGGCTTTGACTATTCTGTTAACGTCAATTTTAGCTGTCAAAACAGTTGTCAAAAGCTTAAATATTATTAAGTTTTGATGTTTGTTTTCAAGTAGTTTTTTAGTATTTGATTTAGTTTTTTGAAGTCATGGCTCAATATACGATACAAGAAAAGTTAGATTTGGTGTTGGTTTACGATGAGTGTAAGCGAAATACTTGGCAAACGAAAGATGCATACGCACAGCGTTATCCTGATAGAAAAAAGCCAGATCACAAAACGATTTTCAAATTATACAAACATTTAATGAATTTCAGTTCATTTGAAAAGCCAAAACGGGAACGATCAAAAGTTGAAACAAATGATTTTATTGTTGCGTTGGTTCTTCAGCAAATTAATGATAACCCGAGGATGTCTGAGAGAAATTAAGAGAAATAGTAATATCTCAATAAGTTCTACCAGGATAATTTTTAAGCAAAATAAATACATCCTTATAAAAGGAAACTTGTATATAAGTTAGAGCCATGTGACCACGACAGGCGCATGTATCTTTTTGCAAAATTTGATTATTTATTTAGCTGTGATGAAAATATATTTAAAAAAATTCTTTGGGGCGTTGAAAGTAGATTTCACAACAATGGAGTAGTAAATAGACATAATTGCCACTATTGGACACAATGAAACATTTTTTAAAGACAAGGTAGGTAAAAGTGAATTATTTATTATTTGTTTGCTTATAGTAATGAAACACATATTCTTTATATAATGAGATTTTATGAAAATGTAATTCATTAGAATGAAAAAAATTTTTAAAGACAAGGTACGTAAATAAATTAATTTCAGGCCTTTGTTCTCATTTTTAACTGAATTTACATATCGTAGGGGATCATGTGGATACTAGTTTAGCCTGCTTAGCCGTAGGGGACTAGGTTGGATGCTAGTGTTAAAATGAGAATGACTGATAAGAATTTTCACTTGGTAGCATAACCAGAAGTCAGGTTATCGAAAGAATGCAAAGATTTCATTAATATTTATATATATAGTTTTTCCTTTAGTTCTCATAGATAGCTTTTCTTTCCACTGTTTGCAAAATCCTATAAAGAAGATATGTTTCAAGGTAGGTAAACAAATTAATTTCAGGCTATTGTTCTCATTTTTTACTGAATTTACATATCGTAGGGGATCATGTAGATACTAGTTTAACCTGCCTAGCCGTAGGGAACTATGTTGGATGCTAGTGTTATAATGAGAATGGCAAATAAGAATTTTTACTTGTTAGCATAACCAGAAGTCAGGTTATCGAAAGAATGCAAAGATTTCATTGATATTTTTACATACAGATTTTCTTTTAGTTCTCATAGATAGTTTTTCTTTCCGCTGTTTGCAAAATCATATAAAGAATATGTTTCATTTCAATGATATTATTCTATTTACGAAAAGAAAAATGATGTTCATTAGCTGTCGTTTAATCTATCCATTTTCACAGTTAAAATTTAGGTTAACAGAAGAGCCAAAGCGTATAAAATGAAGATAATTTGTTAATTTGGCAAATTTTAATAAAAGGAATTTACACTTTCAATGTTAAATAACCCCGAAACGAACGAAAAAAAAAACAAAAAATCCTAATAGTAAAAAGAATTCAAAATGAAGTGTACTACTAGTATCTATAGTGTTCAAAACTCGGCATCTATTATAAGTCAAAATATATTATAAATACCAGACCCTACCAATTATCTGCCATTTACAGAGATTTCATGTGTCTTAGTTTTCGAGTTATCGGTGTTGAGAGTTTTAAATGGAATACCCTGTATATGAAATTAAATTATGGGCCTAATGCTGCCCATGTTTTTTTCTTGTTTATTAGAGTAACAGATCACAGAGCTCGTATCTTTGAAATCTGTACTTAGTCTAAGTTATTATATATTCCTCATTTGTTTTAGCATGATTGTTTATGACACAATGTATGAATTTCTTAATATATGAATATCCAAAAGGTTATTCTACCTAATCAGAATTTCTAACCGTTGCATTTAAATTAAAGTTACAGAATATTATCATTAATTTGTTTTGTTCCATAGTCGAACGCAAGGTCAATTCTATCTATGTTTCTCTAGGGTGCCCAATCAGTAGGTGGCCTGCTCTCAAATCGATCTATAATTACGTAAAATTCATTACGGCATAATTTCAATTAAAAAATAATTTCGCCTCAATTAATAGTAATTTAATTTCGAGAGCATCTCGCGGTTTTTAAAAGTAAATCATGGCTGAACTGTCGGACAGATAATTTATGTACCGATTGTTCACATTTTGTATATCTAGGAGCTATTCCTTTCATGGTTTCACGTTTTTGTTTTACAACAATAGCGTCTATTAAATTGTAGTAAATTATTGATTACAAATTCATTAATTTTCATTAGAGTTTTTGTAACAACCTTAGCAATTATGATCAATAGAACGGTAGATGCTGAGAACATATACAATACATATCTGGTAAAAAATAGTCGTCCCAATGCCATTATTTACAGTTCATGTAATCGGAGCACTTTTAATGCGTAAGAAATTAACGAAAAAATTAAGAAGTGTTTAAGATTTTTAACAGTGGTTGAGCTTAAGACCAGTTAACATACAGAAGCGCAATATCACACTTAACATTAATTAAAAAATTGCTTAAAATCGTTGTGTAAAATTAAGCATAAAAAAATATTACTACAATTGTTTGAGGGTTAATATTTTTGTGTGTGTGCTGTCTTTATGTTAATTATTATTCAGCGTATTAGATCCAAAAAATATGTATAAACAAATGATGAACAAAACGTCAAATCAAAATCACATTCACTATTTTGTTCTTTTTTTTGCAAAATATCGGATTTTTTAAATGTTTCTTATTTAAAATGGTGATTGTCCATTGGTTTCCATTTCATATGTAAAGGGTCTAGTGTAAAATGATTTTTAAAACCATTTAAGTATGTTATAATATTGGCAAGTTATAAGAATTCGATTGACAAACTTTTAGTCCCTGACCTTCCTTGGTCCTTGAAATAATCAACAAAACATGTGCTGGGAGAGCTATTAGTTAAATATTGTCTAAATGCTATTTGTGGCATTATCTTAATTTTCTTTTTCCTTCTTCAATTCTTTGGGACTTCCTGCCACATGTATGTTTTCTTTTTAAGCAGTGCTAGGGGAATCTACAAAATATATCACAATTAACCAGTATGATACTGGTAAATAACCTCTTCGCCTGTGACGTTTACATCAAAGGATCAGTTACCTAACCAATTTACTATTTGAACAAGCTAATGTACTGGATATTAGACAATTATTTTGCCATTCAATAATTTGCTATTAAAAAGTACACCTAAGTAATACCCAAAAAGTTGATCACGTCTACAATACTAGGTATAGTAGGAATGCATTAGAAATATCTCATGCTAGAAAGACAATCGGACAACGTTGTTTTATATTTCTAGGACCAAGGGTGTATAACAAACTTCCTCCTGTAATAAAAAACTCCACAAAACTGTTTAAAAGTAAAATAAAAAAACGGATATTATTACTCGGTAGATTGCATGTACATCAGTTAATGGACATAAAAAACATTTATCTTTTTAATAAAAGATACTAAGTACTAAACTTAGCCATTCTGCTCCATGGATTTTATTGAAATTGTATGAAATTTGTATTACATAGTTTTTATACATACTTTATACTTATGCATATTATGTTTAATTCGTAAAATCTAATTATATGTTCTTTTAGGGTTTATTTCATTATATCTTATACAGTACTAATAATTAGGTATAGATATTGTAAGAATACGTTATGGTATATTTAAATTTTTAACTGGAATAAATATTATTATTATTATTATTATTTCTGTGTTACTAGATGACAGCGTAGCTCCAATTCTCTTACTAGGCGACTAGTACTACTCGATCCAGGAAAATTCATTTCTTCAGCGGCCTGAATTACTGAGTAGAATGGATTTTCTACAAATTTATTGACCAATTGCAAATCTTGCTGTTGAGTTGATATCCTTCGTTGCTCTGTTCCAGGATTTCTACTAATCGTACCGTTTATTCTCCACTATGTTAAAATGTTAAGCACACAATTTTTGTTAATATTATAACGCAGTGCATCTTCTGCTTTAGCAGTAACTTCAGCTTTAACTAAATCGCCTATATGGGACATATTAGTTTTGGCACACTTGCAATGAATTTTCACAACTAACTAACAATGTCACAAAAAGTTAGATGTACACAACTAGATTTTAGAAAAAATACTTTTTTTGCCCACGACAGTACCGCTCTGTGCTCTGTACGTCAGTACGTCAGTGCTTTTGAAACAGCTTCTTGTGGTTTGTGTACCTAAGAACAATTTTGTCTGTTTATTTATTTATTAGATGTGAGAAATACCACTGTAAATTTAAATAAATACGTTTACATTAAAAAAGCTTGTTAATGCAAGAAGCTTAGGAAAAAAGTGTTATTTAATTTTTATTTATTTAACGAATGGTGATGATGGACCACGTGATTACTAATGTTTAATGTTGTATTATTTAAACTTTTTTAGTTATAAATATAAAAGATTTACAATTTTTATTATTACTTTTAATGATCCGCTATTTTTATTCCAATACTCAGTTTAAAACTTTATTACGAAAAATTCCGTTTCTTTCATGATATGATCATTATGATTTTCAAGTCGAAGCTAGGTACTTTACCTCTGCAATTTTTTTTAGTTTCATTATTTACCCAAAAGGAAAAACGTTCATATTTTGAATAATTTTACTCTTTGGAAAATGCATAATTACTTAACAACACTAAATTTTCACAAATATGTACAGGTTGCGACCTTTTGTCCATCTGGGCCGATCCGCTAATCGCATAGGGATGTGATAGGTCTCGAAGTAGAGATAGCCAAATAAGATTTTCAACTTCTAAAGAAGTAAGGATGAGTATCTATATAAAGTTTCGTTAATTATCTATTTTTCTTCCGGACTATAATTACATAAAATAAGCCTCTGTAATATATATTAATGAATATCTAATGCAAATAAGTTAGAGGATACGGACAACGAAATGGCATTGAAAACGCCACAAAGTAAACATAGTTAATTTATTTGATACAGAATAAAAAGTACTTAATGCCTGCAAATTAATTCAAGCACTAAAAATTTAATTGCCGCATTTATAAGCCATTAAATAAAAATTGTTTCAAACCGCATTTTAATTGCTACAATATAATTGCTCGGGACGCTTGACGACAGCCGCGGTTAACATATGTTTGTTTTTGGACTGCTTAACATGTGTGTCATAAATAACAAGGATGGGGCGTTGGACGCGTTGCACTTTGACCCTGCCGTTAACAACGGGGCACGCCTATGCCTTCTAGAAGACCGCGAGGCAACGATCACAAACGCTTGGATACCAATGGGGGTTTTATGGCATTTGTCTATCTATCATTCACTGGATAATGTGAGTGATGTTTCCACCTAAGGGACACGACGAAATTTATAAAACAGAGGCGCCAGTAGTGCCTTCTGCAACTTTTGGTGATTATTCTCTTAATCTTAATTTGTCGCAGCTCTCAGGCCGCTATCATACGAGGCAACTAGTGGCGGTAACCAGTGGCCGCCACTGGAGGCCCTTTGGCGGCGATGCGAACAACTTGCAGTCAACTAGTTGCTCCCTCTCTTTTACGACTGGTTTCTTAGCCAATTATAGAGGAAAATGTGGAAGCAGCAAGTTGAAACGTGCGAACGCTTGCATTTAAAACAATACCCAAACTACGGTGGCCGCCACTGTGATCATCAGCCACCAGTTGCGGGAGTGAGCAACTATGCGCCACTGATATCAGTTGTCGCCACTGCAGTTGCCACGTGTGAAAGCACTCATTTTTAATAATGTTTTACTAGAAGTGGCGGCCACTGGTTGTCGCCACTAGTTGCCTCGTATGAAAGCTGCTTTAGAAGTTGTTAAAAGTAAGTAAGAAAAAATTTCTACTTATCATCAGTTAGTATTTTGTTCCTCCTCGTTGTATTTTAATTACCATCAATGCAGTTTTCTCATATTTGACCAGTAGAAGTGTATTGTAGTACTCCTTTTTGTACCTTAGGGCTCCTTATCCAGACATGGTCCTTACAAGACTTCGAGTCTGTTGATAGGAGTCCCTTGGTGAAGTTATCAACCCTTCGTTTCTATTTTCTCGCCAAGCCGTCTCAGTCCAGTCAAGGCTATTACAGCTCATGACATGGACATACCTGAACGAGAACTCACCCATCCATGCGCTGGACCCGACCGAAGTTGCTTGATTTTGCCGATCGAGTGCCAGCATCTAAACTGGTGACCGTACAAGGAACTGTAGCTTCTGCGTTAGCAAATGCCTTGAAAATTTGTTTATTGAAACCACAAAATCGTACGATGGGTAAATTTAAAAAAAAGTAGTTAATAGTGCGATTTGACTTCCATTGGTACTTGTACTTATTGACTAAAAAGTTCAATGTGTATTAGGTAAAAGCACTCCATTTAGTTAATTGTATATAAAATAAATCAGATCAGCATAACACACATAACAAGTGGAACACATATTGAGGTCGTGCGATCTCAACTCCATATAATGGTGAAATGTGTGCAATGTGGCACAATAAGGTTGAAACTTTTTCAAGGACATGTTTATAAATTTTAATGTAGAAAGGCTTGAGATTGGCGGTAGTAGACGCAATTGGAATTTTAGGTCACTTGCGGCTAGCGTTATATGTCCTAATAGGCGCTCGTATCATTCATCGGGACGAAACGTTTGTAATTTCTTTAAAAAGCGTATGTAAGTTACATGAAACTTCCGCAAACGTACTAACCATAATATACCCTAATAAGGATTGCGCCACATTTTCGAGCTACCCTTGTAAAGACATCCGTATCATCATTTTATTAGGCATTTTTATGCTTCGTCAAAATTTTTGATTAAAATTTCTCTATTGTATCTGATCAAATCTGGGCTTAGTCACCATGGGATGCTTCTTCGCAAAATTGTTGTCAGCGTATGAAATACGCTTTTCATAATTTTAAAAATTGTTCCATAGCAGTATACAATTTTTGTGCTTTAAGTCAAATTTTATTACAAATCTTACCTACTGACACATTTTGACATTTTTTAAGTGCAACTTTGTTATACTTTCTTAATTTCTCAGATGACTTTTGCTGGGCTCTGTAACAGTAACAATATATTCTAACAGACAATGTAGAATCGTTAGTGTTTTTAGAAAATTTACCATAGTTTGAATGGTATTGAGGTGGCTGCATCTGTGACTTTCGAAAGCATCGGACTGTGTGGATCCTCAAATTCTCATAATAAAACTACATCTGTGACATTCGTGGCATAATTATATAACCTATTCGAGTGCTAAGTACCAAATGTAGTGTTCCTCAGGGGTCGGTTCTAGGACCTATCTAAACCTATCTGGACCTATCTGGACTTGCTAAACATTGATGATATTGCCCAAACTATTTACGAACGCTTCGCTATGCGTTTGATGATGATGCCAATATACATCAGTGTAGATTTTAGATTCAGATTTAGAAAGGAGAAGCTGACAAATTAGCTGTGAGCCTCTAAAGATCTATTTTGGCATTCCTGTTCCAGTTTTCCTTAGAGCTGCTTATCCAGCTTCGTCCTTTGCATCAAACTCTACAGCTTTAATACAGACATCAACATTGATAAGTACAGCTAATCAGCTCTTGGTTCTTTCTTGCCAAACAGTTAGACTCCAGTCTGCCTGCTTTATCCTCTGCCAGCCCCATTAGACTCATATGTCTAGTAAGCCGATAATCTCAGGTATCCTAATGATATTTCTACTTTGGGGTAGTAGGTCTTCCATTTTGGTGGACAGTACCATAATGAACTCTTTGGCCTGTCTCTACCACCGAAGACTCTTCCACCATTCCAGTTATTTATACAATACCCAATAATTAATGGATGTTCTTACATGACCTAGCCATACGGTAAAAAGGTGCTGGTCCTACTAGGGCCTTGCTTGGCCAGTTCAGCAGCCGTTTAATTTCCCTTTTGTCCTTTTTGTCCTAGTACACAAAAGCTAATAAACATGTGAATCCGATCGATTATTCGTAAACCCCACAGGCGTAAAGAGAAACTAAATCATCTGAGTCAACACTTAAAGTAGTGATTCCTAAAAGTATTCTCAGCCGTTCCAGTAAAGTTTTATGACTTTTTTTAAGCCATCTATGAAATTAATCGATAGTGTTATACGTATCAACAAAGATCCCTGCCCCCTTGAAATTAACGGTGTAAGTTATAAAAAATCATCCTGTATAGGTAAGAGGCACACATTACTTTCGTCGTATATTCAGTAAGATAAACAGGTGTTTTGTTGAAATATCCAATCCTAGTTAAAAATGTAGAACTATATATATCAAGGCGCAATAGAGCAGTAGCAGCTGACGTCACAACATGGCCGCCAAAGTTGCCTGGGTGGTAATAATCTAGTTTTGCATTTGTGTGCTTTCTGATTAATTCGAGTTTTTAAAGAATTTGTAGTGCTTTTTTAAACGTTTTTTTCATGTCATATCAATTTTGGGTGTTTTTCGTCTATTATGCATTTCGCGATTTATTGATCTGACTTTAATTTAGTGTTTTATTTGTGTTTTTCAACCGGCGTGTTATCTTGCGTACCTGTCAAAAGTTATTAATTTTCGATATGGTAAGTGAATTTCAGTGAATTTATTATAATTTTATTTATATTCTACATTTTAGGAGTCCCCTCATTACATTTCTAAGCTGAAATGTATTAATGGAGCCAACCTATATGATTTAAAAGTGAGAAATTGAAACTATTTCGTTGGATGATTTTTCAAAAATATAATATAGCATTGAATTAATGAACCATTGTGACCCTTCTTGTAAATAAAATTTATATCTAAACTATAAGACTATTATTATTCATACTTACCCTTATAATTATGTATATGTATAATTTGAAACATTCAATGATGGTAGACGATGCTGTTAAAAGTGTGTTATTTTTTAAATTCTGTTGTGTTTTAGCTCACGTACCTTCACTGGTATTTTATTTGTGTACATTATCAATATTTTGAACCTCTGTAATTATGACTGTAAGAGTCAGAACAGATACCAAACTAGGTATATAGCTATATAAAGTATTCGGAGCGTATTATGTTGCATATTTGCTCGCAAATTAAATTAAATGGAAACTGAAATGATCTCACAGTCCTATCTTTTTATTAGATTTACTGTTACTCCTGCATTTCATAATAAAAACCTCTAATTGTTGTTATTAATGTGATAAACACTTAAACTCGGTACAAACTTTCGAGCCTAACAAAAGTAAGCTATAAATCAATAAAAAGTTGAAGGGACATATTTTAAATCGTCAAAAAACGTAGATTTTACAATAGGTTTATAAAACCATTAATATATGATTGATATATTGGCATAAATCAATGAGTATTTTGATAACTTTTAACCTAGTGTAATAATACTACCTAACCTATGTCACTGCCTGGCTGTAACTGAGCCTATATTAATTAAACATTTACTAAAATATGTCTTGATAATATATACGTAGAAAAAATGTAAAAAATCCAATATAGCCTTTATTTTCACTAATTTATGGGTTCACAAAGATGTCAAACGTTCTTGACACCAAACTTTACACTGGTAAAAACAACACTAACAAAGTATATATAAAATTTTCTCTCACAGTAGATTTAAAAAATATATATTTATAAACATCACTACATCTATCTGATGTTAAGAAATCCTCCACTTTAATTTATATTGAACGAAAATTGACCCCAACTCAAATGTCAAATTTCTGAATTTACCACCCAGGCAACTGACAGGTGGCAATACTGTGACGTCACTGCTAGTGCTCTATTCTTAAGCATCAATCACCAAATCAGATTATTAGATCTCACTAATAAAGAGACAAGGACAATTTGTCAACTCAGAGGCTTGGTGCTTATGGAATTAGGTTTGAGACCACGGGGTGTCGGGTTCGAATTCTGGCTAGGGTATAAGTTTTTAGTGGTATATTTAATATGTTGTCGAGATGGTAACAGTAGGCTAAGCCGCAGTTGAATGGTATAATACGGCTAGTCTCTGTTAAATCTCCTGAGTTCGAGACTCAGCTGCGACAGATGACAATGTCGCAAGGAATGGTTGTTGTGCTGTTATCTGTGTATCTGTCGTGGTAAAGTGGTAGAGTAGCTATGGCCAAATTCCGCCAGGATGTTAACGTAAATAAAATGATTTAGAAAAAAATATTTTTGTAAAAGCTTGGAATTATTAAATGGGAAGATCTCGGTTTTCATTTGACAGACTAGGACAGAAGCAACACGTGAAAACGATCTATAGATTCTGTTCATAATTTTTTTTATTTAAAATGTACATGTAAATCATTTAAAAAATATATTAAAATGGGCAATAAAGACGCACGACCTCACATTTTCATTTTTTTAAGGCGCCGAGAGCACATTGCGTTTGAGACTGTTTTCCTTGACGATGATGTAACTCACAGATCGTGTAGGTTAGGCTGGATTGTTCGACTGCTTATTCCGTGTGTTCCATAGCACACCGCGACCGCGCCTAGTGTCATCTTCAAGTCGGCGTCCTTCCCAGTACGCCTATCTCTTTTCAGGCGAATCTGCCTCGCATTCGAGGAGGCCGTCTTGGCGCGCCCCGTTTCTTAATTCAATTTACATCTGATAGCGATACGAGAAAATTGTTTTAATAGAAAATTATGATAAATAATAATTTTTATGTATTACGTAGTCTAACAGGCTGAACCCACTATCTCGCGTATTTAAAGTAGAAACATTTTTCACGGTAGAAAATATGGGACCTTAAGCCCTTTTATTAAGGAACCTTCACTTGTTTTACAACATTTTTCTATGGTACTGATAAAAGTTATGGCCGTTTGAATTTGTGTATTTTTTTATGCGTGAAATCTTTCCAAAATATTTTTTTAATCCGCCATTAATACAAACACAGGACGGGACTGCTTTTAAATTTTGACAGTCACTATTGGATAATAAGATAATGTTAATGAAGTTAAAAAAAAACGCTAAATTGTACATGAAATAAATAATGTTGTCCACGACTATTAAATAATGTACTCATTATGTATGTGTTTCCTCAAGGATAATTCTATCCATTATTTCCTACAGTGAATAATGATTTCATGATTCACTGCAGTGAATAATGAGAACAGTCAGTTATTCACAAGAAATCACGTTAGTAACTTTATACCAAAAATTTAAAATGTCAACATTGCAGCAACCAAAAGACAAGTGTTGTCTCTCTAAGTTTTCTAGGAAGCACTCAAATGGTACATATACATTAGTACGTTTTTTCAAAGCATCATCTATAAAGTGAATTATTGTTTGTTTGCTTATAATTGTATTGAAACATATTCTTTATAGGATTTTGCAAACAGCAGAAAACCTAACTATCTATGAGAACTAAAAGAAAAGCTATGTGTAAAAATATTAATGAAATCTTTGGATTCTTTCGATAACCTGAATTCTGGTTATGCTAGCAAATTAAATCCTAAAATGAATTTGCTTAATTTCTTATTTGAAAATTCTCATTCAACAACTAGCATACACACAGTCCCCTACGGCCATGCAGATTAAACTACGAACCCCCTACGGCCATACTTACTCATAGAAATTGTATTTGTTTTGCATGATATATTTTTATGAGTGACTTTGTGTCTTTCTGATGAGCTCCAGAATAAGGGCGAAAAACGTTTCAAAGGCTAAGCATTTCCAAAAAAACAGAATGATAGATTTCATGAAAATGTAATCCATTAGAATGAAATTTTTTTAAGAAAAGGTAGGTAAATAACTTTATTTTAGGCCTTTGTTCTCATTTTTAGCTGAATCTTCATGACCTTAGAGGGTTATGTAGATAGTTTCAACTTTTTCTACTATTTTAACTGGATTAGGAATTTTACAAATATTGCTTATATTTGCAAAACTCTGTGACATGATTAGAATATGTTTAATTAGTTCAAAACTTGAATTTGAATATTATGCACACATTGTGCTAAACAAATTAATTTCTAATCTCTGTCGATATCAAAAAAAGTTCTACACGAGATTATATCAGTATTTTCGGACCGTATCGGAAAAGTTTCATCACTAATCTCTTTTACATTAAAGAAAACACGCTGAGCATATATAAATATTAATTTAAATTGGCTACTCATGTGAATCTGTTACTATGCATAATACTTATGTATACTTGAATCAACTAATTAACATAAAAATAAGAATTAGGAGACAGTTTTGGGCGTTAGAGATGTAGTGATATATGATTCTCCATCCATCCATGAGTGTGCAAACTGGTTTTGCCTATTATACATACACTTTTTAGTACGGTTAATTTATTGTTACCACACTGTCAGCAGTGGCAACAAATTATGTTTTATGTTATGATCAGGGTTCAGACGTCAGAGCGCCGTTTCACAATTTATGAGGGGTCTACTCAGACGCGTTTGTACGAATGTTTTCACTTTAATAAACAGACAAATATAACCCAGACCTCGCAATTGTAAATAATCATTTCATACATCTTTAAACCATTCTATAGCTTGTAAAAATTGACACATTTCTTGTATACACAATTTTTTTGTACGAATGGTATTAAGCGAGATATCCTCGAGGGCCCTCACAAATTGGTCAGCTTGTATATACAATTCAATGATACAATACAATACGTTTATTCATGTTAATATACATATACAAGTATTTACATAAGTCAAAATTATGGATAAAAAGAATAAAATTATCACAGCACACATACATTCTTAATAAATAGATAAAAATAATTAAGTTTCAAAACAACACACTTAAACAGCTATTGTGTTCAGAACATATTTGTAAATAGCTATGTCAGTTAGCCACATTGCTTAATTTCCTCACAAATGTCCTCAACTCTAAAGAAAGTCTTACTGATGAAGACCATTTTAATTGTAGTTTGGGAGGAAGGCTATGAAAAAGTTTAACTCCAAAGTTATTTATGCCTGTTTGTTCCTTTGTGACACGTGTGAAGATCGTTCTTAAATGATTCTTGTTCCTCGTCTCATGCTTATGGACTTCTTCATTAAAAACATATTCATTAATATGTCTTTTAATGTATGTTAAGCATTTCAATGCATATATACAGGGAAATGTTAAAATTGTAAACTGTAAATCAAAAACATTGTATCTACAAGCGGAGTGACCCCATGCGATAATAGCATATGACATACGAGATTGGCATAGTGCAAAATATGCTAACCTATGAACTTGTATTGAGACAGTTTGGGATAACTGTCGAAGACAATATATGTTTTTAGTGAGAGTAATGGCCAGATGCTCACCCTGAGCGTTCCATTACTGTTTTGGATCTAGGAATACTCCCTACTCCCCAGTAAAGTTTTCATCAGTTATATTGAAGACAGGTCGTTAATGTACAATATAAATAACAATGGGCTCAGGATAGAACCCTGGGGCACAATAAGACTTATATGAAGTTCTTTAGAGTTAACTGAACCTAAGAGTACCAACTAAACACGATAAGAGAGATATACAAGATGGCGACTTGTAGCACTGAAGTTGTATACTGTGTATCAATTAAAATGTTGTGAGTAACACAGTCAAAGGCTTAACTGAAGTCGCAGAACACTGCTGCTGAATAAAGACCTTGTTCAAAACAATGGATAGTGTGTTCTGTAAATCTCAGAATAGCATCTGTTGTTGAGAGCCGTCCCGTGAAACCAAATTGATTCTTATTTGAAAATATTGTTCCTCATTAAATACTCGTCAATATACACTTTCATGGCTTTTTCGAATATTTTAGAAAAGATGGGCAAGATGGAAATGGTCCTATAATTTCCAATGATATTACTGTCACCTTGACTTTTATAAATAGGAACTACTGATGCAATTTTAAGTAGTTTAGGAAATGTTCCGATCAAGACATTTTCTACGAAATAAGTATTTTTTTCCTGTTACTTGTGGAGCCAAACAACTATTTTGTACCACTGATTCCTTTCTGTCCGGAGGGGCAAACAAAGACACTTTTTTAACATTATTCTTTATATTTATTCCGTGTAAAAGAATTTTGATTTCCTCTACCTCTTTGGAACATTTTCAAACTGCCTCTCCTACTTGCTATATGTTCGTGCCTTTTAAATAGTTTTTGCAAGCGATCAGTTTTACTGGACTAACACCTCTATCATCGCCTTCTGTGAAAGCCACCCAATGTAGTACACTTGCTAGTTAGTGGACTCATCTTCAAACGCGACCTTGGACGGTCCCCGCTAAGTCTTCGCGACTCGGATGGAGTGCGCAACTCTGCTCATATTTATCAGAATTGCTGGACTTTCATAACCCGTGCTTGAATGTACAAGGAGCGAGTAAAAAATATTTTCCAATAAGGAACGCGCTCAAGTTTTAGTTAGTATCAATAAAATTGTAGTAGCTATTCTGATTATTAATCTCCTTGATGTATGTTGCAATTGATATAAAATTGAGCTTTTCATTTGGTAGACCATCAGCTGCTAAGACCAAACTAGCACGTTACAGTGTTCGAGGAACTGCTTTACAAATATTTTCCTCCTATTTAGACAATAGGACACAAAATTGTGAAAATAGTCGGTGGAGTTGATAGCAAAATTTGTGATAGTAAACAGGAAGTTCCACAGGGTTCAATTTTGGGACCACTTTTATACATAATATTTGCTAATGATTTGGTT
The DNA here is from genome assembly GCA_963583905.1 of Stenurella melanura. NCBI lineage: Eukaryota > Metazoa > Arthropoda > Insecta > Coleoptera > Cerambycidae > Stenurella > Stenurella melanura. Next base: position 25,756,230 of record OY757315.1, read on the forward strand.
AGTCATCTGCAAAAAAATATCAATTGTTCACGTGATCTGCTATGCAGATGATACAAATGTTTTAATTACAGGCAACAACTTAATTGAACCAAGAGAAACCACTGAGAGAGTTTAGCAAGGAATCATATGTTGGTTCCAAAATAATAACTTCATTCTAAATAAAGCAAAGATAAGATCTATACAATTTTTAATTAAATGATAATTCTGAGGACTTAACACTTTTTGGACTATCTGGGAAATAAAAACCTGTGATAATAATATATTTTTAGGTCTTACAATTGATAAGCACTTGCAATGGACTCAACATAGCGAAAAATTATGTATAAAGCTAAGAACGAGTTGCTAGGCTTTAAAATTTCATTCGTACCTTAGGTACAGAATTGGAAACTGGAGTAACCGCTATAATGTGACCAGGGTATATTTATTAGAGCAATATGCAATTCGTATTTTATCAAATTTTAATTACAGAGAGATGACTTTTAAATTTAAAAGTTTTGACACTTGCTGGTCTGTACATTCTAGAAGTATGCTCATTCGTTCATAAACATAAATCAATTTTTTTCACGAAATCACGTGTGTCGACATTTACATGATACTAGGAGCAAGGCAACTTTTACTGCTTGATTTTCATAGAACTGCCATGTGCCAGAAAAGTTTTTTTACCAAGGGTGTAAGCTTTATAATTCATTAGATGAGGATGTTAGGTCTTCTGGTAGTATACATATTTTCAAAAAAATCAAAAAAATATTACTAGACAAAAATTGTTACAGGATAAATGAATTTCTGTAATTTTATATATTTGTTTTAAATGTCTAACTGCAAAATGTCTTGTATGTTCATCAGCACCACATATTTTATTGTACTGTTTCTTTCTGTTAATTGCTTGTTAATTTTTCTTGTGACATTTGCGGCTTTACGCCCTGAATTTCCACAGTCAACACGTAGTGACGTCAGACCATTTGTTTATTCTTGGCAGCGGCGCGATAAATGAGTGAATGAATTTCGGTGTTTATTCGTTTGGAAATGTGTAATAACTTTTGAATTAAGATGGCTACATACCCTAAATATTGTATAGTAGCGAAATGTGAATCAGAGCCTATTTTTTATTCGCTTATTTAACGTTGGCCTACTTGCGCTACTACGGCCTATCGTCGATACGTTACCCACGACCAGGTACCTGCCGAAACTCATCTTGTAAGAAGAATAGAGATTTTTTACTGCTTTACATCCTCTTCGAAGGATATATCTACTACACAATCTCCACCTAAAATTACATAGCTTAGTAGATAAGCTATGGGGATTCTGGCTCAAAATCCCATGTTATTTCTTATGGAGGTTCATTCTGGTCATTTTTGTCTGATTTTACACCCCTCCACTTTTTAAGCTCCGCCTTCGGGGAAGGTCCTACCGGTCAAAGAGATATTATTGGCCGAGGTGTTTGGACACATGATCGAGGAGCGTGAGATACTATTGGTCGAGATTCTATTGGCTGCAGGAACGTAGAATCCTATTGGCTGAGGTGTACTATTGGTCGTGAGAATCTATTGGTCGTGTTGTGTAGGATTAATGGGGGATAGTGTTTCTATTGGCTGAGATGCATAGGTATGGCGTTTCAAAGATGGTGGTCCGGTTTTAGGTCGTGGCAGCAATGGGGACTTAACAAATCTGAATATAGGTAGATGGTGTAGAGGTGCAGGGAAAGTAATGGCGCTATAACAAATAGTGGTCTATTGGTAGAGAACGAAATGGTGTATCAGATAGAGAGGTCTATTGGGGTATGGAGACATAGCAAACCAGAATGGTGAATTAGATAATAGCATAGTGGTATAGCAAATCAAATGATAGATGGCGGATCAGAGTGTTGTAATGATGGAGGGTCGTGTGTTCGTGGGAAAGACTGTATCATAAAGGTGATTATCAGTATGTACTTCAGATTAAAGTATATATTTTTCCTGTGTTAATGAAATTCACATGGGGGACATGGAGGTAATGAATTTTTACGTTCTGGCTAAATGTTTAAGAGAAATTTTATTTTTAGATGTAGGATTTAACGTATTAAATAACGGGAGACAAAATATTGGTCGAGAGGTATAGGATTAATGGCTAATCAGAAGGTCTGAGCTCATCCTATTGATCGAGGTGACTTAACAAATCAGAACGCGTGGTCGAGGCAGCAAAGGATACCTAACAAATCAGAAATGTTGACTTAGCGAATCGGATAGCAGCATAGTGGAATAGCAAATAAGATATGGTGGTCTTACGGGTTGAGGATGATGGAGTCGCAGGCTTTTAGAGAAAAGGTGGGAAAAACGTATGCTAATATATTAACGAATGAGGTTCGGGGAGACGATGTCTATATTAATTATAGCTCTATATACCTAATAGGAAAAATAATTTAAAAGCAAAAATAGTATTCTGTCTAATCGGATGGTCGACAATTGGGATGCTGATGCTGATATATCTGACCCCTTATAGTGACAGCTTCTTTTGTAGGGAAGTCTAACAGACACTAGGGTCGATACTGGCCCCATGTAGAGACGCGTTGCACAAGCCGTATCGTCAAACTTTTACAACATCTCAGCGAGATGACAACCAACTAATGACAAACATACTTATAGTATTGATGTACGTCATAACTTGAAGTCTACGGATACAAATTTCCCAGTCACCCTGTATATGAGCAATTGTAATTTTCTCATTCATTATTATTGTTTATTATTTAGGCGCGTTTAAGGTAAGTTATTTTTATGATCAACAGAAATATTCATAGGTAGTCAGTACATTAAGATATTATTTTTATTAGAGAGCTTTCCTCATATGTATGCTTAAGATCTGAGAGTTTCGGGAACCTACTTTACAAAGTCCGGGGCCATCCGGTATACAAGCATGTCACAATAGGTCATACATTAATTATTTAAGTATTGCTACATACATGAAACAGAGCTTAAGGTGGGGCCATTTTTAGGAGAAATCACGGTTAACCCGATGAAAATAGATAGCTGTTCACAGGTGACAAGGCGGAAAAAATCGAAAGGTCTTATTTATTAGAAATATATGATCAATAGGGTTGAGAACTAGGAGTTAACAAACGGCATAAGATATAAAAAATCTAAAACTTATACTCGGCTACTAAAGAAATATATAGAAAAAGCATGCGCAATGAGGCAATCTGTACAAAACAAAAAGACATGAAGGAGCAGGAAAAAAAGGCTAAAAAATCTATGTTAATTACTGGAAAACGGCGGCCTACTATCCTATAGCAAAGTCTCAACTTGTGGTAAAAACAAAAGAGTGACGTCATCATCACACCACATGTTCTCTTATAACTCAAGAACGGAATAATATATAAAACATCTAAACTTATACTCGTTTACTGAAGAAATGTATAGAAAATCATTAGAGAAAAAGCATGCGCAGTGGAGGATTTTAGGGAAAAAATATCTGTTGCTAAAGAAAATCATGCGCTGTGGAGATTTATAGAAACATCATAGACATCGTGAGGATTATTAGATAATGAAATCGTGTGTATATATAGAAAAGCATACCTACGCAGTAGGAACCTTTTATACTCTCTGTCTCTGACGTCAGACTATGAGGAGCCCATTATAAAAAACAATCATGAACATGTAATAAAATATCCACCTAATGATGGATACTATATTAGCGTAACCAAATATTTCTACATCATAAACCGTATTTACCGCAATACACCGAGGGGACCTCTACATTACGTTTAAAAATAAAACATCAGGTACAATAAACAGAAAGCATAAAGTTCTATAATCTTACTTATCACTTTACTGTGGACCAGCACCTCAAGGTTGCATTTCTAAGAAAAGAACATCCTCAGCTATCATAAACCTATAGTTTAAGTGAATAATAGAATAATCAAATTGATGGATACAAATTCCGGTCCACCCTGTATACAAGCAATTATAATTTTCTCATTCAATAGTTATTTAAATATTGCTTAAGCATGTCTAGCTTATGGCAGGTCATTATTAGATGAAATCGTGTTCAACAAAAGGTGTATGAAAATATGATTGATTTTTCAGATTAGCACAAAAAAATATATTAAATTAACCTAAGTATATATGTTAAATCATTCCAAACATAAAATATTCTCCCATTCAGAATCTATACACATTCATCAAATGTTTACATTAAATGATATGCGAGCCTGCACTTAAACCAAATCATATCTCACCAAATATTTATGAGTACACATAAGGTAACATATTAGCGTGGTAAGCGAAATAGGAAATTCCTTCATTATATACAGGGGCGTACTCAAAGGGACATAGGAAATTAAAACTTTTGAAGATTGTACATGGTAAATTGGTATATGGAGAGTTTAGAGTGATAGACCTCAACGGTATTATTAAAATTTTTAAGGTGTGGTGAGTAAGATGTTAGGTGTTTGATTTATTGACTAAACAAAAGTATTCATGTTTATATTAACAGAGGGCAAGCTTTGACAATAAGTTCTCAACGGTATCATTGATATTTAAGGCTCGACAATTTCAATGAAAAACTTTATGACACACACCCAGCTATTAATAATAAGCACATGGGCGTACCTACTAATTTTTCTAGGGGGTAGGATTTGTCTTCAGATTTACGATCATCTCACATAGTGAGCTATGTAAATAAAACAATAAGATATGGATATAGTATATTTATTCAATAATTTAATCGACAGTATCTTCACTATAAATATGATATTTTACAATATATTCATTAGGTATAAAATTGCTAATAGAGAATAACATGTGAAAGAAACCTGCTGATCTAATTTCCTTAATAAACTCATCGAGAGTGATGAATCTTCGTAAAAGATGACGACATAATTCTTCAGCTCGACCATATCTTCTTAGTGTGTACTCCAAGTGACTAAGACGAAGCAAAGTATCAGTTTTATTATCCCTAACATGATACGTAATATTGGATGTTGTGTTGAGCTCTTGAAATTTTTCTCGTGAAATGTCCTGATGCAGCTTGAGAATAGCGTTTTTTAATTCATCACTGATGATATCAACCATTTTTTCTTATAATAATTCTAACAGGGTACTTTAGAATTAAAATCGAAGTACAGAGTGTAATGTAGCACAGTAATTGTAGAATTGGAGCTGATTGATTATTGTAGTCAGTTAAATATCAAGAAGTTTTGAAGTGGTAGCGCATGCGCCTTTCCCATGTCTTCAGAGGTACCATCTTGAAATATTATTCTCATCTTATACTGCGTAGTATTTTAGACGTTGGAGTGTAAAATATAAGAATAGTGTGTGGAGTCATTTTCACTGTTTTTTGATCCATCTACATCGAGAAAAGTAAGAACTTCTATAGAATTAAATGTCTGATGTAAAAGTTCAGCTCTATCCATGTATTTAATAGATAACTCCAGCCTCGCGTAATTCATTTATTATAGCAAGAATTTCATTATCATGGGAATCGGTATTTCCAGCACTCTTGGATGCATTCAAAAGCCTTAATCTGACAACCAGTTCGTTAACGTCATCCCAGTAAACATATTCAATAGGTTTTTCATTATAAACCATGCTGATGCCCTCTCCACTACGTGACTTTCCAACCAGCCCACCCTTAAGTAATGGCTTTATGACTTTCGTATACTTAAAAGATCGTGTTCCATTGGATTGTCTTAAGGGGTCATAATTTCTTCTGTGAACATTACTCGCTTCTAGAATATTCTTATAATCATATAAATCTTGTTCATCATATCCTTTGGGTTTCTTCATAAATAGCAGCTCGTATAAGCCTCGTCTTCCTGCATACTTTTCATTGCCAATATTTATTTCAGCATTCGGACTAATGTTTAATTCCAGGGAACCAATATAAAATTTATTCATTTCTGAATCGGGTCTAACGCCATATGTTTCATCGAAATCCCTATTTTTGTTATACAGTCCCATTATATATTGCTTAGCCAAAGGAGAGTACTGCTCAAAATATTCATTTGGATCCATCTGATTAGTTGCTTCATCGAGGGTATAGTCTTCTTCATCTTCTTCTTCTTCTTCATATTCTTTATCTTCATATTCTTTATCTTCATATTCTTTATCTTCTCCATATTCTTTATCTTCTTCTTCTTCTTCTTCGACTGCATTTTCCACTTTATGTTGTACTGGTATTTTTATTAATGTCTTAACATTTACATTGTTCGCAGGTTTCACAATGGACTTTAGCTCTTTTAGGGGCTCAATAACTGGTTTAAATAAACGATTAAGGGTTTCATCCTCCTCTGCTTTTCCTAATTTTAAGGCTAAATATTTCTTTCTAATGACCATCATTACTTTTCTAATTTTCTCTTTAAGTTCTCTATCTTTCTCCAATACATATGGTTTTACCTTAGGTGGTTTATATGTCTCGAAAGTTATTTTATTAGATACCATTGTTAAACAGGTCTCTACGATTCTAAACGAGGTCTGTACAGCTTTCAAACACGTCTGTTGTAACTGAGAGCTTGTCTGATAATGATTGATGTGTTCAAATCACACACTTATATACTGATAAAAACCCTTTCGATACCGTTCATTAGGTAAATCAAAATCTTTTATGATAACCATTACGCTATACTGGCCATTTCAACATTGTCGACGCGTATTTTCAAACAGTTCAAGAGATCACTTGATCATTAGAGCATGTGATTAAGTTGTTGGTATGCCTTCATATGTATCAGATAGTGTATGTAATTCACCCTGAACCAATCACTTTGAAATCTAATCACATTGACTTTCATAGCAGTGGAGGGTAATGAATATAGAGTATAGATGAGAATTAATTTATATGATAATTCCCATATCCCTCAAAGTATTGATATATACGAGATAGTTTCCGCCTAGACGTCTGATAATTTTTATCGCCTCAACTAAGTCATTAGGATCCGTTTCAGAGTCCCACATCAATACTTCTTCTTGTTGATTCGCCGCCGACATTGCGTCATCACACATGTATTTAAAATTCGGTCGTTCTGATATCATTGTCGTCGCTGCAGATGGTTCAACTATTTCATCGCTGGTTTTAATATGTTTTACTCTAGATATATCAGACATTTCTCTAATTCTTGTCAGGTCAGCAACCTTCTCGTTTTTTAATGTCAGTGTATCGTGTACTCTGTGTACATGAGACCTCAAATTATCTTTTCTTTTAAATGTCTTATTACACAAATCACACCGGTAAGAGATGCTCTTATGAATGTTAGAATGTCTGCTTAGGCCACTGAGCCAAGAGAATGTATCGCTACAAATATTACATGTATACATGTTCGCTGGATGAGATTAAATAAGCAAGTTACCCTTATTTATCCCTATTTATCCTCATTTTTTACCCTTAATTATCCTCGTTTTATCCTTAATTATCCTCGTTTTATCCTCACTTATCCTCGTTTTATCCTTAATTATCCTCGTTTTATCATCACTTATCCTCGTTTTATCCTCAATTATTCTTATTTTACAGACTCAGTTTTGAAACTCGTGCAGACCTCTTTTGATGAAACAATATTAATATATTATTAGCTCCATAGAGACTGGTGACTCTGTGCAAGGGGGTAGAGTTTGAGTAAATAAGTCAATGCGATTAGACATCAAAGTGAATGGTTTAGAATGAATTGTGTTTACAATAAACAACCAGCCAATAACTGAATAAAATACAATTTACACCAAAGTAAATTTTAAAAATGGCCTTTCTCAACTTCTGTTCATTTCCTTGCGCGTTTAGCTAGATCACCAATTGCTCGACGTATTATTGCCGGATTATTCCGTATGTCGTCGGCAATCGTACCTAACCTAATGTGTTCCTATATATACCAACATCTGTACATGTATACCTGTTTGATGGGGTGGTCATGGGGTGGCTATGGGGTGGTCATGAGGTGGTCACGAGGTGGTCATGAGGTGGTCATGAGATGGCCATGAAACCATATAAATGTATGAAAATATTACAGCGAAGTTATTAGCCTCATAGATCCTAGTGAAGGCAACATGTCTTTCCTACTCAACATCGAGCCTAACAGTTATGGACTAAAGCATATTGGCCCAAATCTTGTAATTGGAGAAGTACCAGTGCAGATTAAAAACCATGTTCTTTATATCAAAGGATCTAAATTTAATCTAACCAAAGGCTTAAGAGAATTACTAACGAAGCAGCAGCCTCAAGATTTCAACAGTGATGATCTAATGATTTATAAGCGTATACTAACACTAAGTAATGCACATATGAGAAAATATGGTAATATTCTCCGGATTAATGCTTGTAGGTCTTGGAAATATCAAAACATCATATCGAAATTATTTCCTGCTAAGCGAAAAAGGTCTCGAAATACGTTATCCTTAGATCAAGAATTTATCGGGCGATATGGCTGCAACGAACCTGATGAAATAGTTGAACAAAGGAAAGATAATTTAACATGTCATCAGCAAAGAGTATACACCGTTCCGGAGGCGAGTGAAGATCTAAAAGAAAACTGTTACAAAGAAGTATTACCTGCAGAAAAATATTCTATTGTTGAACATCGAAAACAAAAAAATGAAAACATGTTAATTCCATCCGTAGATAGATCGGTCCCTACTTCAGAGATAATGAGAAAGAATGAAGTATTGAAGTGGGACTCTAATACTGATCCTAACGATATAGTCGAACTAATGAGAGTTAGCGAACGTTTAGGCATAGACTATCAAATGTGTGTAAATACCTTGCAAGATATGGGGATTATTGACTAAATTATTCAAGATATCGACTGAATAGATCATTTAAATATTCTGAGTGAGCGTGAGTAGGAAACGTATGAAAAACATATAAAAGTGCTACTTTACTAGGCTACAGTAGTGCTCAAGTGTTAAAATCTATTAATTATGACAAATATATATTTATTAGATTATAGTATTATAGCTTTTATCTTCCCGCTGCAATGATATTTTATGAACATGTTAAAATACTTTGTATTAAGTTAGATGTGAAGTCCACTAACAGAAGATCTAAGTGAATTATTATTGAAGGGAAACCATACATGTGGAAATATGTAAATAAAGCCTCCACTTACTGAAAATATAAGAACACCAAAAAGAACGAAGCCATTCATAGATCTAAAATTCTGTGAACTGAAATTGAATAAATACACCGATCCAAACAAGAATAGTTAACCATTATGTGCAAAGCGTGGAAAAATATGTTAAACAACTAGTTAATTTGATTATCATAATAGCATAGTTACTTCATCTGTATACGCTAATAAAAGTATAATACTTAAATATGTCTTTTATTTAATCAAAATGTCCTCAAATATTTTCCCGCCACCACAATTTCAAACACAGTCTGAACAGCTTTTCGAACAGCATTTGTGAAAACAAGCAGATATCCAATACGGTTACCGTTGTTTAATGTACTGCGTAAGCTAGTAGGTAAAAAATTGTATAAATAAACATGCGATAATAAAACAGTAGACGACAGAAAACACGCAGACATCCAATACAGATAGCACATAAAAATCTCGTGGGTGGACTTATGATAATTAAAATACTAAACGATTGGAAACATGCAGACATCCAATTCAGCTACCAATGGGGTTAATGAACAGCATAAGCTAACGCATAAAAATTTCGTGGGTGGACTTATGATAATAATAGTAATATACGACAGAAAACATGCAGACATCCAATCCAGCTGCCATTGGGTTAATAAACAGTATAGAAAATATTCATTGAAAACAATTCTCAAGACGGCCATATGAATGTTTTTCGATAGCCCGAAGGTCTTTCGCATACGGATTTAAAAATTATTCTTGTGGTTGAAACCAAAATTTCTGGAAAAATATCGTTCCCGTCACCGATTCAGTTTAGTTCACTGGGTCTCGGTAGGTATTATCGTGACTTATACGTAATACAATGGTACATAAATAAAAATTATTTTATACTATAACGCTGCATGAAAAGCTAAGACACCATAAAAGCAACAACATCAAAAATACCTCTGACCATTTGTTCTAAACGCCTAAACGCAAAGCACTTAATAATCATGCTTATTTTTCTATATTACTGAAAATTCTCCTACAGCTCCCGGACTATAAATAATTATCTTAAGTATGTTTTTACTTTTAATTTCCTCATTTTAGTGAAAAGTATTATTTTTGTTTCACAGCTCTCGGACTAATATCTATAAGAAATAATATACTATAACACTGCATGCAATTCTAAAACGTCGTTGAACTGTTTCAAATATCTACTACACAAAATGCTAAAATATCATTTAAAAAAGAACATTCCAAATATCTAATGTACCGCCTCTGATCACTTTATTTGTCCTAAGCGTCTAACGTGAAGAACTTAATCCTTTGAAAATAAAGTTACTAAAAAATAAATTACTTCATACTACAAAGCTAAAAACAGCATAGAAAAACGACTGCATTAAAATACCTCTAACCATTTAATTTAAGCTAAACATCTAAACACAAAGGACACTTATTTTCATATATTAGTGAAAGTATTAATTTTGTTCTATATTGGCCTGACTATAAATTTTGTCATAAGTAGGTTTTTTACTATTTGTTTTCCTATATTAGTGAAAGTATTATTTTCATGCAACAGGCCCTAGACTAATAACAATTTTATCTTAAGTAGAATAGTAAAAACGTTTCCCATAATTTATATTTTAAAGATGTATCAGTTATACTATATCAAATCATAGCTAGATGATACCTTGATACCATATGTAATTAAAATATGTACTTACATTTTATTGGTGAAGTACACACTAACTAATAATTGTTGAACTGGGTGAAAAATAACTTTGTTGATTCGCGCACACGCTAGAACCATGGAATGAGCTTCTGAGCTTTGCTCCAGGGATTTATATTAATGCACATTACGCAATGTTACTCTAGTTGAATCATCAAACACTGAGCTGGAATACAGCTGTGTGTGAGACATAGAAATTGTCATGCCTTAAAAAATATCAATGATACCGCTAGGGACTTGTTGAAGCTTGTTAATGAAAACACGCCATATACCGGCCACCTGCGAATAGGTATGTATTTTTGCTAGCTATTATTTATTTCAGTAATGATCCACCTTAAGCTGGAAGTACTTAAATAATAAACAATATTTAAATAACTATTGAATGAGAAAATTATAATTGCTTGTATACAGGGTGGACCGGAATTTGTATCCATCAATTTGATTATTCTATTATTCACTTAAACTATACGTTTATGATAGCTGAGGATGTTCTTTTCTTAGAAATGCAACCTTGAGGTGCTGGTCCACAGTAAAGTGATAAGTAAGATTATAGAACTTTATGCTTTCTGTTTATTGTACCTGATGTTTTATTTTTAAACGTAATGTAGAGGTCCCCTCGGTGTATTGCGGTAAATACGGTTTATGATGTAGAAATATTTGGTTACGCTAATATAGTATCCATCATTAGGTGGATATTTTATTACATGTTCATGATTGTTTTTTATAATGGGCTCCTCATAGTCTGACGTCAGAGACAGAGAGTATAAAAGGTTCCTACTGCGTAGGTATGCTTTTCTATATATACACACGATTTCATTATCTAATAATCCTCACGATGTCTATGATGTTTCTATAAATCTCCACAGCGCATGATTTTCTTTAGCAACAGATATTTTTTCCCTAAAATCCTCCACTGCGCATGCTTTTTCTCTAATGATTTTCTATACATTTCTTCAGTAAACGAGTATAAGTTTAGATGTTATTCCGTTCTTGAGTTATAAGAGAACATGTGGTGTGATGATGACGTCACTCTTTTGTTTTTACCACAAGTTGAGACTTTGCTATAGGATAGTAGGCCGCCGTTTTCCAGTAATTAACATAGATTTTTTAGCCTTTTTTTCCTGCTCCTTCATGTCTTTTTGTTTTGTACAGATTGCCTCATTGCGCATGCTTTTTCTATATATTTCTTTAGTAGCCGAGTATAAGTTTTAGATTTTTTATATCTTATGCCGTTTGTTAACTCCTAGTTCTCAACCCTATTGATCATATATTTCTAATAAATAAGACCTTTCGATTTTTTCCGCCTTGTCACCTGTGAACAGCTATCTATTTTCATCGGGTTAACCGTGATTTCTCCTAAAAATGGCCCCACCTTAAGCTCTGTTTCATGTATGTAGCAATACTTAAATAATTAATGTATGACCTATTGTGACATGCTTGTATACCGGATGGCCCCGGACTTTGTAAAGTAGGTTCCCGAAACTCTCAGATCTTAAGCATACATATGAGGAAAGCTCTCTAATAAAAATAATATCTTAATGTACTGACTACCTATGAATATTTCTGTTGATCATAAAAATAACTTACCTTAAACGCGCCTAAATAATAAACAATAATAATGAATGAGAAAATTACAATTGCTCATATACAGGGTGACTGGGAAATTTGTATCCGTAGACTTCAAGTTATGACGTACATCAATACTATAAGTATGTTTGTCATTAGTTGGTTGTCATCTCGCTGAGATGTTGTAAAAGTTTGACGATACGGCTTGTGCAACGCGTCTCTACATGGGGCCAGTATCGACCCTAGTGT